>JAJGOT010000093.1:442500-777500 GCA_022457155.1 Cladopsammia gracilis | reverse complement strand
TAACAATGAATTTGTTATGATTAATTCTAATGAAACCAAATTTCACGATGGAATGAAAAATGCTAAAATGTTTCAATTTGACAGTTGCATATTATCTTGCAGTAAGTTAACAATAAGCCAAATCAACCCTTCCAGAGAATTACGTTATACTTATATTAACAGCGTGGTGTTTATAAAAATACGATAAAAATGTTCATTATCTATTTCCTCGGAATCCCGTAGGAATGTAAAAGAATGTAAAAGGGGTTTTCAAACTAACGTCCACCAAAACGGCATTCGGCCGCCTCGAATGAAGTGCGATGGGTCGCGTTTTATGGATAACCATTGTAACCTTTTCAAAGGTTTTAAGATTTGAAAATATTGCTTTGCTACAATTTTCATTTGTTTAAAGAATTTAATGATAAAAAGTCTACCTTTGTGGTACAAAGTGAAAGATTTAACCAGGCTTTGGTCAGGACATTCCTCAATGCTTTCGTCAATGCTAACGTCAACGCTTTTCTCGGGACGAACTTTAAATTGAATTTCCTCAGGCAGTGGCGTCTGTTCCTTTACTGAGGAACCTTGTTCACCTGCTGAGAATTACAATAGCAATACTTGTTAAGTTTACCATGTGATAATTGAAAAAGTCGGTTTTTTTACTGTCTAATGCACACGTACAGCTTGCAGGTGCATGGACCGGGTAGATTCCAGTTTTTCAAGGGCATGTCACAGCAAAGTTTTTGTCAGCCGCATTCGTTTCAAAAGTTTATCTGAGTGAAACCATAACTTTCTGGAGTTCAAAATGAAAAGAAAAATTCCTAAATAATACTCGACCGTCGATAAGTGGACACTGGAGCTCCTAAACGGGATGAAATCGTCTTTTGAGTAGGCTTTTTACGAAGATGAAAACTGTTTCAAAAACTAAAACATATCATTCGAACAAACCGGGAAACGGATTCTCTTGGGATATCATCACGGTATTAAAGATAAATCAATTTTTTTTTATTTTTTTTGGATTTCGAAATTGTTTTACTGAAAGATTCTTCGTAATGTCAATATTTTTGCAAAAATTATGCTGTTTAGAAATGAGGTCACATGTGGAGTTCGAATGCGTGGTTCCGAGCGTTAAAAAGGTTTACACAATTTACGTTTAAAAGCAAAGTAATGTTTATTTGAATAACTGTTTGTCAGACACAATCACAAAACCGTTCTGGCTTTCTTGTTGTAGCAGTTAAGTTAGTATAACCGAGGGTCTCTCATGAAAAATGGCCGCAAAGCTTAACCTTAAACTTTATTAAGGAGACTGCTTATCCTTTTTAAATTTAACCCATTGACGACGGTGACTTTTTACGTTTTTGAGTGATTTTCTGCATATAAACGAGCCATAGGATTTCGTGACTCCATATTTGGGGTTGCCATGGAAAGTGCTGCTGTTCTAAAACACTGAAGGCTCGAGTTTACAAGAAACGTCATTCTGATGTAGTGTTTTTGCTTCGTTAAGCGATAAGAACAGCTCAAATGTAGTTTGTATGCGATTTTTGGTAAGTTTACAGCCATTTTTCATCTTAGTAGCTGCCTGATGAGCATCATTAAGCGTGAAGGTAGCTAAGAGTCCACTTTCTCAATGAAGCGAGTTTGGAGTTGTACTTCGTTTACAAATTTGGCTCGTTGCTCGTTGAACTGAAAAAATGGTCGCCACAAAACGAAGTAGCTTTGGGACTCGACTCTAGATGAATTTCTTGACCTACCAAGGCATATTTTGGAAGTTGCGACAACTCAAAAACACAACAAGCGTGAAATTTCGGTGGTAGGTCGGAGTGGCTGTGGGGGACGGAACGAACCCTGTCAAAAATTCTTGCTATTTCCCAGCATGCAGTGCGGTCGTGATGTTGAAAATCGAGGCAAGGCCAGGATGCACTAGAACGAGAGGCTGTAGCTCGGTCCGGCAACGAATAAGAGCAAAAACAATCACTTCTAAGGTAGGACTAGGACTGAATTTTGCTGTGAATGTTGACTTTTGGATTTGCAACGATGATTTCAATAAAAAAAAACTGAAGGCAAAAACGTGATTTTTGTTGTTTTTCTATGACGTTAAAAACGGTCATTTTTGTTCTCCAAATTCAAACGCTGATATCCTACGAAAATCGCTGACTTTTTTGTGTTTATTGGGTGTCTCAATTTGAAGGACTTTATAGTCAATGCTCACAACTGCAATGTATGTTCGCGCGATTGAGAAAGTTGCAATTTTTTAAAGCAGTGGAGTCTTATCGTTCCTTTAAGAACGATTTTGGCCTGGACCGTCCTCAAAGGGTTAAACTACCGTAATTCTACTTCACCTCTACTACTTTCATTTTGCTCAAATTTCCCCCTCCCCCGAAAAAAGCCATGAAGAAAGATTTTAAAAAGGAAACTAATATCTTTACCATCCACAATCATGGGTTCTATTTCTTTCTGTTTCTCGGCGTTGTTGTCCCTGGTTTCCTCGGCAGCAAGGGTCCAAGATTCTTTATGCAATTGACGTATGGTTTCCTCGGACTGGAAAAGAATTTCTTTAACAGGCTGGATCCTAGGTTCCTCAACAGACTGGACAAGAATTTCTTCAACGGTTTCCTCGGCGGCTTGAGACCATGACTGGCGCAGAGATACCACTTTCTCTATTGCTAAACCTCGTTTGCTTTCTAATTTGTTAAAAAAGGTAAAAAATCAATTATTGAGTAAATTTATTGTAATGAACCCACAGATATACCAGCTGAACGTACATAAAATATGATCGACTAACTTAAGACCTTTGGGTCCACTGAAGGATCACATAGATCGTTAGACCCTATCTCTAGCACTAGAATGGCCGGGGACCTTGCCTTGATAGTGGTAAAATCGAAGCGCACGATTTTTTTAAATGTGCGACCAGCCTTCCCATATACAGTCTCACCATCCACGAGTCATCGTGGCCAAAGTGCCCATAAAACTGCTTTTCCATTGGGATTCTTAAAAATTCCCCCATTCTTCGGACTAACGAAAAAATAACTGCAGGATTTCGAAAGAACTCGTCGAGACAAATTAAAGTGTGAAAAATTGTTGAAAAAGCTCAATCCGTTCAAGAGATATTACATTTTGAAATTTGAAAATGTTCTAAAGATATTAACAAAATGGTAGGAATATATTTTGAACGTATTGAGCTTTTTCAAAAATCTTTACATAATAAGCCTTCCAGCTTAAAACCGTGACACTTGATCGAAACGTTCACATATATAAAACTGTTTTTAAAACAGAGAAGCTAGTATATATTAGATATACTTTACTGCTGTACACAAAGACGAGATTGACACCTTTCATGGACACATCAACAGACAAAACGCAGACATACAGTTTACTAGAGACGTAATTGAAGAAAATGGTAATTCCTTTTCTAGACTGCCTAGTAAGCCGACAACAAACTACAGACTACTATCTACAGGAAACCGACTCATACCGACAAATTACTAGACCAGTCATCGTACAACCCTACATCTCACAAAGCGACTACCATACGAACTTTGACAAGACGAGCGCAACTAATTTGCGACTCACCTGACAGCTTTACCGACGAAACCAAGTACCTTGGCAACGTTTTCAGTAAGAACACAACCCAGACTTTGTTAAACGCAACGTTTACAAAACCAACGAACCTAACACAACTAACGCAAAACCTGTCACCACAGGGACAATACCCTACATCAAGAGCACTTCTGAGACTATTGCACGGATCTTACAACCTTACAACATCCGTGTCGTTCACAAACCGATTACTATTTTACAACTTCTCACAAACATTAAAGACAAGGACGAACCTTACGATAGACAAGGAGCAATATACAAGATCAAATGCTGCGACTGCCAGGCCACTTACATCGTTGAGACTGGCAGAAAACTGAACATACGACTGACTGAACACAAACGGGCGACCAAAATGGTGATGTCAACAATCACACTGCTCAACACCATTTTACACACGAATCACAGAATTGACTGGGACTCTGCCGAATGCGTTACTTACAGTACGGACTACTGCAAACGACTCATTCTGAAAAGTTGGTTTATTAACTTAAAACAGACACTACTGAACAAACGACTTGTCAACAGAACAGACAAAGAATAGACTGAACTCACCGACACATTTGACTGATACAACGACTGAAATTACACTATATACACGGATCGAAACGCACCAATCACTGACTTGAGTCTCTACAGCCAATAACATCATGGTTAAACTGACCAATGACAGCAATAACCAGATGTATATACCATCAACTGACGATTCACAATTCACATGACTCTGAGGTTGTCGAAACGTCAGTCAATGTCAACAACAACAGTTCTTTCCAGAACTACTTTAACTCGGACGATCGCACTCGACAGGTTACTGATACTCCAGAGTTCAAACCATTTAAAAAACATATATCCTTTTGTTTTTACATGGACGTGGGCACGTGTGCATAACACACCTGTCATCGTTACATTTTTTTCATAGTACATGGGACATCCTGTATGTAGTTTCGCTTTTAGAGAATTATGTCTCCCCCTTTTAAGTGATGATTTTAGTTAGCGAATAATTTGGCAAGTCTAGGGCATTCGAAAACCAAAAGAAATATCTTTTGCTTTCCTCCAATTTTCACAAGTTTAACGATGCTTGGTGTGACATACACACATGCGCCGTTTATGTAATCAAAATTATATATCTATCTTTATACTTCTTTGCATGAAAACGGTTTTTGTCAACTCACGTGGCTTTTTCAAGAGGAACTCTTTGCACTCCAAGTAATCTTTTTCCAAAATAATCGTGTGTAAATTTACAGACTCCACATGAAATCTCCTCTTGATATCATCTGTCAAAAAACACTTTTTGGCAACTGCATTCAGGTGTCCAGAACAGTAGTCATGCCACAGGTGTTCAAGCATCTCTAGATTCTCACACTCCACTGCTAGTCGTACCGTATTCTCACTTTCCTCTGTTGGTCTTGAGCCGCGAATCACTTTTATATTCTGCAGATACCGAGGTAATTCCTCGTAAAAAGTGTCAGCTGCTTCTGTCACCAAGACGTCTTCAGACACCAGTTCTTGCCACTTTTCCTCTTGCTGTATTCTTTGGGAATGTGGCAAAATGTCTCCGTCTGGGAAAGTTTCAAAAACAAAGATGAAGTACTTTTTAGCCAGTTTGGCTTTACTCACTTGTTGCATTTCTCAAATAATCGAGCAAATGCTATTTCTTTATTTATTTCCTCTAATGTTCTGCCACTGAATATGCTCTACTTTAAATCGATTTCTGTACTAATGCATGATGTTGCAAACGATTCTGTTCCATCTAATATTTCTGACCTTTTTATTCGCTCAGACCAGATTCACACTCATGACACCAGATTCTCAGCCGCTGGCAACTTTTATGTCAAAAATTCTAGAATTAACCAACAATTACACTTCTTTTCTAGAACTGGAACTAGAATTTGGAATAATATACCTATCAATTTACGTAACCAAAGCAAAACATGCTTTAAGTCCAAATTAAACAGATTACTAATGGAGGTTTTGGAGAGTGAGGATATCTATGTTGATGTCGAAATTCTTTGTACCAGTCTTCGTAATTTTAAAACACTTAATTGACTTTAATCTGCATTTTACTACCCCTTCTCCTTAATTTGTATATATATATATATTTCATATTTATTTTTATTTATATTATTAATTAATTAATTTGTTGTTGTTACAGTAACTAATCATAAATTATCCATTCCTTATTTTCGTATTTATTGTTATCAGTCAATTATTTTATAGTGAGCTCCTGTAATTGTTTAGTGTGCAGCAACCCGCCACGATTAACTTTAGTTATTTGCGGGTTGCTGATATAATTTGTTTTATTATTTGAAAATAAATTCTTGTTGTTGTTCTTGTTGTTGTTGTTAAATAATAGTATCAGGAAATAATATCAGTTTGGATGGTCATTGAGGTCATTGTACTGAATAAGCTGTTTGTCCCAAATCGACAAAGAAATAATAAAAAGAAACACTAAAGGAATAAAAGTTTAATGAATACCTTTAAATCCAGATACAGTTTAATTATACCTTATCCAGCTTTATCGTTATACAGAATACCAACAAATTAAGTTTTCTTGCGATTGGCGTTTCAAACGTTAGAGATACAAATCAGAGTTAATTTACTATTAAAATAGACTAAAAAGAATAATAATACTAATAAAGTGCAAGTAAAAAGTATAATTATAATAATACTAATAGATCTGTTATGTGAAAAATGTCATTCTCTTCAGACTGTTCAGGATAAATTAGATAAATGACAAACAAGGTTAGACATGTGATGGATGAAAAATATGAGCGGCAAAACTGTATGGATATTTACAATGGGGAGCCACAACTGTGGATGAAGGAACAACAATGAAATTGGTTGTCGGAGGCACGTTGCAACTTTTCATTTTTTTCTCCCGTGTGATAATGCGCAACTTCCGCTGTATTGGTCCGCTCTTAGTTCTGGATAGTTTGTAAGTCCTGGACTGTATTATCACCTTTCGCACCCCAAGTTAACTCCACCTCCTCGTGGTACACCCTGGATAGCCTGTACTTACGGTTGTACGAAAAGGAGGAACTCTAGCAGTTAGATGTAAGGACCATCCCGCCAGTGGTTTAAGGTGGTTATAAAAAGTTACGTTCGTTGAGAAGATTTTGGGGACAGCCAAACTGCAAAAATAGAAACATGCGTAGAAAAACCAGGAAGAAGAAGAGGTGATTGGAAGGTGTGTATAATCAGAAATAGCTGTATCTGTATTTGCATTTATTTATCTACTCCATTTTTTATTATTACAAACGTTTTTGAAGCTAACAAGATAAGAAAAAAAAACGGAGAAGGGCAAGATATAGGTAAACTAATTATATTCCCTATAACTAAATTACATGTTTTATATTTTTTTTAACTTTGAAGACCGAAGGCAGCTTAAAGACAAACGCAAACAAGAAGTGACTAGAGCCCAAAAGAGAGAAGCAGAAAGCCCTTTGGAAGTCGAGGTTTAATAACGATTAAGATTCAACGTTGTTTGATGATGTTTTCTTGAGCTCTGTACGATTTTTACAGGTGATCCAATTGTTCTTGGGCATCCCGCAGTCTCCATCAACGTTTATCTGGGTGTTGAAAGGTGTGTTAGTGACCCAATCAGTGCTGTCCATAACTTCCTGTTACAGTATGCAGAAAACCTGGCACAGGTGTAAAACAAGGCTCTCTCTGCTTGGGAACGAACGCGTAGCGCGTGCTGGGGTTTAGGGGAATTGAAGGAGGTTGAGTCTTTCCCTGTGCCCACGCTTCACTCATTCATAAAGGTAGAAGTTCTCAAGCGAGCGACTGGGGCGAGGTAGAGGCTGTCTAATATCGCCAGAGTTCTGGACAAAATAAACCAGGATATTTTCCTCACAAAATCCACAAAGAATATGGCCAACCCACCGACTGATTCTTTTTGTGGAAACATTTCTGCTTCCGTCGGAGCTCAGTTGAAAACTTTTTCGCGGAAAGAAAGAGGAATAAAAGCCGAACCAGTGTGCGGGAATACGTAATTAGTATTCATGCTATAAAAAAACGTTTAGAAGAGCATTTATAGCTCACGGCACAACAAGCATTCGTAATGCTACGCCCGGTCTGTAGAACAATTTGCATAAAGACTAAGATTTGGAATAAATGACAGGATATTAAGCTCCAATGTAACATTTATGTTCTGTATGGCTCACAAACATGAAGGGAAACAGCCGCTCTCGTTAAACCAGTCCAAGTCTTTCTAAACAAATGCTTTCGGCAACTCTTCAACAGAGACTTGTGGAGGCCGGCTAGACAGGAGCCCGTGCAGGTCACTGTTAAGAGGAGGCGGTGGCGATGGGCTCGACAGGCATTGGATCGGAATCCTCAGGGTTAAGTGACAGGCTAATAAAAAATGCCTTGCGTTTATGTTTCCACAAACTATTGACAACATGAGTATGACCTGGAACTCGGGAAGCATAATGACAAACAGAAATAAGTGGAAAACTACAGTGGACGCCCTCCTGCCCATGGGATAAGAAAGTCAAGTTCCTGTTGTTGCAAATGACTTGACTTATTTTGAAGCGGCTAAGTATAGACGGTTCCAACATAACTGAAGAGATTTCCCTTCCAATTTTATAACATTCGGCTGTATTTTGATTTAAAACATCACTAGTCACCTACAATTTACTGCGAGGTGCAGAGTTGTTGGTTCAAGTTCTTCAGCAGACTGGGTCTGAGTTTCATCATAAGAGGGAGGTGGAGTCCGATGCTGAGGCAACATTTCTTCTTCTTTTGTCGATAAATCATGACTTTTTGCTAAACAAATTGTTAAAATAAAATAAAAAAAAACAGTGTGTTACATATATCCCTCAAGTTTTATTTTACTAATATAGATATATACTTCGTGGTTGTCGTCAATGAGACAGAGAGTGCTCCATACATATAGTAGAGCAGGAATATGTTAAAAACTAAAAACTATGTACAATGATTAAGTTATACAAGTTGTGATTTATATACGTTAAGCTACAAAAAAAAGGAAAACGAGGTTACGTAACATAACAAAAGAACTAAATAACAAGGAAAATTTCACGCTAAAAATAACAAACATGTGATAAAAACCTTAATTAATGATTGAAACAAAGAAATAGTGATAGAGGAGCTTCGATTAAGCGCCCACTCTCAAGGTCCAAAAATTTAATAAGCGCCCAGGGCGCTTAATCGAATAAATACGGTAATTAACAAATAAACGTACGAAATATGTTAGGAATCCAACAATATATACAAACTCCCTATCGAGGGCCCCCGAAAAACCAGTCAGGACCAGTAAGAAGTTCGCCCCATCGTTTTTTATTATACTTATATGTTATATATATATATATATATATATATATATATATATATATATATATATATATTATATATATTATACTTATGTGTTATTATACTTATATATTATACTTATGTGTTTTATATATATATATATATATATATATATATATATATATATATATATATATATATATACTATATATATTATATATATATATATTTAACAAATAGATTCCATTTGGCCGTGTGTCTGTTCAGTTATAGATCACAGATGACGTCAAAATGTGGTAAGAACAAAAAAGTGGCACGTTTGTCTTGCCTTTGCGATTGACTCTTTAATATGTTTGCGTTTGTAACCCCGGTCAAGTAAGATGCTGAAAAGTTCACGCGCTCGTGTTTCGAAGAAATTATTCTCCGAGCAGATGCGGCGGAGTCTAAGAGCCAAGCTGTATGGGATGGCAGCCTTAGTGTGGCGCGGATGACAGCTAGTCCAATTTAGGTACTGGTGGGTGTCCGTGGGTTTGGTGTAGAGATCCGTTTTGATCTTGCCGTTATCAAGGATCACCTGTACGTCAAGAAAGGGGATGGTACTTGAAGATACTGTTTGTTCAAATTTTATGTGTGGGTCAAAGCTGTTGCAAGTATCAAAGAATTGTTGGAGTTTGGTTTTACCAAAAGTCCAGAGGAAAAAGATATCATCAACAAATCTGAACCACACCAACGGTTTCAGGGTGGTTTGCCCTAATAGTTGTTCCTCTAGCAGTCCCATATAAAGATTTGCGTATGTAGGGGCCATCTTGGTACCCATAGCGGTTCCTGTTTGTTGAACGTAATGCTTTCCTTGGAACGTCAGGTTGTTGGATGTGAGCACCAGCCTTATAAACTTTAGGACAGTTGTTTTCCTGTTTTCGTCATAGTTGTTGACACGCATGTAGTGTTCGCACGCTTTCATACCATTTTCATGTGTGATGTTGGTGTATAATGATTTGACATCCCATGTGACTAATAAGGTATCTGCAGGTAATGTTTGGTTGTTGTTAATTTCGTTTGTTTTTCTTAAAAAGTGATTATTGTCCCTGAGGTAAGATGGTAGATTTTGTACCAGTGGCTGGAGTTGGCCATCTACCCATTTGGAGATGTTAGACGTAGCGGAGTTAATAGTGTTGCAGATAGGCCGCGCCGGTGGTGGGCGTTGTGGTTTATGGATTTTTGGTACAAAGTAGATGTTTCCTGGTCGGGCTTTTTCTACCACTAGGTAATTTGCAGTATCTGGGTCAATAACGTTCGTAGCTAGGGCCTGTTGTACTGCTTGTTTCACTTTGCCAACAAACTCAGGAGTAGGATCGCCAATCACTTGTTGGTAAACTTTGTCACCGCTTTGGTCTACACCATTAGGTTACAGTGTACCTTCGGGGGTGTCTCCAGTATAACAGCTCTGGCGTCTTAAGATTACACTTAATATACCTAAACCCAGATATCAAATTAAAGCTTATAGAGCTGGCTATCTAAATATGGAAACCATTTGGTAATAAAATGAATTATCGAATTTTTTTAGGATATCTAAATTCGAACGTCCGTATCAGCTTTAAAACGCTATAACTCAAAGCAATTATTATATTTTGCTAATTTGATTTGTTCTCGGGTTTCCGGACACGAAGCGCTAAAAAAACGTGTCGGCGATTTTCCATATTCAATTGCAATGAAAAGTTACAGAATATTTTCGAAAAAGGGAGAAAAAAAATTGGAATGATCGCACGGAAATGCCTCTTGACGAAAAAGTTTTCGGAATTAAGAAATTCGCCGATTCGTTTTTGTTGATTATATGTTAGCCTAGCTTCTGTCCAAATTTAAGGAAAATCGAACAAATTTCCTTTGAGTTGTAGCTCTTTAAAGTGTCCCCAACAAGCGAAAAATTAACTTTGAGAAAACGGCGCTTAAAAAACATATCGCTTAATAAACAAACTCCGCCCACAAAAGTTATACCGTCATTTCTCCGTCAATTTTCACTATTTTTCGATACTTTTTTTTGGATGAAAGTTCATTTTGTAAACTTTATTTTAACGCCAAAAAAAAAATTTCAATAAATGTTCGATCTGAAGGTACATTGTAACCTTAAGCTGGTTGTATGCTTCTTTAAGATAATCATTGCGATTTTGTACGACAACAGCGGCTCCTTTGTCGGCTTGGAAGATTACGATGTTTTTGTCGCGTTTTAACTCTTTGATCGCCGTGCTTTCTTCCTTTGTGATGTTGGAGCGCAGCTTAATTCTACCTCTATTCGTCTTTTCCAGGATGGATCTTTCCACAGTATTGATGTAGCAATCTAGGACCTGTTCTCTACCATTGCTGGGAGTCCATGATGATGGCTTCCTGTACAGAGTTTTCCGCCCGTCTTGTGCGTTGTGTCCGTCCCAGAAAAATTCTTTCAATCGCATTCGACGACTCCATTTCTTTACATCCGCCGTAAGCTCTGTTCTATTGACAGCGATTGGCGTTGGTACGAACTTAAGCCCGTTGCTTAGGATATTTGTTTCGTGTTCAGTTAGTGCTCGGTCCGACAAGTTAATTACTGTCTGCTGATGGGTAACTCTGCGTATGGTCTTGTTGCTGCGCCTACCCCTGTGAAGACGCCTTGCCCGTTTCGGTGTTGTAGTTTGTGGTGTTTTGTTGGGTTGTACGCACGTCGATGTATTACTATTGAGGTCGGCTATGCTGTATTCAGTAGTGGAAATCTCGGAAGCCAATTCCATTTGTGTGATAGGATGAGCACTCGATGCTGTGGACCTAGAGAGGTGTTGCTTGAATTTTTGCAGTTTTCTGATGTACAATTGGTCCCAGAAGGCCTTGCTTTGTGTTTGAAGCCAATTTGTTGCTAGTAAGTTCACTGTTTTTCAGGTGGCCGGTTAGAGCGGTCAGTTTTGGCAAGATCAAAACGGATCTCTACACCAAACCCACGGACACCCACCAGTACCTAAATTGGACTAGCTGTCATCCGCGCCACACTAAGGCTGCCATCCCATACAGCTTGGCTCTTAGACTCCGCCGCATCTGCTCGGAGAATAATTTCTTCGAAACACGAGCGCGTGAACTTTTCAGCATCTTGCTTGAACTTTTCAGGGGTTACAAACGCAAACATTAAAGAGTCAATCGCAAAGGCAAGACAAACGTCCAGGAGTGATGCGCTACACATGGAGAATCAAAAGAACAACACGGAGCGGGTACCACTCGTTGTCACCTATAACCCAGCGCTCGGATGTTTAAACAAGATCATCAAAGAATACCAACCAATATTGCACGCTTCACAAAGATGTAAAGAGGTCTTCCGTGACCCAACATTGATCTCGTTTCGCAAAGGGAGAAACCTCTCGGACCTACTCACCAGCAAACGACTACCAGCGGAGCCTGACCACGGTGACCACGCACAACTACTCAACAACATCGCCATACCAGAGCCTCCAGCCAGTACATGCCCAATTTGCAGTCGTAGTTTTCGAAACAACAGAAACTTGAAAATTCACTTCGCACGCACACACAGACAACCCTACCTAACAGCAAAAATCAACCCGGATTCTGTCCGTGTAATTCTGACCCAAGGTGTGCGTCATGCAAGCATTATGGAGAGTTTACACAAACAATCAAAAGTAAAAGCACCGGTGAAACCTTTCAAATACATCAAAACATCACCTGCCGAATAACCAACGTCATTTACGTGATCACCTGCATGAAATGTAAAGAACAGTATGTAGGGGAAACATCTAACTGCATAAGAACACGTGCAAATCAACACCGTTCGGATATAAGTACCTGCCATAAACGGCCAGTCTTAAGCAGTTAACATTTTGTGCACGCGCGCGCGCATGTCGGTTTGTTTTATTCCATTACGTTATTCAAATGCGCGCGGCAGCCAATAAGGTTTAATTTTTTAATCGTATGCGAGTTCGTATTTGTAACGAACCGCATTTCCGTTAATAGCAAATTTTGAAATGTTGTAAGCAAGCCATAGTGCAATAATTCTCCTGAGGAAGGCCATGAGGCCGAAACGTTGAGAATAAACCTGTCAAAAGTCTTGACTGGAGTCGGAGCTTATTGTTTTACAAGTGAAAATTATATATATATATATATATATATTTAACAAATTTACACCGGTTTTCCGTGGTGTGGACTCTTATTTACCACGATTTACGTCATCACATGGTCAAAATGTTGTGGACTCACGAGGCGCAGCCGAGTGAGTCAGCAACAAATTTTGACCATGTGATGACGTAAATCGTGGTAAATAAGAGTCCACACCACGGAAAACCGGTGGAAATCTGTTTTTTACCACAATATTTGAAGAAATAATACGGGGAAAAATCGAAGTTTCGTTACAAAACGTGACTGCTAAGAAAGCGCGAGCGTTGTCTATAACTTCCTCGCAATCTGATTGGTTTATTTTTTCAAGCGCGCGCTTTTATAGGCATTGCGTGATGTTAGCGTCAGCACCGTTGTCTGTACTCTCATTTACCACCCGCATCGACCAATCAGATTGCGAGTTAAGCGGCAATTGTGGTAAAAATATATATATATATATATATATGTAAACTTGTCACAAGCATCCACTTATTTATATATATAGATATATATATATATAATATATATAACCGTAGAACTTGTGAGGGGTCTCGCAAACAATGCAAAATCCTTAACCAACGTAAAATGCTTGCTGGAGGATCGCTAAAGCGATCGTGGACACTTGAAATAATCGTAAATAAAACCGAAAATGTGAGGGTCAAGAGTCCAACTCCAATGTAGCTTTGCTGGTTTATTCGCTCGACGTTTCGACCATAACAGTCTTCATCAGGAGCATCTGAGGTATATACTTTACTGTTACAACATTCGAAATTTAAAAAGCTTAACGGAAAGAACACACGTGACATGCTGACGTAATAATCAGATATGGAGCTATAAAGCTAACATCAAACAACATCGCAGCGACATAAACGCAGGTCATAAGAACATTCCCACTGTCAGACACTTTAAAAACTGTGGGGTTAAACATTTAAAATTAACAGTCATTGAAAAAGTTATAAATCCTAATCAAGACATTAGAAGAGCAAGAGAAAGCTATTGGATTTCTAAATTCAAGCCTACTATAATTAATAGCCTAGTTAAATTTACGTAATATATTGTTTGGCTTAGTTTAGTTTAGCTTTCGCGCTCTCCCTTGAGAGTTTTTTTTTTTGGGTTATCGCCGTTCGCCATCAAAGGAACTCGTTAAGTTTTTGTTGTTTTATAGCCCGCTAGCCTAAGTCGCGCGATAACATCGTAATATAAACAAGTTTCGTATTACGATACTCCCTGTGTGATTGGTTGGGTAACTGTATCCACCAAAAGTTGTCAAAAATGTCAAAAAGGGGCGGCTACTCAAAAAGCCCACGATACCGAGCAGGCGGTTTCTCACTGGTCTCCCACGCAGCCACGGCTTCGCCGCTCGCAAATTCAGCATCACGCGCAAAAAAACCGCTCAGTACACCCCCATGGCCAAATGTGCAGAAAGTGAACATAACCTCAACACAGATCAAATTAGTTATGGGTATTTGTAAAATAATAAACGTAATATGAATTGTAAAAATTAAAAAGAAACTTTACATACACAAACAAAAACTCACCTGAAACACTTGTTAGAAAAAGTTTGCATGCTAGGTAATCTTCCTCCAAAATAGTAGTCTTTAACGTAACAGACTCCACTTGAAATCTCATTTTGATATCATCAGTTAAAAGGCAATCCTCAGCTACTGCATTCAAGTGACCAGAACGGTAATCATCCCACAGACGCTCGAGAATTTCCAGCGTTCTGCACTCGACTGTTATTATTAAACTTCCCTCCTCTGTCCGTTTCTCTATTAAGTCAAGTACTCCCTCTAAATAGTAATGGAGGCATCGAGGAAGTTCCTTAGGCGGGATGTCAGCTGCCTTTGTGTTAAAGAAGTGTTTGCTCATTTCATCCATAACCTGTTTAGAATCTCCCCTCAGTCCGTTTTGAAAGGTGACACCGTCGAATTGAACTACCACAGGTAAGGTGCCTATAAAAAACATGGGAAGAGTTAGTAAGTTATAGCACTTTTAGTCCTGGATTAATTGGTTTCTTTTTGTATGGACTTAGGTCCTTAAGGTATCGAGGAAACCATGGATAAATTAATAACTCAAAATTTTGAGAAGAGCTGTTACAGTGTCCCAGCTAATATATCGTGTTTTCATGATAATGAACAGGGGCCTGGTTTAAGCTCGCTTTATGATCTTGAAATTAGAAGAAACAATCACCTAATTATAAAGTGATGGAAGCCAATAAAGGCTAAATCAAAGGGCTCTTAAAGCCACCTCGTTAATGCGAGAGAACGTAAGGTTAATAAAAAAAGAAGAAGAATTGATAGTGAATATGGTAAAGATGTTACTTGTTTCACTTATTCCGCTATAATATAAACAAAGCGTTTTGAAATGTCGATTAATAGGGAATCCCGAAACGTCTAGTTGGACATCGAGGTGATCGAGTTAAAAAATTAAATACTAATATAATCAATAAAAATCGACAGATATTAAGTAATTGTCGATTTTATCGGCGCTAAATTTTTATGGGATGATATGTTATGTTTTGAGAGTGATTGTGTAATAATCTGCATTTAGTGTAAATAATAAACAGCAAAAACCACGGCTGCAAACCGATGAAAGCAAGGTGCCCGATCTGTGGCCAAGATTTGGATAATTAAAATCTTGTACAAGATATATCAAACGGCAGAGCGATATTGGGTACAGACGGGGTAAACAGGATACTCCTCCCAGTGGTCAATTTTTTAGTCTCCCTAAGATCGAAAGGTTCATGACAGGCCTACAAAGACTCCGCTATGTGGTTTTGCGGTTGCGATGCATTTATATTAGCTTTGAAAGTTTGGGCTCTGTCTAAGTGTAAGCATGTCCCCAAATGGGGTGTGTCATCTGAAAGATTTAATGATAAGAATAATAAATGGTGAACATTAACTACAACACTTGGGACAACTAGGAAACTTGGGACAACTGGGACCTGGTCCAACCAGTGTTTACGAGCCGCAAGATTGCCCGGTAGTTCCCGACAAGCGAACCAAAGCCTCAGCTCATTGATCAACAATGCGTTATGTATAACTTTAAGTGTGACCAGTGCGATGCTGGTTATGTCGAGTACACCCATGGCCATTTGTTCGTACGCGTTGATGGACATAGAAGAAAGACCTTGTCAGTGCGCAAACACTATGATAATAGACACGAAGGCAGGATTCTGGATGACTTTCACTATTGTTTTAATGTGTTGAAAAAAATGCCAGAACAAGTTTGATTGTCTCGTTAATGAGATGTTACTCATTAAACAATTACGACCAGGTTTAAATGTACAATCAGACTCAATTCGCGCTAAGGTCTTTGTCTAACTAATGCAAATTAATGACTCTAGACTCTTAGTTACTCTTGAGATCGCATATTTAATTTAGTTTCCCTTGACAGTGGCGCCAAGATGTCGCCGAAACGTCGGACTCTTTTATCGTTAGTTTTTGCCTGTATATAATGCCAATTCCCTAGGGAAATTAACAATAGGTCCGGGGGTACTCCCCAAACATTTTAGTGGCGGTATGCCACACCCTTCTTGAAATCCTAACCGGTATTTCCAGCCATATCCTTAATGCTCTTATATAGCTTGTATAAAGAACTAACTAGAAATGCTGATGAAACATTTGAGGGATATATGACTGGTCCTCCAAGAGATTTATTTATTCCATTGTTCACCGTCGTCAGGTATAATATATATAGATAGGCTTAGCCTAACAGCGGAGCTCTCTGAACAGAAACGATGATGATAAGTTTAACTTAGGTGAAAGGTCGGAAGCACAAGAAAAATTAGAATTAAGATTGACAACCAGGCTATTTTTCAATTTTAGCAATTCTCAAAAACAGTAAACTTATTACGCGACCGTCTGCACAGTACATTTAGCCCCCTACACAAATTCCACAAAAGCTCACAAAAACAACTTTTTCAACCTATGTATCAATGAATGAACAAACACGTAAAAATGGAAAAGAAAATCTTTTGAAAATTTTTATTCAAATATCCATTAGTTTATGTTTAAAAGCAAAAAGCGCACCATTAGCGCATCGAGGAGCTGTCTGGCTGAGCACATGGCGAAATTCAAGATATCAATCCCGACTGAATTTGAGCACGTTTTATAAATATTTCTCCAAAACTAACGAGAACACAAAGAAAAAGTCAATCATAAATTGATATCAACATGAATTCCCATAGAAAAATGTAATTTCTTTTACCGTTAAGTCCCTCGGCTGCTTGAAAATTCTTTAAAACTCCTCTTCTTCGCAGTTCCTCGAAGCAAGATTTCATCACTTAAAGCTCTTATTTTTCTGAGTGTTCTTTAAAACTTTCTCAAGCGTTTTTGGAGGAATATAGAGCTAAGTGCTTATTTTCAAACCTGATTTCGCCTAAGGAGAATTAAAGCATTTGTTTTGAGCTAAACTCCTTTATAATCCATTGACCGCGGCCGGCCAAAACCGGCCGCGATTTTACAATTATAACACACATTTAAAATATTCAAAATAGAAAGCCTCAAATGCGGTCTTGACCAATGTTTGAGAAATGTGAAACCTCTCTTGAGTAGCAAACCGCGAAAAATTGCAGGGAAAAACGAGTTTGCAAACCGTTTTCTACGCTAAACAAAATGTTTTATTTATCAATGACAAATCCCTATTAAAAGTTTACAATATTATCCCGAGAGGCTAGTCATTTCCGGTTACAAGGCATCCTGAGTTAAAGCTAGTCATTTCCGGTTACAATAATACAAGGTCACTTCCGGTTTACAGTCATTTGAAAGTCTAGTCCATAAGGGATTATTTATAAGGTTCATTTCCGGTCATTTGGTCCACTTGAAAGTCATTTCCGGTTTGCACATGATTACTTTAGTCATTTCTGGTATTGAATGATGAGTTGCCAGTAGCTAAATTATGAGAGTCACAAGCTTTGACTGTTCACCGTATTTCACAAATATTCGGATGACACCACAAAGCAGAAAATTTCTGTTCGGTCATTCGGGAGAAATTAATTTGCAACTGTGTTGTGATGTCATTCCTTATGTCCCTTACAGCAGCCCGAGAGTTCTCGGTGCCATTGTGAAAAGTTGCTTTATTTCGAAAAACCCATATACCATAAAGTATGGTCTCAACGAAAAAGCGCGCTCGTATGTCATTCTCGTCGTCAGCAGGAAGTCCATAGGTAAATGAAAATAGTCTTACCATTAACTAAAAATCTAGTATTGAGTACAGCCGATAGGGTGGGAGTGAAAACACCTCACACCCTTCCACAGGTTGAAATTTTAATCTAGCTTGGAAAGGCGTGGTAACCAGTTATCCGATTCCACATTTACAGTACCATTGCTAAACCAGACACCCAAGATTCGCATTCTTGACACCCACGTCAGGCCATAAGGAGTGTCCGGATGTGAGCACCAAGCTCCTAACCTCATCGCTTCTGTCTTTCCCTGAACCTGTCTCGTATTTGTGAAGTAAGGTAAACAATTTGTCTAAAGAAAACATGTCCTTTACAAAACATGCGGAGTCATCCGCATATTGGCGAATTTTAAAACGCTTGCCTCAGGCTTCTGGAAGGAGAAAACCTTCGATAGTATCATCCTTTCTTATACTGGTAGCCAAAACTTCTGTGCATAAAATGTACAAAAGTGGAGACCGGGGATCTCCCTGCCTCACCCCCCCACTCGAGTGGAATTTCTTTGGTCAAAAAAACATTAACTATAATTTTCATATTTGCTTGACAGTATAATGTAGAAATCCATCGCTGGAAATAAGGGCCAAATCCAAAACGACTCAAAACATTGGTAAAAAGTTTGCCAATGTTTTTTCTACCCTGTCAAAGGCTTTCTCTTGATCAATATTCAGCAAGATACCAGTTTCATGGGTAATATTTGTATAATTGGGCTAAATCAACAGAATCATGATCGGAAAAACACAAGGCAAAATTTCACATTTTAGATAGGAATCATACAAGTCCTGAGCAATAAAAAATATCCAAACGTGTACCGATAGTTTTATCCGCAATAAACCATATGCATTGTATTTTTCAGTCGGCCGTGTTTTTTTGCGCCTGATATCAATAAGAGATTAGAACACTGTGCAGTTCTTTCAAACCTCCGTGGAAATTATAGGATTTTCTCCAAACTTATCAGAAACGTTTTCAATGCAGTTAAAATCGCCAGCAATAATTTTAAAAGAGTTCGGAAAAAATATTCATGAATTGTATCATAAAAGCATTAATTAACGTTCACTTGGATTCGTGAGTGCATAAAGGTGGTCAGACACGAGGGGTCATGTAGCAGAGACATGTCGCAGCGACATGTACCAGCGACAGAAATTTGTGTAGTACACACTGAGGGACATGTAGCAGGGAGTGTAGCGGGGGCATGTAGCAGGGAAAAAATCATAGCGCTTGCACACCACATGAAAATGTCGCGGGGACTTGTCTCAGGGACATGTTACAGCGACACGTCCCCTCGTGTGAACTGATACTATCATAATTGTGCAACACCAATTTCGGAGACATTTTGTCCCCGCGACGTGTCCCATGAAGTTCAACAAGAAGCTGTACACAGCTTGAACTCGTGGCGCCTTTAACTCATTGCAGCATTGATTCCCAAGTGATTTGAGTGCTTTTACAGAGAAACATAAGCTTAAAATTATATCTAATCAAAGGCTCCTAAGAGCCAACCCGAGAAGAAGAAATGCTAACGCGTAACGCAATATTGCCGTAAGCTTTAATACGTTTTCACACTGACACAGTTCGATATATATATATTTTTTTAAATTAAACGTAAGGATGTTTGACGAACGAAAAAAAAAAGTACATCACTTTCATAATGTCCAGTTCGAAAAAAGAAAAAAAAAAAAGAAGAAAAAAAAAAAAAAGAGGACTTGATGGAGATTCGAACTCGGGCCGTCCGGGACTAAGCCACAAACTCAAGCACTGCGCTGTGCATGAGCACATACTACTTACGAACTAAATTTTATTATTTTAACCTAAACACGCATCAGGACGCGTGTTTAGGTTGCAAAATCCTTTTAGATCGATTTTAATGTTGCACTAAAAACTCGTTTATATCAAATTAATTATTGTTATTGTTGGATTCACGTTGAATTCCTGTTACGAAACGTGTTCGTAACAAAGCATTTGCTCACTAAGTTTACAGCTGATGGAAGGAGCGAGTGAGTGAGTGAGTGAGAGAATGAATTTTATTTAAACACCCTTGCCGATAACCTGTTCATCGTGCTTTCACGTATACACGGGTTTAAAAGTAAGACTACACTGCATTCACTAGATTCAGTAGCTGACACTTAAGCTCGACCCGGAGCTCGATCGCGAAGCAAATGGCAAGTTTAATATATAAAACACAGAACTTGCCAGAGCAAAAATCCCACAGGAATAAGCGGTGAACACAATATCAAACGGTCCTATCCATCCATGAACGCCTTGAATTGTCTTGAAAGTGTGCAGTTGTACGCAGTAGTTCTTTATCTTGCTTCTCGAGTACACAAACGGAGAGATTTTACGGTATGTATTTCATGGCCGAAAGCCATATAGTCGTCTATATAGACTTAAATATGCGTGCATAAATTTGCATGCGCTAATGTGACACGAAAAAAAACAAGAAAAGTCAACGCCGGATTTATAACTCGTGTGCTTCGCCACGAGTAACAAGTTGAACTCCGTGAGACATGTCGCGGGGACAAAATGTCCCCAAGATTGGTGCTGCACAATAATATGTTAGTATCAGTTCACACGAGGGGACGTGTCGCTGCAACATGTCCCTGAGACATGTCCCCGCGAAATTTTCATGTGGTGTGCAAGCGCTATGATTTTTTCCCTGCTACATGTCCCCGCTACACTCCCTGCTACATGTCCTTCAGTGTGTACTACACAAATTTTTGTCTCTGCAACATGTCGCTGCGACATGTCCCTGCTACATGACCCCTCGTGTCTGACCACCTTAAGTATATATTAACCAAATTAATTTTCGTGTCGTCGAGTTCAGTTAAAACACTAACAATTCTACCAGAAGAATCTATTCCATTGCATACATTTGAAATCAGTATTTTCAGCGACAAGAATGGCAACGTCGCCTTGTTTACCAAGAGCGGGCGACCAGAAACTTTTACCGCGCCGCTCTCTGAGAATTTATCGCATTTAAGTGATTTTGTCTTGTCGCTAAAGTTTCTTGTAAACAAATAAAATCAGAACGGGAATTTTTCGCAAAATCAAAAACAGAGCGTTGTTTGGCTTCATTGCCAAAACCACGGATATTCAAAGTTGTAAATTTAGCTCTGAATGCAAAAACTTGGAGAAAATTCTTCTGGTAAAATTAACTAAACAATTTTTGCAAATCACATTTAGACAGTTACTTGCTTTTCTTTTTATGTTTGTTTGTCCGATATCCAGTGTTTTTCCTCTTCGGCAAAGGTTGTTCGCTGTCATACTACCGAAATCACTAACCCGTTAGCACCCCGGAAAAAACGATCGATCGCATTTGAATTTTAGGCTTGCTCACATGACCATTTGGAGCGCCTAAATTGGTCACGTGATGTTACAACGGTCGCGCAGTTGAAGGGGAAAGAGAACTTTCGTTTATTTATTCAAACAGGAGATCGATTTATGAACAATTAAACAAGCTAAATGCAAGACATATCTGTAAACTGTAAAATACCTGCAATCGGCGTTATTAAAAGACCAAAACGGAATTATGATCAAATTTCTTCGCCCGATTCGAAGAGTGTACCGTATAAAGACAAACTTATAGCCGAAAAATTTGTCGATGATTTCGTCTTCAAAATCATCTTCAGGATGATTTCCTTCAAATATTTAGTTCATATTCAAGACATTGCATCTTGTTTTTGTATGCTTTCTTTTATTTTCCGTCGTTACTACATTCGTTTTCTACATACTGTCAGTTTTCATTTGAATATTATTACCGTTGATATATGACCGGTCGACCATAACGAACTGATGCTCCCTGGAAATGTAAACAACATAAAAAGCTCAAAACTTCTTGGGTCGCCGGCGGAGTCGTTTTTGCCAGCATCTAAACGAAATATTCCATGGAAGTTGAAGGAGGTTTTCCCCGTCCCGAGCCGTCAAAATTTTTTAGATGCAAACCTTTGAGGACGATAAAACGTCCAACGCCAGCGGCGCTCACAAATATGCCCGATGCAAATCAGATTTACAAGCGAAGAAACGAATTCTGAAGTAAAAGTCGAAGGATAAAATTAACTTTTCTGAATTCCTCTCCTGTATCCATCGTCTTCGATTAAAAATCCTTTCTCGCCAGCACTCTGAATAAATTTCTTGCCATTGAATTGGGAATCTCTCAACGCGCTAAAATAAGACCTTCGCCAATGAACCAATCAAATGCATCCATTCGCCTTCCTTTGGGATTTTTGATTGACATGCCCGCATAAAGAAACAATGTCACGTGACCAATTTGGGCGCTCCAAATGTTCACGTGCGCAAGCCCAAAATTTAAATGCGATCGATCGTTTTTTCCGGGATGCTAACAGTTTAGTGATTTCGGTAGTATTTAGGGTTTGTTTTCTTTGCTTCAGGAATTGGCGTGTCTTGTTTGTCTTTCTCCGTGGTTTTTCCAGTGACGAGGACGGGTTGTGTTGGTTTCCTAACTGGCGCGGAGGCAAACGTTTGCGAACTGCCCTGTTTGTAGCCGCGGGAAGCGCGCGAAAAACAAAACCTCGATTTGGTTTCAAAATTGCTAAGATCCCGGATGTTGTGTGGCGTCATACGCGCATGTTTTGCGATGTCATACGCGTCCGCGAATTAGCCCTGCCCAACATTCCGCTAGCCATGACCATGAAAAATGACGGGTATAGGTTCTACGAGTATGGGGCTACCCAGCGGGCCTTCGGCCTGCGAGTGCTCCGCTATTACGAACTCACCATTGAACAGCTCGTCATTTGGCTTAATTTTTTATTTAGCTCAAATGAACAGAACGTTACGTCCAATTATCGCAATATCGGAAGTGTTACTGCTTCAATCAATTCCAAGAAAGATTTTTACTCAAACTAAGATTGCCCAGAAGGTACCTGGTTGGTGTTCAGTTGAGATGCCAGTTTGGTGAGAAGCTCTTTGCTCTGTTTCGTCACTGCAGTCTACAGAAGAAATGCCAAAAAATACGATTAGAGAAACAGGGTTAAGCACTTGGAAAGAATTGACATTCGCCTATAACCTGAACGTGTCCCGGATTCAATTCTTTGGAATTGATTTCCAGCACTAAGTGAGTTGAGATTTTTCTTGGTTTCCCTGATCCGCCTTGTTCCGAGGGTGTTTTCCGGTTTCTTCGTTTCTTAGTTTTCGATCCAACAAACAACAACGCTTTGGATTTTATGACCCGTGGTCATGGATTATGGGGCTTTCCTCTTAAAATGTTGTTGGTTTATTTTCTTGACAGGTAATGTAAGCTCATTTGCCTTAGTTAAACAACGAAAACTACTTCTTGGTTTTTGGAATAAACATTGCATGTTTAAAATAAATTTTTCTCCTTAATGGAGGAAAAACTATTTAAAACTTTGTATCATAGGAACGTTTATCCAGAGGTGTTAATTAGTCTTCAGACATGTTAAGAGCATTCCGAAAATGAAAATACATACCACGAACATAATTAACCATGCTGATCATCTTTGCGATAAGTTCTTCACTTTGTTTCTCCCAGCTATATTCCTTTTCGTAAGAAGTACGTAATGCTTCAGATTCCCCAAGTCGCTTGCTCCGCTTTCGATCCATGACTTTCTTGATTGCTTCAGCCCATACTTTGGGGCTGTCTGAATCAACCACAAAAGATGGACCAAACAGCACTTCACTGAGAGCTTCTGCAAATCCTGAGTTTTTACTTACAAGGATGGGTAGACCAGCCGACAATGCTTCAAGCCCTGTAAGTCCAAAACCTTCTGTTCTTGACGGCATGATGGCAACATCCACTTCGCGGAGCAAGTCTTTCATTTCTTTCCGGTTTTGCAGAAAGCTTCTGACTGTTAGGTTATTAGCATGGATGTCACACTCGAGGAAACGGTTTTTTACTTCCTCTAGCTTTTCCTTCGGTGCACCAACGAAAATTAGATGAGTGTTGCTTAATTCAACAGCTTTGGCTGCAATATCAAATCCCTTTAAGTAAAAATCTTCAGCGTCTCCACGGCCAAAAAGTAGTACTCGGAATTTTCCAGTCCTATCAGAAACCTGTTGAACGTCAGAAAATTCACGGAAAATACCAGGAGTGAAATTAAAGACAATTTCATCCTTCAAGCAGAGATAGGAACGAAAAGCCTCGTTTAACTTTGGTCCAATCGACACGATTAAATCGGCCATTTTACAAAGTTCAACCTCTGTTGCATGCTTTTCTTCTCCACTTAAAAGTGGATTTGGGTAATCCTTATGCATCGCAAGTTCTTCTGGGGCTGTATGCACGACTTGAACCCATTTACAGTTTTGATACTCGCTTATAACTTGTGCTTGAGGACCGAGCTTTACTCCATGTCCAATGACCACATCAATGCGCAGATTCTGTGGTAGGAAGTTAAGCCATTGAAGTTCATTCATACCTATCCGCCTCTTTGCCTGAACAAGATTAATTTTGTGACCAAGAGCTGCATTTCTGTCCTCGTCACTGCATTGCGGGACAAAATAAAAAACATCTACCTCAGCGTACTTCGCCACATTAATGGCTAACTCTCTGTTTATAGTCGATAGGCCTCCTTTAGTGGACCCCCATTCAGATGCCAGGAAAAGAACCTGTAATTTCCTTGACGGTGGATAAGATCCGCCATTTTCTTGATATTCATCTGAATTGGACGTCATGGTTGAGAATCCTGACTCCTGCAAAAGATGCAAATTTGCTTTAAGCAAACATGAACGCTATCATAGTGTACTTTTTTTTTTAACTTTTCAGTCTTAAAAAGGTATATTAGGTCAGATGTCCAGAAAATTAGTGATATGTAAAAAGACATTATTGCTGTCTTGCTATGGTAACATCAATACATTAGGGAGCTTTAGCAACAACGACGGCAACAACAAGGAACAAAGGGCTCTGAGAGCCATCTCGTTAATAGGAAAGAAGGCAAGGTTAATTTTTGAGGCCGCAAGAAACCAAACTGACTTAAGCGGCTACTACTTATCTTGATATGCTAAACACGTTTTCTTTGTATTGATTGCCAGTCAAATAATAGCGGAACTCTGCGGGCCGAAGGCCCACGCGGAGCCCCATACTCATAGAACCTATGCCCATCATTTTTCATGGTCATGGCTAGCGGAATGTTTCGAGGGCGCGCGTGTGCCGCCGCCGTGCGCCCGTCCCCGTGTTGGACAGGGTTAGTTGAGGGTGCTAATGGGGTTAACAGTTAAAGTGCACCTAAAGCCAATTTTTTTTTCGCTTAATCAACTCTGTGTACGTTGAAAAATCGAATAGTGAAATATTTCTTGTTTTTAACGTCGTGTTAGTGAGTTATAGAGATTTGAATTTACAAAATGCTAATTTGATGATGTCATTTTAGGATTCATTTATTATACAACTACTTGTTTTTACCTCCAAGGAATATTTTTTACGAATCAATTGACTGTCCACAGTTTATATTTAGTATTTCTCAAATTGATTTTCCTTAAGCCGTATACTGCGTATTGTAAATTGACGTAGAAATAATGGAAAATCCTAAAAATGACGTAATCAAATTAGCATTTTGTAACTTATAAAATAAAATATTTCACTATTCGACTTTTCAACGTACATAGAGTTGATTAAGCGAAAAAAAAATTGGGCTTAGGTGCACTTTAACTGACAATTGCCCAAAATATAGTAGTTAACTGATATTTTGCCAAAAAATTAGTTGTTAACTGATAAATGAAAAATTAACAGTTAAGTGACATTCTATTAATTATACTGAATACTATACGATTGTTGTTGTTAATAAAAGCAACATAGTTTTTTTCCTAACAGCAAAGCTATTTCGTGACAACCGGTCTTTCTAAGACCTAAGTTCGCGGGCGCTTATTACATTGCAAAACATGCGCGTATGACGCCACACAACATCCAAGATGTTTGTTTTCATTTAAACAATCTCGTTTTCTTGTGGTAGGTGGTTTCAAGGATTTTAAAGCGAAAAAAAAAATATACAAAGTTCTAAACTTATGTTTTTTCTAACAGTACGGAGCCGATCAGAGAAAAAAATATAGACCTGAAATTGCAACCTCGTTCCCAGGACCTTTACCCTGTAAAGGTCCTGGGAACGAGGTTGCTGAAATTGTAGCCTACTAAGGGTGGATGATTTTATTTTTGTGGGGGTGGGGGGGGGGGGAGGGGGGCATGGGGCGGTTTGGGGCAATTATTCTGATCATGAATTTTTTTTTTCGTCTTGATGTTGTGCAAGAATTTTTTTCGGGATTGTTCCATACCTTTTTTCCTTTGGCTTGCTGTGCAGGAATTTTTTTTTTTTTGGTAATTGCCAAACACCCCCCCCCCCCCCCTTCCTAACAATAAACTTGTCCGTCCCTAAGAAGTGCTTGAAGCGGGCTGTGGAATGTAAATGTAAATGTGGTGGACTGGACTGTGCATATTAATAGATTCTACATTGTATATTGTGGATTGCTAATATAAAACTCTAAAATGAAAACCGGGTGGAAACTGGGACTAAACGAGCCTGTTTCGAGGCCCATCGCGCTACTTGTTGTTATAGGAAAGAGGAAATGTTGTATTTGATTACGTCATGATTTACGTCATGAGTTATTATGGGATGGAATAAAGCAGAACGTTTGGAGCACGTTTTGAGTTTACGTGTTTGTGAGTGTTTATATACACTTTTCCAATTTACCACTGATTTCACTGTTACGCGACCCTTCGAATCAAAACTGCTTTGAGCAATTTCAATTTACTCTGCCGTCAATCATACCTAGTAGGAGGAGTTTGTATACTCCTGATTTGCATCGGGCATATTAAATTAGTGAGCTCTTCTGGCGTTGGACGTTTTATCGGCTTCAACTGAAGTTTGCATCGAAAAAAAATCGACAACTAGAGATGGGGAAAACCTCCTACCGGTATTTTCCGTCGTTTCGTTATCCACATATGACTGTCAGTTTACATTTGCATATTATTACCGTTGATGCATGACCGGTCGACCGTAACTGTAAACAACAGGAAAGGCTCAAACTTCTCGGCTCGCCAGCGGAGTCGATTTTGCCAGCATCTAAATGAAATATTCCATGGAAGTTGAAGGAGGTTTTCCCCATCTCTATTCGTCGAATTTTTTTCGATGCAACGATCCAACGCCAGAGGAGCTCACTAATTTAATATGCCCGATGCAAATCAGGAGTATACAAACTCCTCCTACTAGGTATGATTGACGGCAGAGTAAATGATGGATATCAGACGAATATCTGGAGGAAATGATCACGTCCAATATCGTGCAGGTGAGGTTGAATGCTACAAAACTGATCAGTCATCCTGGGGGGTGGGAGGTGGGGAGGGGAGGGGTTACTCCCCAAAAAATAGGGTGGGGGTGTACTAAACCCTCACCCTGTATCAGACCACAAAACGCTAATTTTGTGACCCTGTTTCAGACTAAATGTCAATAATGCCCTGTTCCAGATTTTTTTTTAAATTCTTTCTACCCCAAAACTAAAGGCTTAAAACTAGTAAGCAGCACTGTGAACTTGTAGTTGCAAAGCTCAAATACTCTTAAACGTTTTGTTTCATCTCCTGACTAACATAGACTTCGTCAACCCTATTCCAGGGTATCAATTGGCACCATCCTCTGGGAAATTGATACCCTGTTCCAGACTATAAAATTATTATCAGTTAAATAAATGTATCAGCATAACTGAATAATACCACCCAGTAAATGTCACAAATTAATATTAATTTGTTCTCCTTCACAGTATGGACATACATATGGACGACGTATGATGCAGGGTACCCTTCGCAAGAAAATTCACAGTTTCGTAAAATCAGTCAAAGAAGAATTTCAAAGATGTTAAAGAGGGTTGCCCCACATGCTCACAGGGAAAGGGCACATGACTTACTGGATAGAACAAATCCTATACCATACCATGCACCATATTTTGGCTATAAGGTGCATTTGGACCAAAATGAGAAGTTAGCACAAGAGTTTGGGGTCACCCACGTCCATGCTCACCGACTGGATGGCCGTGGTAGGAGGGTTCTTGGGTTTATGACCATACCGAAAAAGAACCCAGTGCTTATTTACCAATATCTATTTCGGTAAGTGCTCATCTGGAAGCAGAAGTGTTTTAACCAGGGGCTAATCACCAAACATGCATGTTTAATTTTAGACCAAATATTGTCCCAAAAATAAACCTGTGTGATTTTCTTTTCAATTTTTTGTGCCTCATTTACAGTCCAGAATATAAAAATGGCAATTATAACTCTCCCAATATAATTTATTGTATCCCCAATCCCGTCTGTCTGCAGCCAACAGGAAGAAAAGGTGCCAAACATCATCTCGTGTTAAAATCCCCAATGAATCCTTATCAGAAAATGTCAGCTAGGCTAACACGACTTCATAACAATTCATTATTACTCATGCGCAAAGCGCAATGAGTTAAAAAAATAATGCCCTTCGTTTTTCTTTTTTTCTTTTTTGTGTCACGATTTTGCATGCAAATTTATACACGCATATTTTAAATTGTGCACTTCCGGTTCATAGCTTTGCCATTTACACTTCCTGTTTAGTGACTTCCGGCTACTCCCACTTCCGGTAAAACAGCGTTACTAAAGTGTCACGACAGCGTCTCCTACAACCCTACTTACATTACTAATGTTCACGTAAGGTATATATAAGACTCAGAAGAATCACTGGCTTCATTGTGGTACAGCCTTCATTTACAAAATATTCAATAGTAAACAACGTGGTTTGCAGGAACGATGACTGAATGAAAGGAGTAACTCTTCTCCATGTCGGACATCTTCTTATCATGTTTTAAGTATATCATAAAACTCTCTTACGCATGCACATGAGTATAGGCTGCTTGGAGCCTCTTGTTATTTAAGTCATTCGAGGTTTTAATTCACGAGTTCTAGTGGTGATACATGTATCCATGCATCTTTAATAATATCCCTAGTGAGCTGTTTTATAAAATTTTATAAAATGTTATGAAATTTTATAAAATTTTATAAAATTTTGTCAAATTTTATAAAATTTTATAAAATAAATCTTACAAACATGGTCACTTTGTAAAATTTTATAAAATAAAATTTTCAAACATGTCACATTATAAAATTTTATAAAATAAATCTTGCAAACATGGTAACTTTATAAAATTTTATAAAATAAATTTTACAATCAGTGATCAGTTTATAAAATTTTATAAAATTGTATAAAAATTAATAACTGAGGCCGACTTATATTAATAAGCCAACAGACGTTTTGAAATTTAACAATTTTCATTATGTATTTAGACTGACAGACTGAAATGAGTCATTCACTCACAGTACACAGTCAGTTGGTCAAAGCAAGTGTAATAACAACAAGTGACACCACTCCTGGCTTTTGCGGAAAATGCAGATTCTGTTTATCAAAATGAAAGCCAGGAATGCTGTCAGTGTGAAACAGTGACCCTGCTCTCCTGGCTTTTCCATGTTTTCCTAGCACAGAAAAGCCAGGAAAACCAGGATCACTCTTGGTGCTCGTGCTTATATTCAACTTCTTAGTCAGCAATATGTAAAACAAAATTACAGCAAGTGATCGACAAATATGTTATATTTCAATTTACCCTTTGTTTGCACGTGTAATATTGCTGAAAACAGGAAAACACTACAAGAATGTTAATAGCAATTCAGCAATATGTTAACACGTTGTTGTTTGTTGGTTTAGTCTTGCTAGGGAATTTTCTCTCTGGGTTTTTAAGTTTTTCCCCATACTGAAACCAATACAACTGAATTTGATCCAGCTTCAGGTAGAGCATCTTGGCATTTTGTTTAATATACACAGTACTTTTTAACATTATCTTTTTGTTATTATACATAATTATCATATCTACTTGAACAAGGAGCCCGATGGGCTTCGAAACTGGCTCGTTTGGTCCCAGTTTTCACCCGGTTTTCATTTTAGAGTTTTATATTAGCAATCCACAATATTTGTTTAAATATATAATTTTTTATATATTTTGTTTACTCTTTCATCGCCTTGCCGTAAGGATCAGTTTGTCGTTTTCTGATTTTCTACAAGTAATTATTGTACTGATCCAGGTCTACAACTGGGAGATCCGGCACCTCTCAACGGTTTGTCGCTGTGGTCTTGCTGATATTTTATATCACAATATACAATCTAGTATCTATCAATATGCACAGTCCAGTCCAGTCCAGTCCACATTTACATTTACATTCCACAGCCCGCTTCAAGCACTCCTTAGGGACGGACTATTTTATTGTTAAGAGGGGGGTTTGGGCAATTACTAAAAAAAAAATTAAATTCCTGCACAGCAAAAGTAAAGAAAAAAAAATTATGCAAAGAGAGCGAAAGGAAAAAAGGTATGGAACAATCCCGAAAAAAAATTCTTGCACAACATCCGAGACGGAAAAAAATTCATGATCAGAAAAATTGCCCAACACCGCCACCTCCCCCACCCCCCACAAAAATAACATCGTACACCTTTAGTAGGCTACAATTTCAGGTGTTTATTTTTTTCTCTGATCGACTCGGTACTGTTGGAAAAAAACGTAAGTTTAGAACTTAATCTTATTTTTTTTCGCTTTAAAATCCTTGAAACCACATACTACTACAAGGAATCAGGATTGTTTTAACACAGGCATTTTGGAGAATCGGTGATGGGGTTTCGAATAAATTAACAATATCAACATGATCGATCAAATAGCGTGATATAAATACGAGATGTGTGGAATTTGAACGTGACTCCACGGAGAAATGCTTGAGAATTGTTTACTCAGCAGTTCTGTGACCTGCCGGGACGTGTTTTATTCAACGATGATTTGGTTAGAAAAATTCAACTCGCTTTCCTTTTACCAGAAATAGATCGCATCCGAAAATCACACAGATTTAATTTTTAACAATTCCATCGAAATTAGAACGGTAAATATTTGAATTATAGTTGCCGACATCACTGATTACGCCATTTCTGAAAACCGGAAGTAAACTAGGTACGGTGTTGGCCGCAGCAAAAGCGATTCACGGGGCAGGTGACCCGACAGGCCGAAAAAAAAAAGAGGGTATTTTAAGAACTGACTCGTCGAAGCGACAAGCGACGAGCCAGTTAATAAATACCTACTTCCATTTGAACAGCCCTTCAAATTAAATCTTTAAAATAACAACAATCCAAGAATTTGCTAAATAGGTAGGTTGGCTGGTAGGTTAAATAATCAGTTACTTTAACAATAAAATAATTATTACAATGTTATAACAATGAGACTGACTTGCATTTTTGTCATTGAGTTTTGAATAAATATCTGAGATGCTTATTTTTAAGAAAATAAGGTACATGCATGTGCATTACTGGTTCTAGGAATCCTTGAAAAGCCAGTTGTTGACCCTAAGGCCTTAAAAGTTGTACCCTCTATTGAAATCCTGTGTACATGTGGGTATTTTTTATGACAGCTTTGAAATCCAGAAATTGATCTATCAAAAATAATTTAATAGAACACTCCTAAAATAAAAGGCGAAAGAATTTTGTAAATACCTGAGAACATGTTAAAGAAAAGTTGTCAAGGCTTATAAGATCAGTAATTTTCCACACTTCTCACTAGTGGTAATTATAACTGGTCTTTCCTTGTGGGAAATTTAACACAAGTTTCATTTTTAAAACTATCAGACCTAACCCTGCAAGTCCAACAACAGGACATTATGTTGGATGTTTAGCCTCAAACAAAAACCTGGTTTACATCTACTTAATGTTATACTAGAGATAAAAGCAAGACATTCATGAATGAGGAGAACTGTATTGATATGGCAAAATTCTGAATTTGCAGTGGTCCAATAAATTACAAACAGTGTGATACCAACAAAGGGTGTGGAATTATTACCATTTACAAGAATAATTTGAATGAAGAGGAAGTTAAAATTAAGTTGAAGCGATATCTGCAATATGAAATTCTGGTCAGATGGACAGTCCTCAGTAATCCTTTAACCCAGACACCAATCCCCAGATTATTTGTTGCCAAACTGAGACCTGATAGTGAACACCAATGATCCAAGTAAATGAAGAACGATAATCATTTATTGTGTAAATTCTGCACTTAAAACAAACCAAATGTAAAATGAAACTATAGAAATCACTGAAAGGGCAGTTAAAATTATTTATTATAATATTTAGTTTGGTAACAGTATCCTGCAGGTCTTTTTACAAATTATATTATGAATTTAATGACTTACAGGTGTAACTAACAGATGCTACGCCGATTGCAACAAATAACCAGAGTGAGACAATCATAAATGTGTTATTTCTGCATCCGGCACTTAATGAAACGTGACGTTTCCGACGTTGTCTTCATCAGTACTGTTGTCATTGCTATTCGTAACGCAAGCCAGTTATTAGCATGTTTCGGAAAATTCTTCGGAAAGCAATCGAGCGTTCTGTTCCGATGCAAATAAATTTTTTTGTAAAGTTTTGCACGTGCATATGAAACTTGAAAACAATGCCCGTGAATAATGAGGACGCTCACTTGTAAACATAAACTCTGCGGGAAAAAATTGGTACATTGGAGGCCCTATTTTATTGCCTTGCATGTCTTCAATGTCCTTGAAACTTGCAGGCCATATAATTTGATGACCAATCTCGAGATTGTCAAATTTTTAAAAAAATTTATCTCGCGGTTTCCAAATTATCATCACATTTGTAGGCGTAGACCAAATTACATACAAAAATGGCAACAAGAGCAGCTGAACGCACGCTAATCAAATCCTTCTTTCTCGCAATCGGCCAAAGCCACCCCCTCACTTTTTCACACACCATTTCAAATGGAATCAAACTACTATGAGATGAAACTGCATCCCCATCGCGCATCATTTTCTTTAGATATTAGCCAATTATCTCGATAGTATGTTTTTCACTGTATTTATAATCCCCAAAACTTCATCCCTAAAAATTTCGAAAACGCTCTCATACATTTCTTTCAAACTTTATCCAGTTGAAGCCGATGGTCTAATCAATTAGTAAGTAACCTTTATTTAAACGCGATGGGTGTTAAAGCTAAAAAGCTTGTGGGGTCGTGCACTTATTACATTAAGAACTATTTACATCTAAAATAATTATAATTAAAATACTAAATACAATAAGCAAGACTATAGTTTAGATATTAATAAATATAATTAAAATATAATTAAATTAATCAAGTATTTGTAATTAATAAAATAAGATATTACGAACTATTTACATCTAAAATAATTATAATTAAAATACTAAATACAATAAGCAAGACTATAGTTTAGATATTAATAAAATAATTAAAATATAATAAAAATTAATCAAGTACTTGTAATTAATAAGATAAGATAGAATTCTAAAAATACACAAAATCACTTTCTCTATAACGAGACGTGGAGGCAGTCGAGCTTTCAAAAATGAAGTTTACAAAGTACTGTTTTTTTTAATTAGTCCACTAGCGGGTTTTACAAAAATGAGCAGTTTCTGGACAACAACCAATTCATCAAACACAGCATCAGCAGAGCCAAGAGTCAAGAGACATGTGACCAGACCAAACCAGGGTCTCTCTCAATCTCGCTTGCTCCAGGGCATGAGAAGAGATACCCTGGGGATGAGGTTGTTTAGATGGTTTGTTAATATCAAGCGAAGTTTTTTCATAATTTATAATAACTTTATTTCTGTGTCAGAAATACATGTAATAGCAGTCTCACCCACTCTAAGTAACAGTAAGTAAGGACACAACAGATATGAATATGTTGAGGAAAGCAAAGCTTTCACATGTTGAAGTTAAGTTAAGTTAAGTGAAGTGAAGAAGCATATGTTCCTTTAATACCATAAATTAACTTCAACTTGAGCAAAACTTAAACGTAAACAGGAGGAAAAGAAAAACGAGAAACAAAAACATTGAAACTTTCAATAAAAATTAATGCAAAAAAATTGATCGTGTGCTAATCATGATTTACGCACTGACACTTAAAAGTTATTTAAAATACTCACTTATTAAATTTGGATTTTTTTTCTTTCGAGTTGCCATTATTGTCTTGATCAGCCGATCATATTCCTCACAGGAATACAGACAAAAGCCCACAGGTTCCATTTCTTTATTAATTCACGACTGCTTGGCTCGTCGTCAGAGACGATTTTTTGTCCTTCATTTTTGTCCCACAGTATTTTTTTAAGGCAGATACTAATCTACGTAATGATGAGATGAATTAAAAATGTAACGATCCCCAAAAGATCCACTTTTACCTTTTTATAAGCTCAATGATCCTCGCATCTTGTCACATTTTTATACGATCAAACCAAAATGGCCGCCCGAGCGCCCGGATGAGGCCCGGACGATAGGTGACTGGATAAATAAATATGTATCCTGCGCAGCGTTACTGCGCCTTTCAATAACATGCGGAATTTGAAATTCAAATTTCCACCAAAGGTTGCGTTTTACACTGCCGTCAATCATCTTAGCTTACCTCTCAGGAAACAGATCTTCACTTCAATGAGTTCAAAAGGTCACGTCCGTGCATTATGATTGGTAGATTTCGATCCATTTTGTTTGTTTCTTTTTTACATGGTCTGTTGGCTTTCGTATTAATTATGATTGACGGCAGCGAATAACGCAACCGTTGGTGGAGATTTGAATTTCAAATTCCGCATGTTATTGAAAGGCGCAATAATTGTAGTTACGTGAAAAAGTGTTAAGTTTAACGCTGTAAAAAGTGTTAAAAATGAGACTAGACGTTTCGGCAATGCTGCCTTCATCAGTAGTAAAAATGTGTTCGTTGCTAGCGTGTGCGAAAATTCAAAAAATTCAAATTCACGCGTGCCGAAGAAAAGCGCGCGCAAGGCTAGCATACGAGTTAATTATGAAAAGCCAAAGTCTTGGTTCAAGCCACTGGGCGCGAAAGTCTTGTAATTGAAAATGAACCGCATTTCTTCGCGTCTTCTCCTGATCTGGTCACCTAGATTCGCTTTAATCACCGCTACCATCATGTCGCTGAGGTTGTGGTTTGGTCTCGTAAAATGTTCAGGCACTGGCAGCGCAACTTTCTTTTTGATCACATCCAATCGGTGTTCACGGAAGCGGTCTCCAAGACGACGGCCCGTCTCTCCAATGTTGACAATTGCAGGGCATTTACGGCATGAGATGCAGTAGGCCAATTGGCTTGTGATGCACGTATAACGTCCCGAGATCTTGATGTGTCCATTTGTAGTTCTAATACTGTCACTGGGATTGGAAACGTACCCGCCTGACGTTGGAGATCTGATGGCAAACTGCTATGGACTAGCAAATCTTTCAGATTCTTTGCGCGTCGGAAAGCTTTTAGCGGCGGCTTGTTGAAAATAACACTTGTGGTGTTGTCATCGCGTAAGATGGAATAGTTTCGCAGAAGGATGTTACAAACGTCGACGTTTTGGGGGTGGTATGTGATGACCAGAGGTGGGCGGTCGACGGCAGTGTCATTACCGGGAGTGATGTCAAGTAGATTGTCGCTTTGTTTTGCTTCCGCTCGGACGCGCGCTCTTGTTATGAGGTCATGAGGATAGCCACGTGCCGCAAAATATGTCTCCATGGTTGTTGCTTTATTGTGAAAATCATCGTCGTCACTGCAGATCTTTCGCAGCCGTAGAAACTGACTATATGGAATGGATGATTTACACTTTGATGGATGCGACGAGCTGAAGTCAAGATAAGAATGACTATCAGTGTCTTTGTAGTAAACAGATGTTGATATGCGGTTGTCACGGGGAATCATATAGATGTCCAGGAACGGGAGTTTATCGGCTGAGATAGACCACGTGTAGTCAATCTTGGGATGGTAGTTAGAGGCAAACTCGAGAAACTGCTGTAATTCATGTTCACTGCACGAGGTTGCGCCTGCCACATCATCCATGAACCGCTTGTATAGTTCTGGTTTTACGTCAGGGTACTCTGCTAGCATCTTCTCCTCGACGTAGCCAACGAAGAGACATGCGTAATTTGGCCCTAATCTACTTCCCATTGCTATACCACCAACTTGTTTGTAGTAGGCTCCGTTAAACTCGAATGAGTTTAGGGTGAGCACCAATTCAGCCATTCGAACAAGAGTGTCCGTTGGGGGTTCTTTGATTTCTCTCTTGTCTAGAAAACATTTCAGATCTACCAGACCTTCGTCATTTGGAATGATCGTGTACAACGATTTTATGTCCATAGTAAATACCAATCGGTGCTGCCCATTGTCACTGAACCGAAACGAATCTAGTATTTGCAACATGTGGGTGGTGTCCTTTACGTAGCTAGCCAATTGGCGTACAAATGGTGCCGTTAACTTGTCGAGATAAGAAGCTAAATTCTCTGTAGGACATGCGAGAGCGGAAACAATTGGTCTACCTGGATTCCCAGGTTTGTGTATCTTGGACAGTAAATAAAATTTCGAAGTACGCGCATGTTCTACAAGAAGGTTGGTGGCTGATGGAGGGAGTTCCTCGGCCTCTATAGCCCGTTGAACAAAAGAACGCACTAAATCTTGATGTTCTTGTGTTGCGTCATCAGGAATTTGCTGATAAAAATTACCGTCCGACAGTTGTCTGTAGGCCTCAGCTAGGTAAAGATCTTTACTCCAGACCACAAATGCTCCTCCTTTATCTGCCGCTCTAAACACAACATCAGTTCGTTTCCTCAGTCTCCGTAAGGCCTCTTGTTCTCCCCTGGTGAGGTTGTGCGATGTAGCCTTACTCTTGAAGTCTAGATGGTTGACTTCTCTCCGGCATTTGTCAATATAATGATCTAGGGCTGAGAATTTACCAGGTGGAGGGGTCCACTTACTACGCTTGGGTTTCAAGGATACAAAAATATCATGGTCGGGCGTACTCGAGTGGTCAGTTGCGGAAGCAGAAATACCATTACGATTGGAAAAAGATTCATCATCAGGGGTATTAGAATTATCGCTAGTGATTTCACTGACGGGGTCATCACTTCCACCTTGTTCTCCGGATGAGTCTTCACTGAAATGAGCTTTAAGGCGGAGGCGTCTGAAAAATTTCTCGTTGTCTTCCTTAGTCGTGAATTCATCAGTGGTTGGTGTTGTGGGTACAAAATTCACGCCCTTTGCTAGTAGAGATTTCTCATCATCGTCCAATGGAAGATTGTCAGGTATTGTAACTACTAATTTGTCTATGATAGCCAAAAAAAAAACATTAGCCAAAACAACATTCGCCAAGACGAGATACTCAAGTCATGTTCATTTCTTGGGAAAACGTCTCCGAAGAAAGCTCATTCCGTCAGGATTCCGCCTGAACTTTCATCCAGGTTTTGACATCAATAACGGACTCGTCGCGCGACAAGTAAGAGCCTTTATGTTTTCTTGTTCTTGTCGTTTGATAAGGTTGTCAATATCATCAATGAGACGTCTTTGCGACGATCTGACTGTTGAAATTCAGAACTGCCGAAATGAGTTAAATTCAGTCTGTGATGCAACAACATTCTCGCGTTTAACATAATTATTTGATTCATAGACTTAACAGGCGATTATATGAACAATTATGTGCAGTAAAAGAGGACAAGTTCTCGCGTTTGGCCACAGTTCAACTGGCTCATCACCCCTCTAACACCCAAACCGTTGAAGCCAACCCTCCAGAAACCAACCAGGACATAGACAAATTAGTAGTTACAATACCTGACAATCTTCCATTGGACGATGATGAGAAATCTCTACTAGCAAAGGGCGTGAATTTTGTACCCACAACACCAACCACTGATGAATTCACGACTAAGGAAGACAACGAGAAATTTTTCAGACGCCTCCGCCTTAAAGCTCATTTCAGTGAAGACTCATCCGGAGAACAAGGTGGAAGTGAACAAAGTTAACTTAACAAAGTTTTGTATGGGGATGCTCCGCCCCGAGGTCCAAACCCTTACCCTTTCATATACCGTTTTTGACAGAAAAGGTACCCCTTTCATATACCTTTCATTGAAAATGGTACCCCTTTTTGATATATTTTGAAAGGCCCTTTTATAATACTTAAATGGCAGTTTTCCCTACCCTTTTTTATGCTTCAACTCGTGCTTTCGCTACCCTTTCCTATTATTCGTGAAATCCCTACCCTTTCATATACTTCAACTCGTGAAATCCCGACCCTTTCATATACCTCCAGCCTCAAAAAGGTACCCCTTTCGGGCGGAGCATCCCCGTATAGCCCGTTATAGGGAGTACCCCCCCCCCCCCCTCTCTCGGGACTGACTGTAGCCCGCGGGCAGACGTCTGCTATTGCAAACCATTTATTTGTGAAGCTTACAAAACGATTTGGTGTTATCGCCAAACCTCTTTCAATCTGTAAAACCTCGAAGAGCAACTTTTAAATTAATGATTGTATCGATTGTAAAGCTTCAAAGCAAGTCGAATGAAAAAAGAACTACACCGTTCAGGAATAATTGTGCTACATCGACAACTTCTCCTGTGAAAGGAATTATTTTGGATAAACGTGTTTTGAACATCCAATGGTCCATTGACCGGAAATTTGCGGGTGCAATCAGTGCCTTAATTATAATACAATGCAGTATAAGTGGCACAGTGAATTCATATTCGGGATCATATCATCAGTACTGGATACTATAATACCATGAAAGAACAATCTACCGTAGCTCGAAGAACATAAATATAGGTAGTTCTGAGAATAGAAGGACAAAGGGGCTATTAAGAAGAGTACTATAGAATCACTACGAGAAAACAATTTATTTGTAGATCCAATGTAAAATCCCCCCGCGAAGAAAAACATTTGCCGAAAACGGAATTTCGCAGGTCCTACTTTAGTGACAATTTACAAATTTCTGTACCACTAAACCTATAAAAAAAGCCAGGACTGGACCGAGAAGGCTAACATGGCGGACAACGTTTCTTGCTAAGAAGGAAAGATTCCCCAATAGAATGCTCAACTGACTTCTTAAGTGAGCTTGAAATAGCAAGATGACACGCGGATCATCCTCCCGGCGTCGCCAACGAAGCGAATTGAGCAGTGCGTCCAGCGAAAGTTCTTCTCCTGCTTCGAAACGAACACAAGTACCAAGTGAGGACACGAAGGGGCTTGAAGCGACTTCTCCGCTTCCCTCAGACGAAGATACCTTGGCAGATAAATGGGTTAAATCAAAGAATGATATGTGGAATATTCTTTGTGAAATTAAAACTGATGTGAACAAAATTCTAGCTGAAAATCTGGCTCTGAGGAAAGATGTCGAAGAGTTGAAATCTTCTTTACAAGTCAGCGATGTACAGATCGCCAGTCTAAAGCAAACGGTCGACAACATTGCAACTACAGTTAAAAAGTATGAGAAGAACGTAAAAGATCAGGAAAACTACATCAATCAACTAGAAGATAGGATCTACGATCTCGAGCTGAATCAAGATTCAGTGGAGCAATACACCCGAAAATGTAATTTAGAGATTTATGGAATTCCAGAAAAACGTGATGAAAATTTAAAAGATGTAATCATATCGATAGCGACTCAATTAGATGTCGATATTCGCAGCCAGGATATCGACATTGTTCATCGCTTATACAAAAAACCACCAGCAATAAAACCCATCATTGTGCGTTTCTCGTCACACAGCAAGAAGCAAGAATTTTACCAAGCCCGGTTCAAGCTGCGAGAAGCAGATTTTTCCAGCATTCTGCCCGGATCGCTCGAGGGCTCCCACTCTATTTTCATTAATGAAAACCTCACAGCGAGGAGAAAAGAGCTTCTGGCTAAAGTTCGCAAGCTAAAGAAGGAAAAATCCTATCATCGTGTTTGGACAATGGACGGCAAAATCTTCCTACGGGTAGCTGAAGGTACTAAAACCATCCAAATCCGTGAAGATGACGATCTTGATAAGTTTAAATAATCTAAACAATTAGTAAGTTTTCAATTAATTTTTACTGGTTTATTGGAGAAACTCTAAAAGAGCTATTTCTGTTTAACTTTTATGTAATCCCTCTGTACTGAGCTTCTTTGGGAAGGTGTTCCGACCTATAGCCTTCGGATACGGTTATCAATTTGTGTGTTCTACAAAGCGGTCCTAACACTGCGTTGTGTGTGTATCTGTGTTTTTTTTTTTTGTATTGATATAATTTTTTTGATTTCTCTGACATGTTAGATCTGTCTAAGTGTAGTGTACTTTCCTTGAATGTTAGAGGCCTAAAAAGCCAACCTAAAAGAAGAAGTATTTTTAGTTATTTGAAGAACCAAAAATGTTTATTTTATCTTCTACAAGAAACATATTCTGAACCAAAAGATGAAACATTGTGGAAAAATGAATGGGGAGGTGGCATTTTTTTCTCCCATGGGACCAATCATCAGAAAGGAGTTTGCATTTTAGTTAACCCTTCATATGATCTGTCCGTTGACAGTCATTACAGTGATCCGGAAGGCAGGATCGTAATAATCAATTTGTTTATTCAAAAGGTTAAACTCTCTATTTGTAACATTTACGCTCCTAACAACCCGGCGCAACAAGACAAGTTTATCCAACGCTTAAATGAGATTTTGTTAAGCAAAGTCGAAATTGATAATGTAATTATTGGTGGTGACTGGAATGTAACTCTGCAACGTATTGACAAAAAAGGTGGCGCGCAGTGGAAACCATCAACCTATCGTGACAAAGTACTATTAATGATGGAAAAATTGAATCTATCCGATGTATTTAGATAAAAGAACCCTTTAAAAAAAAGCTATACATATGAATCCAAATATCTAAACGTTCAATCAAGAATAGACTTTTTTCTGGTGTCAAATTCCATTACTAAATTCGTTCTTGCTATTGACTCAAGAATCTCTATAGCTCCTGATCACAAAGCAGTCCGACTAAAATTAAAAATTAGCAATCGTAGCCACGGACCTGGCCTATGGAAATTTAACAACTCCTTGCTCGAGGACGAGAACTATGTAAATTTAATCATAGACAATTATCCAAAAATAAAAGAAAAATATCTTGACATTGAGGACAAAAGACTCAAATGGGAATTAATCAAAATGGAAATTAGAAGTCTCACAATTCCTTATTCAAAAAACAAAGCCAAGCAGAGTAGAAATGTGGAAAAAGTCATTCAGAACCGTTTGGATGAAATCGATGCGTTGATTACTAACAGTAATGAACTTCAAAACATTGAATCTGAACTAAAAGAATATGAACAATTGAAACGCGATCTTCAGGATATTTATGACAGTAGAGGAAAAGGTGCAATATTTCGCTCTAAAGTGCGATGGACTGAAGAAGGCGAGAAGCCGACCAAATACTTCTTTAACATAGAAAAGAGAAATTTTAACACGAAAGTCATAGCGGAACTCAAACCTGATCCTGATGGTAATATCATTGTCGACGAAAAAGAAATTATGAGCGAAATTCACTCCTTTTATGCTGACTTATATAAATCGGAACTAGATGGTGACAAAAGTGAAAGCAGCGACTTTAACAACTTTATTGCCAATTTAGAACTGCCAAAATTGTCTGACAATGAAAGCAATGAAATTGAGGGAAAGCTCACTCTTAAAGAATGCCAGAATATATTGAAGACTTTCAAATTAGGGAAATCTCCAGGAGAAGATGGCTATACTGTCGAATTCTTTAACTTTTTTTTTGAAATTCTTGGTCAGGATCTTCTGGATAGTCTTAATGCTTCCTACGACGTTGGCGAACTATCAGTTTCTCAAAGAAGAGGTGTCATAACACTTGTTCCAAAAGAAGACTCCAATTTATTGCTCCTGTCCAATTGGCGCCCTATCACTCTGTTAAATGTAGACTATAAGATCGCGACCAAAGCTATCGCTAAAAGATTAGAAAATGTACTACCTAAGTTAATTAATCCAGACCAAACCGGATTTGTTAAGGGAAGATTTATCGGACAGAACATACGATTGTTAACGGATGTTCTTGAGCAAACTAAACGGCAAGAAATTCCTGGAATCCTTCTGCTGCTCGATTTCAGGAAAGCTTTTGATACTTTAGAATGGCCCATTATTCAACAAACTCTTTCTGTATTTAACTTTGGTGAAAGTATTAAACGTTGGGTCTCAACATTTTATGCTAAATGTGAAAGCTCAGTCTTAAACAATGGTTTTTGCACGGAGTCCTTTTCTTTGTCAAGAGGAGTTAGACAAGGTTGTCCGCTATCTCCTCTCCTCTTCATTTTAGGAGCAGAAATTCTAGCGAGTAAGATACGACAAGATAAAAATATACAGGGGTTAAAAATTTACAATCATGAATTTAAAATTAGCCATTTCGCGGACGACACTTCCTTATTATGTAAAGATCTTGATTCGGTTGAAAACGCCATTGCCTTACTTAATGTCTTTGGACATGTATCAGGGTTGAAGCTTAATCAGTCCAAAACAAAGGCACTTTGGTTAGGTCCTTGGCGCCTCAATGATTCGAAACCGCTGGGTTTAAAATGGACAAAAGATCCAGTCAGAACTCTCGGTATTTTCATCTCTTATGATGAAAAAGGAAACTATAAGAAAAATATTACTGAAAAAATAGAGAAAATGGACAACCGGCTCAACTTTTGGAGGTCTCGGAGATTAACTTTACTTGGCAGATGTTTAATTTTCAAGTGCCTAGGAATACCGCAGCTGATTTATTCTGCTTCAATGTCGAACATGCCTCAGGAAACGAGTATTAAGTTGATTACAAGCTATTTATTTAATTTCATATGGAACAAAAAACCAGACAAAATAAAATGGCAAGTAATGTACCAGGACTATATTGATGGCGGTTTGCGCGTACCAAATATCTTAACCACATTCAAGTCGCTAAATCTAGCATGGATACCCAGACTTTTAAAAAATGAAAACTGTTCAAACGAATCTTGGCTGTATATCCCAAGTTATCATTTTAAAAGGTACGGCGGACTCAACTTCTTACTTCGATGTAATTATGATAAACATTTTATTAAACAGATTGACCTACCACCTTTTTACAAAGAAATCCTTCTCCACATGATGGAGTTAAAACAATTGTATGGATATTGCTATAAGCAAGATTTGGTGCTATTTAATAATAGAGAAATTTTAATAAATGGGAAGTCATTTTATTACAATGAATGGCATCAAAAAGGAATTCTTTCTATCCGAGATGTTTTAAATGACGAGGGGAAATTTCTCTCTTACCAAGAATTCCTGCAAAAATATAACATCAAGTGCAACTTTCTTCGATATTTCCAAGTTTTGGCAGCAATTCCCAAACATCTGCGAGAAAAAGCAAGCCAGACCTCGGTTGACAAACACATATTCGAAAAGAACAACTTTATATTTCCTCTGTCACCTACAGCCTCAATAAACTTACTCAAGATAAAAAGCAAAGATTTCTATTGGCTTATTACTAACAAGTCTGTAACTAAGGCTACTGGCCCAATGAAATGGGAACACGAAACTCAATCGTTGAATTTGAATTGGCCTTGCTACTTTAGTAAATTGAAGGTACTTTGTAAGGAGACTAAACTTAGAGAATTCTACTTCAAATTTCTACATAGAATTATCGCTACAAAGAAGGAATTGTATCATTTTGGTATTGAAAGTAACAAAAACTGCCTATACTGTAATGAAAGCGACTCGATAGGTCATACTTTTATTGACTGCCTCCCTTCCAAGTCATTTTTCAGTCAGGTCTTAACATGGTTTAACAGCGAACATGTCACCTCCTATTCACTTTCCACAGAAGAATTTTTATTTGGAAAATTTGAATTTGACAATGATCAATCAGCGTGTTCCGATGACACACTAAAAAAATTAAATTACTGTTTGTTATTTGCAAAATATTATCTATATTCCCAAAAACTAAACAATAAACGAATAAATTTTGATGAATTTACGCAACGAATTGCCTTCAAATTTCGCATTGAAGGCCTTTCTTAGTTCAATCTCTTTAATTTTAAAGTATGCACTTAGCCCATATTTAACATGTCCTATTTTAAGAATATATGTAACAAAAAGTATTGCCCTTACTGCTGTATGTGTATCTTTTGTTTATGTCTCTTGTTGTGTGTGTGTGTGTGTGTGTGTGTGTGTGTGTGTGTGTGTGTGTGTGTGTGTGTGTGTGTGTGTGTGTGTAGTAAATAATGCAATCGCATTTCTTTCATTAGTGTTAACATAATATACCATTGTAATATACCATTATACTATTATTGTAACTAGATCTTATCACTTTTAATAAAGATGTGCATTATTTAAAAAAAAAATAAAAAATAAAAAATAAAAAAAAAAATAAAAAAAATAAAAAAAATAAAAAAAGCCAGGGAAAAGAGCTAAGGAATGAATCTTCAAAACATTACCGCAGCAAGAGATCCCGGCGAGACATTAGGTGAAGATTATTTTACAGCATGGAATATTTTAATCGAGAACAGCAGGATACGTGAACACGATTCGAAACAGCGTTTCGCAGACGTCCGTTTTCCGCGGGGAGCAAGGAAATTGGATACGTCTGCGCGCAGGCTAGTAGATTTGCTGAGAAAACAATAGAACAAACAACACAACAATGGACCCTAGCCCTGAAAACAATAGAGGTGCATGATAACCAAGTCCAATGAAATTAAAGGTTGCTAAGAGCTGCGTGGTATCTGAAACATTGTGGGTTGTGGCGCTACTGGGGGTCCGTGACGTCATCCAAATGGCCGCCATCTTGGATTTTACTAAAAATTAACATTTATCGGAACACTGATGCGGAAATGGGAAATGTTTTTGGGTAGAATTTCAAAATACGATACAATTAAACATTTTGATGCTTTTGGTAGCATTTCATATGTTTTTTCACCGAAAAAGGTGAAAAACACGCATTTTTATTCAAAAATGGCTTGACCTTATGCTACTTATGACGTCATACCTCGTTACCATAGCACTCGGTTGTCCCCAAACTAAACCAAAATGTGTCTCAAGGATAAACGAACAGCTTCTTTTAAAAATCGGAGAAAAACCTTAAGGGCCCCCCATCCCTCCTTGTACGTCCGAGGACTAACATTTGTAATGTACAGAGCTTTTGGAACAAAGTTAAAGATTGGATTTATAGCCATCCTTGCTTCTCAATCGAAATTTTCTCATTTCTTGTTTGCTTGGGCTTAGTTGAAAATACTTCAAGCCTCCTCTTTCACCACTTTCTCCTTATTGCTAGATACCACATATATTGGTCTAAATCAATGCACTCTATCCCATCCCGAGAACTTTATATTCGAAATATTCACTTATGTTTGGATGTTGATAGGGGGTTATGCTCTTAAAAATGGGACCCTAAATAAATTCAACGGGAAGTGGGGGCCTTTACTCGCGACAGTAATCTGTAGTTTTTCTTACCTATGTGAGTCTGGTGGCCATCGAGAACAATCTATTTATTTTTCTTTATTTTTTTCCCCTTACCATATATCAGTATGTATCTGTACTTGTAAATTTTTAACAACTTTGGTGTTTCTATTAGCTACAAACGTTTTTTGAAATGGACAATATAATGTATATGATATATAGTTTGGAAGAAAACTGTAAAATATCTTCTATAAGGTGTCATAACTAATGAATGTATTTAACGTGTGTATGCGTGTCTGTGAACGTTATTAATTTTAATTTTTTTTGTTAGCAATTAATAAGTAAGTGTACTATAATTAATAAGCAAGTGTAGTCTGTAGTGTTAATAAGTGTATCTATGTTATAAGCGTGATATGTAAGCGTATCGTAAGAATTGTATTGTCTTGAATTGTCTTGTCAAAGTTCGTATAGTCCGGTATCGCTTTATGAGAAGTAGGGTTGTACGATGACTGGTCTAGTAATCTGTCGGTACGAGTCGGTTTTCTGTAGATTGTAGTCTGTAGTTTATTCTCGTTTTGGCTTACTAGACAGTCTAGCAAAGGAATCTAACTATTTCTTTGACCTCCCTAGTTAAAAGTATTTATCATGGGTTACGTAACCCTTCATTCGGGGCTACATGCATGGTATATATACACAGTTCGTTCATAAGCGCGGGCGTTTGAGTAAATAGTAGACACCCGTTATCTCGAAGTCTCAAGGGGAACGGAAAATTGTTCGAAGAATTGTTCGAGATAGCGGAGTTTCGAGATATCGTAATTTTCAGCAAAACTGAACCACAGTAGTACAGTATGCAAATCATTCAGAGCATTGGCCTGTCGGTGCTCGGAGTCTGCCGTAAAGGTCTCTTTATTCGATAATAGCAATCAAAACTCATTTATGGGGAAAAAACATTGTCTTCTATACAAAATCCAGTAAAACTGTAACCATTACCCAACTACGAGTGTTTTAAGAAAATAAACGCAAACGACTATGTAACGAATACGGTATTAACCTAGAGCATCGGGCAGTTAAAATGAAGATTTAAAAAACGAATCAATGATTTGCAATACAATAGTGAATACAGTGTAATGACCGTACTGTTAAGTGGAACTGTATACTGTTTGTCAGTTCTAAATACCATAGAATACTCCTTTTGGCGAACATAATCAATTACAAGACAAAATTCATTATAATTGTGTCCTGTTGTCATTTACTTAAGGTGGCTCGATACAGTTTTCTGGAGACCATACCAACATTTTTCAATGGGCTTTTAAGCGGCCTTCTCCAAGTCAGATGAACGTGAAATTTTCACCACTAACTGGTTTTGAATTGAAGTTTGGCAAGATATATTTTCTGGTAAAATCGATATTATCATAACGACGATAAACAAGAAACTTAGAAATCAGTAAAAGTGAAATTTAGCGCGTTTAAGATTTCGCATTGAAAATCCCACATAGGCATCTTAAAATATAATGGTATATGGCATATATATTTTGCAAGAATAAAAAAATTCTGTATGTTTGAATTAAAATAAATCGCAATAACATTTCAAACCTTACTATTTGTGTACTGGTATTAAATTGATCGAGAGATTAACACTGGTTTTGTGAAATTACTTAATGATAATGTCAAAAAGTAGCTTGATGTTATGTTTGTAAACTTTGAAAGTTTTGTTTACTTTCGCTTTTGCGATCTTGAGAACTACCTTTTTTCCTAACATGGCTTCATGTGCAATTTTTGGGTAATTTTCGATTTTAATGGCTTTTGCAAAAACCTGAGAAACGGCTCGATGGATTTTTTTAAAACATTCACTGTGCATGCTTACCGATGTGCAAAATATTATCTGAAAGTTTCATTGCCATTGATTCAATGGAACGCCTTTAAATTTAAAGCCGAAGACGACGTACGAACCGGCCGAAAAAATGGCGACATCAACTCGCAGCCAACAGCTTGAATCACCATGGAAAGCTAGTCTTAAGTTTATGAAAGCGATGCTATTGTTTGTGGCGCAGTGCATTCTGGCCCAAAATGTGTTCGTGGCGCAGTGGATTCTGGTAAAAAGCGATCAATTCGTGATTTTTCGTAGCTTATATTTTTTTCTCATATGTTTCTCTTAAATCCTGATTATGTTGCTGCTCACTCGCTGCGTTCGTTCCGCAGCAATTACACTCGCAGACAAAAATATAGCCTGTGTACAACCGCGTCGTCCCCTCACTAGGGAACAAAAATATGTTTAGAATTGTTTGTATCAGTGGCATCCATGTGTAACAAACACGAGGGGAGATCAATGTGCATTACCGTTACCATTTCATTGCACTGGGTCTGTAATTGATGCGTGTACGACGTGACTTTTAATATCACGTTGCAAAATTAATGTAACACGAGCTTGAAGTGAAATGAACTCCAGCAAAAAGTCACGCTATCTTCATATAGTTACGCTATTTTTAGAAGGGGAAATTCGGGCGCGCGCACGAGGTGGCTTCTTCTCCCTCCCCCCTTCGCACCCCGCGCTCTCTTCGCGCTACTCACGCTTCGCGCGAAAACCAAACACCGTTTCCCTTTCCCTTTCTGGTGCCTGTCACATGAGCTATACCTGGCCTTGATGCGTGTAAGGACGCGACTTTTAATGCATGCAAGACATGTGATTTGAGAATTTTGAACGGCAGAACGAAGGGAGACTCTTTTAGCAAAATTACTTATCACTCACCAAAAGGATTAGGCACCGTAGATTATGTCATTGTAAGTCATAATTTTATGAACTTAATTGAGAATTTTATTGTCAAACAACCCACGATATTCTCTGACCACTCACAAATTACTTGTTGGATTCGATTTTCGCAATCAATTTTCTCTTCAGACAATTGTAATCCACAAGTTAAAACCCATAATCTTCCAAAACATTTTATTTGGGAACAAAGCTCAAAAGAAAAATTTTTGAATGCAATATTATTAGATGAGTTTCTTTCACATCTGTTACTTTTTGAGAAATCGAATTTTGTTCCTGCTAATGATGGAATTAATATCGCAACTAATCAACTTTCTTCCATATTAAAAGACATTTGTTTGCGATCCTTAAGGTTAATTAGTTACCCTAAAAAGACACCTAAAAAACGCTCTTCTAAGAAATGGTTTGATAAAGAATGTGTCTCCTTAAGAAAGAAATTAAAAGAACTTTCTAATCTAAAGCATTAAAATCCTTATAATGAAAACATAAGACACGAATACCACAAAATCAATAAAAACTTAAAAAAAAATTAATCAAAATGCGGCAAAAAGTCCAAACTCATTAACTCTAAAATTGACGAACTAACAAAGTTAACAAACACCAGTGAAAGAACTTCATAAACAAGATGTCCCAGTTGACAATCTTTTCAGTCATTTTAAAAAATTACACTCAGCACCAGAACCCATGCATACCATCATTTTTATCTGTTTCTCATATCATGTCTCTATTAAGTTATTAATGAAAAAAAACTATTTGGAGCAACAGAAGAATAACCACAACTACTTAGATAACCCTATTTCATTAGACGAAGTTGAAAAAGCAGCAAAACGGTTGAAATATAAAAAAAGCTCCAGGTCCTGATCGAATACGCAATGAAATGTTGAAAACAGGTATTTTCTACCTTAAAACATCTATCTGCAATTTATTTAACCTTATTCTTAAAAATGGATTTTCCCTAGCTCGTGGTGTAATGGCATTATTACCCCTATTCACAAATCTGGTGACACAAAAGACCCATCAAACTACAGAGGGATTTGCATAAATAGCTGCATCGGGAAACTATTCACTTCTATACTCAATAACAGACTACAAAGTCATGTACTTAAAACATTTTACATAATGCACAAATTGGTTTTCTTCCAAATTACCGAATATCTGATCATATATTTACTCTTCGTACAATTTGGATGATAAATATATTACTCATACCACGAAAGGCAAGTTATACACCTGTTTTATTGATTTTAAAAATTATGGCATGATGGCCTACTCTACAAACTTCTCAAGTAGAACATTGGCAGAAAATTCTATGATCTTATAAAAAACCTTTATTCAAACATAGTGTTCTATCAAGTGCGGGCAACAAAGAACGGAATATTTTAATTTTTGTAAGGGGGTTAGACAAGGTTGCATCCTGTTTTTAGTTTTGCTATACTATCACAATTTTGCCAAGACTGGTTATTAAACGTTAATGCTAAGAAAACAAAAATTCTAAATTTTCAAAAGAAATGTAGAAAATCAACTTATGATAAACAACATTTCTTTGTCAATGGTGACAAAATAGAAATTGCTAACAACTACACATACCTCGGTACTAATGTTTCATCAAATGGAAATTTTAGGATCAAATAAAATTAACTTAATGGAGAAAACAAGAAGATCTATCTTTGCCACTCGTTGTTATCTTGATTTCTCTAAACTACACCTTGCAAATAACATTTTTGATTCATTGTTTCTTCTTATACTTACCTACGGATCGGAAGTATGGGGGGGCATATGATAAAGATGACAATAGTTCCTGGTAAAAGGATGTTATCGAAAGGACACGCGTTTACTTCTGCAAACAATTTCTTGGGGTAAATAAGCGATGCCCAAATGTAGCCTGCAGAAATGAACTGGGTAGACATCCATTAATCATCTAGATAGAATCTGCCAGGTGAAAATCTCGCTAAACAATCCTTGCAAATATCAAAAGAAATGTCCGTAAATAATCAATCTAGTTTTACACAAAAAAAAAATTGATAAATTGTGTGAAAGATACAAGATAAACACCTCAAACCTAAATAATAATAATAACTGTTCCAAATCTATCTCTCTTTTAAAACTAAATCTTAAAAATGAACTTATATTAATCACCAAATTAACCTATTAAATACAAATAAGAAACTAAACTTTTATTCCATATTTAAGAAAGGTATCCTAAAAATAGAATTCTTAGACTTTTTTAATAGACACCATCAAGAACCCTTTACATAAAAAGTGTATAAACAAATTTCGACTTGGAAACCATAAATTACGTATAGAAACTGGCAGACATACCGTCCCAAAGACCCCAGAAAATCTTAGAATCTGTTCTTTCTGTACCTTTTATGAAAAAATACGCAAGAAAATTTTTCACGAAGTAAATAAAAATACAATCATTTCAAGAGCCAAGATAACACTTCTAAAATACTGTTTCTTTTCAACTGAGTGTTGATCCCTATGTTTGTCGATCAACTGCTGCTTTTGTTTTTGAATGCATGACATGTAGAATGAGAGCCGACATGTAATGTTACAGGTTTTTCTTATTTTATAATGTACTATTAATATCATTGCTGTTTATACATCGATCTATTTATTTTAATTTAGTTAATTTTAGGTACCCATGTATACAAATGGGAATATTGCGAGATCGAGATTCATGTAGCACGAGCTTGAAGTGAAATGAACTCTATCAAAAAGTCACGCTATCTTTATAAACCTCTTTATATTCACGCTATTTTTTCGAAAGTTTAGATCGAAACTTTAGAAACACTATAGTAATAGTCTTACTGAATAAGCACACATAGTGCATAATTGGTCAAACTTGGACGAGAATGCGACAGATTTTACAATAACTTCGCCATTGTGTGAGAATCACCAGAACAATTTGAACGAGAATTCAGATCATTAAAATTCCCGGGATAATTATAAATTCATGTTTTTTAGTGTTGTTAGGATTTTACTGTAAATCATTGCATTTAATTTCCAAACGGATGGAAGAAATAAGGTAATACATTATTGTTAGAATTTAGTGCAATTCATGGTGGGACTTTTCCCTTTGCCAGATTTGCGTCATAACCAATTCAGGTCAATTCTCAATACGCAATCATTCGGAATAATTCCGTCTTCAAGGTTTACTACATTCTGCAAGTCTTATTGAGTAATTTTCCTGCAGAATAGGAATAGCCTTTCAAATGCAATGGTATTTATTTAATTTTAAGCTACCACGAAACATTCTGGCGCGCGTTCCTTCAATTAAACTGCAATACGTACTGTCAGGCATTCTGTATAATTAATTTCTTTGTTTCACTAACTCGTTCGTCGTTCGTTCATTTAAATCTCAAATAAGCTATAAAGATCACGCGATTTTCGAAATGCATAATTTGTGGGATTATAAATGTTTTTTTACCTATTCATGGAAGTTATACTGCCTCGGTGAAAAGGGTAGGATACCAAAGGTGCAAAGCTGTTTTGCCTAGGCTTGAGACTTACCGTCGGCTTCTAATTCTAGTAAATAAACACGCTGGAAGATTCTAAATTCTGCATTCAGGCTCGATTGAATTCAATTTCTGGCGTACCCTCCATCAACAGCTATCGATGGGTTGAATATTACGTTTTTACGTACTCGTACTTGAATAAACGGCATTCCGATTTAATGCCAAATGTATGTATTAAACTTGAGCTCTTGAAGTGAATGAAATGAATGCCATCAATTTATGTAAATTTAATGTCATTTTGAATCACGATAAAGATCGATCCACACTTTCACTTTTCGCTTGACGTACTTTTTATTATAGATGACAAGTTCCGTTAAAAAAAAAACAACGAAAAAGAACAGCAGAAAAAATATTGTATTTTACTCCCGACATTAACAAAAACACTCATTAGCTAAAAGAGCTCTACAGTAGCTCTTTTCTGACAAGTCAAGCCGATGCACACTCACTCCATTCATACTCGCACGTTATCAAAACAGATTCGATCACGCAATATAATCCGATAGTTTCCGACATTGTCTTTATTCGAGTAAAACATACAAATGGAAAATTAGATCGATAAATTAGTAACAAAAAAGTAATAATATTACTAAATAAGCACACAGAAGTGCATAATTGGTCAAACTTGAACAAGAATGCGACGGATTTTACAAAACGCATAATGGCCATTGTGTGTGTTGTGTCAGAATGGCGAGATCATTAATTCCCGAGATATATTATAATAACGTGTTTTTTAGTTGTGTTGCTAGGATTTTCTGCAAATCATTGCATTTATTTTCTAAAGACGGATGAAATAAGCATTATTGTTAGAATTTGGTGCAATTCATGATGGGATTTTTTCCATTGCCGAATTTGCGTCATAACCAATTCAGGTTAATCATCACTACGTAATCATTCGGAATAATTCCGTCTTCAATGTTTAACACATTCATCTGCAAGTGTTATTAAGTAATTTGCTTGTAGAAAAGAAATAGCCATTCAACTGCAATGCAGTTATTTAATTTGGAGCTGCACGATCATTTTACTGACTCCGGAATCAAGTTCAATCTGGTGCGCTTCCCTTGTCTGGCATACAGATTTCGATCTTTAGAACATTTCCCCTCGATTAAACTTCGCTTGATATCAGCATTCTCAACTATATTTAGTTTTAAAACATTGTTCATGGAGATTTCTAGAGTACCTGCTTAAAACAGAAAGCAAAATGCCCATAGCTGTAAAAATGTAGCCCCGATTGTGAACATTTAAATCTCAAATAAACTATAAAAGATCACGCAAATTTTGAACGCAGTGGCTATTCGTACGGCACCCGTACGCGGACTTCGATTTGCTATTCGTACGGGAGTCCAAAACTTTCGTCAATTTTCGATGTTATTCTTCACTTTTGTTGATCCACAATATTAAATGTTCGTTTAGTTTTACGAAGCGCTTCTGGTAAGCGATGTTGATTTGGCTCAGACTAATTTGCCGAGTCCCTGTAAACGCGAGCGACTCATTTCGTGACAAATTTTTCGCTTCAACGATTACTCCCGTACGTCCAACATCGATTTGCTATTCGTACGTGAGTCAGAATATTTCATCGATTTTCTATGTATTTGCTGATTCTTGCCAATCCAAAATATTATATTTACCTCTGTAAATATATTTTGGATTGACCAGCAAATACATAGAAAATCAATGAAATATTTTGACTCCCGTACGAATAGCAAATCGTATTCGTACGGGAGTCAGAATATTTCATTGATTTTCTATTTTCTATGTATTTGCTGATTCTTGCTAATCCAAAATATTATATTTACCTCTGTAAATTTATTTTGGATTGGCAAGAATCAGCAAATACATAGAAAATCAATGAAATATTCTGACTCCCGTACGAATAGCAAATCGAAGTTGGCCGTACGGGAGTATTCTTTGACGCGAAAAATTTCTAAGTGTCACGAAATGAGTCGCTCGCGTAGTATACAGAGACTCAGCAAATTAGTCTGAGCCAAATCAACGTCGCTTACCAGAAGCGCTTCGTAAAACTAAACGAACATTTAATATTGTGGATCAACAAAAGTGAAGAATAACATCGAAAATTGACGAAAGTTTTGGACTCCCGTACGAATAGCAAATCGAAGTCCGCGTACGGGTGCCGTACGAATAGCCACTGCGAATTTCGAAATACACAATTTGTGGAGTTATAAATGTTTTTGGACCTATTCATGGAAAGTTATACTGCCCCGGAGTAAAGAGTAGGATATCAAAGGTGCAAAGGCATTTTGGTTGATGGTTATAGATTCAAACTTACTATTGAACGAACTATCGGTTTCTAATTGTACGTAACAAATAAACACGCTGAAGATTCGTAACCAAGCATTTAATTGTGCTCGATTGGATTCGATTTTTTATAATGTTTTACACTCTATCAACACGCCTATCAATGGATTAACATTTAAGTTTGTACGTACCTGTAGTGGAACACAACTGAAACCTTCTCCCTGACAATAAGCTGAATAAGAACTGGTAGCATCAGCTGCTGGTAGAGACTCTGAAGTTAGTTTGATGTGGTGATGCCAACACCCGTTGACTCCTGAGTGCGCCTTTACGAGCGCTGCCAAATATGGTGTACGTTTTGTTCTAAAGAAAGGACTAAAAGGCCCTATGTTGTGTAAAAGAACATTTGCTGTCTTTTACATGAAGTTACCTTCGGTCAATATTCGCTTATTCCACTGAATTTTTTTGCCTTTTTCAGTTCGAGTTGTGTCTACGTTTACCTTTAAAAATTGCGCATTACTTGGATTTGGACATGGAAAATCTTGAAGAAATTCGCCGTGTGGTCTTGAAACGCCCGATAGTAGCGATGGTTCGTGGAATTCCCGGGGAGTGGGGGTACTCCCTATAATGGGCTATACGGGGATGCTCCGCCCGAAAGGGGTACCTTTGGGAGGCTGGCGGTATATGAAAGGGTCGGGATTTCACTAATTGAAGTATATGAAAGGGTAGGGATTTCACGAAGTATAGGAAAGGGTAGGGAAAACACGAGTTGAAGTATAAAAAGGGTAGGGAAAACTGCCATTTAAGTATTATAAACAGCGCCTTTCAAAATATATCAAACAGAGTACCCCCCCCCCCCCCCCCCACCACATTCGATTTTGAAATTGATAGTGCTCCAATTGTCAGAGTTGTTTACAAACGAACTGTGGGAATTATACTTGTACTGTACTTGTAAGTGTTAAAACATTTGATTATTCTTTCATTTACATACTTTTCTGTAAAGCACTGATCACAGGGAAAAACACAAACTGCGTGACCGTTCAGTCGTATTTTTAAATTTGAAGCAGCAAGACGCCATTCACTTTACCCCAGGACGGTAAGTGTGAGTTCGTCGCTGTTTATTTACCCATGTTTTCTCTCCCACGGGATAAATTTATGAAAGGGCATCGGTTAGCAAACGGCTCAGGGCTGTTGGAGGCCGGCACATATTTTATGGCCCTGTCACACTATTGCGTATCGTACTAGCGTATGCCAGCGTATGAAAAATATCACTCATACGCTGGTATACGCTGACATACGCTAGAGGTACGTTAGGCATTGGTTGTATACGTTTCAAGCATGGTCGCATACGGTGACATACGCTGGACGTATGGTTTATACGCTAAGCATACGCTAGGCATACGCTGAATACGCGAGAGTTACGCTAGAGGTACGTTACTCATAGGTCAAGTACGCTGGTCATACGCTGTATTTTCAAGGGAATTTTGTGCGTATGAAAATTATTTTATGAATTTTCATACGCAACTCATACGTTTCTTTAATACGCAATAGTGTGACAGGGCCTTTACCAGCCGCGGCTTCGAATGCCGGATTTCTTGATATTATTTAGGGTCTAGCGCTTCGAGTTTTGGACAGATTTTAAATGTAGGGTACGAGAAGAAACCTCTGGGTTTCAGTTTACCTGGTGCGGGGTTTGGAAACTGTGTGATGGGAATTTCTTAGTGAAAATTCCTTGTCTCTCTACTATACGCTCAGGTAAACGTCGACGCAAAACCCTTCAAATCGCTTAAATTTGCCGTTTTCAGCTACAAGAACGACACCACACAACATTTCAGGTAAAAATACGTTTATTTTGATATTTTATGTGAATATTTATCACGACAGTATATTACGATAAGTAAACCTTTTCGATATTCCCACTGTTCCCATACATTTCCTCTAAAATACGGTCACACAGTTTGTGTGGGCTCCTTGTGCAGTGATCAGAAAGGAAGAATCTTTCTGCCAAAGGGGTATCTTTTTACATTTTTGCCGCCATTTTGAATTTATAATTTTTATGGGTTAATCATTAACTTTTAGTTAATAGTTTTTTTTTGGAAACCCCCAAAAGTCTTCTTTCCAAATATATATGGTTGTATCACAGGTAACCCAAGCTCAAGTGATGTTTACACGTTGTAATTTGAACGTCGTTGTAACTGTTGCGTAATAGAGAAATTATAAGGATTTGTATGGGGAAAATTCACTTCGAATTTGAGCCCCGGGATTTGAGCGTAAAATTAGGAACGATATTTGAATAAACTGGCTCACCTGAACCTCTTTGTGTGTTTACTTGTGTCTTGAGTGGTTTTTGGGTCGATTCGAAGCGATTCCAGGAATTTTAGTTCCACTGTTTCTTCCTCCCTATAAAAAGAGAGACTGAAAGCATTGTTTAAACAATGTATGGAACTTGCCGTGGAATCTCGAGGCGATCGGAAGTATTGGGGCGAATTTATGGCTGTTTTCCTTCGGTTGATCGGCTGTGCTTCGCCACTCGAGTGCCCTACCTTGTCTCTCTTTTCGGGAGGAAGAAATCTTTCCCCATTGTATTTGAGGCGGATTTTTACCAATATTTCAAATATACACACACATAATCTCAGAAATTCTGAGTCTAATTGTTACATTCCAGACCGAAAACTGAATACGCCAAAGGTAGCATACATTACAGGGGATCTGTTCTGTGAAACAAGATCCCCTTAGAGATCAGACAACGGCCCAACTTGAACGATTTTAAAACCTTTTTATGTGTGAAAGATTATAATGAAACAATGATCATGTAAGTTTTTATAGCATTCTTGACTATTATTACGTGTAATTTAGTTAAGTTTTATAGTTCAATTTTTAGTTTAATGTAGTTTGATTAATCGAAGAAACCTTGATCGTAGTTTGTACTTTATCTTTCTTAGTTAAGTAGTTCTGCAGGTAATGTACTCTAGTGTAAATTCACACGACTCCTAGGAAGACCATGTAATTATGATACGATTTCGTGTATAAATAAAGATTGATGATCATGACGATGAACTCGCTGGAATCGCTTCGAATCGACCCAAAAAACACTCAAGAACCAAGTAAACACACAAAGAGGTTCAGGTGAGCCAGTTTATTCAAATATCGCTCCTATTTTTACGCTCAAATTCGAAGTGAATTTTCCCCATACAAATCCTTATAATTTCGCTATTACGCAACAGTTACCACGACGTTCAAATTACAACGTGTAAACATCATTTGAGCTTGGGTTACCTGTGGTCAGAGCCTATTTAATGCATGTATGTCAAAACAAGACAAAAAATTCAAAAAAACGCAGGAGTCAAAGGGTTAAAGCGGAAATAGGCCACTTATTCAACTTGATAGCGAAGCCTGAAGGACAAAAACAACGGAAAAGAAAAAAACATGTTTATTCATTTCTTTTGTTTATGTCCTCTAAGCCTCACTATCTAGTTGAATTCCAACATAACGAAAGTAATGAAAAGATTTGATAAAAAAGCAAGGATGATGAACGGTACGGAAACGACTATATTTGTAAAATATCACCCGTGGGGGGGGGGGGGGGGGTAATCCCTTATGTGCCACTGGTCAGGGTATGGTTTTGGCATTTTTGTCCTGAACAGGGTACATAATTTAACGTGAATCTGTCCTAAACAGGGTATGCTTCCAGTTAACTTAGCCCTTGTGGAGACTTCCCTTGTTCTTCCCTTGTTCTCTCGGGATGTGTAACAGACTCCAGACCCTCCAAAACAGAGCTGCCAGGGTGATAACCTCCTCTAACTACGATAGACGATCAGTTGAGATACTGGATGAACTTGGGTGGGATAATCTTGAAACACGAAGGACAAGACAACTAGCCATATATAATAATGTATAAATTGAAAAATCGAAATGTACCTGATCATTTGGCTCAAATTTTTAATAGTACAAACTCTATGTATTCGTACAATCTAAGAAACTCAACATATAATTTATTTGTACCAAGACCGTATACTGAGGCTGGAAAAAATAGCTTCCACTATAGAGGGGCAGTTCTCTGGATTAGTCTATCAAATACTACTAAAGGGCAGACAAGCCTGAAATCGTTTTTATCATATTTGTAATTTAGTATAATTTTAATGACCATTTTTATTTTTATTGCATGATTATATTATTGCACGGCTCTCTGGAAGAGCATTTTTATGATGAGATTCCGTGAATAAATAAAGATGATTGTATATTCATGCGAAGGCGAAGTCATTTTCTATTCAAAGGATGTGTCTACCATTTTTTTTATGCTCAGATCAATAACCACGCACGAGCCGTGTCCTAGACAGGGTCCTCAAATAGAGGGTGTTGTCCTATACAGAGTAGGTATTTTCATTTATTTTTGTCCTAACAAGGATCAGAGTCTCAGACCCTCAGCGGCACCCCTATACCCAAATATTGGTCAAGTACCACCCACCCCCACCCCCCCCCCCCCCGGGGGGAAATATCCAATATTTCGAAAGGCACAGCCTTTCTTCTTCAGGGTCTTACAGATAATAACTCGTAAGGCAAAAAACGTTACAATTTTTAAATTTGAAAGGGGGCGGGGGATTAAATATGATACTATGACAGCATAAACTGGAGTGACGCGGAACGAGAAAAGCACGACCGAACGGGGTGATGGGAAATCTTTGCTCCTTCCCATCATCCCTTTACACAAGTAATAGGCCATTTGCACGATTACGTCATTTGACTACTACTACCAGAATCCTTCAGTTTTTTTGTTTTGTAGTGCAAATTAGGGCTATTGTTATTGAAACCACACTGGGATTGCAAATTTATTAATTTAAACGAAATTTAAATTTATTAATTTATTAATTTAAACAAAATGAATTCTGGTAGTAGTAGTCAAATGACGTCATCGTGCAAATGGCCTATTTACCGACGTTCTAGAATTTTTGTCACTGAAGTACACTCCATGAACATCTTTGAACGGTTGTTTGTTTTGCTTCAATAAGTGCATAGTTAGAAGCGAAAATCGCCTCATTGAATTTTACCAACAAAAAGCAAAACGCAAACTGATTTTAAAGCACCAAACGGAAATCATGTACTTGACGTTCATGTTGTGAGAATTGGAATTTTGGACGTTTCTGCCATGTTGTAAGCCCTTAGATAATGCGGCGATGGGTTTGGACTGAAGTGCTGTTTCTCAGTGGAGTACGAAGGAAGCGGTGAGATTTGCGACATTGCAATTTGTCTTCAGTTCCTACGGACATATTCAAAGCTGAGAAAAATGTGGAGGAAATCTATCTTGATGATAATCAAAATCGGGAATTACCAAGAGTACGTACTTAGCCAATATAGTTTACGGAAAGTTTATTTATTACGACTGACATTTTGATTTATAAAGTTGATTTATAAATAATTACTGACATTTGTAAACAGTTCTCCTTGTCTTAGTTTTTATTTTTATTGTCTGTCTTTGTTTTCGTTTCAAATTTCTTATCAGAATGCTTTTTAATCAACTGTTTGCCAGACGTACCAGATTTTCAAGAAGATTATAAATAAAAAATAGCTGATTTCTCAAGTTTAGACCAGTCCACCAGCTCACGGGTCACTTTTACTTTTACTTTTAATTTTTCTTTTATAACTGTCTACATCAGTTAAAAATATATAGGACTATTTTTCCTGTATTATAAAATAAACGACAATTATTTAGTACCGATGGATAAATAAATATATGTACATATATATGTCTTCTAATTATTATTAATTATAATTGACTACAATTTGTACACTGGATATAACATACTCAGAAACAATAAGCTACAATACTAAATACAATTAATAGAGAGGTTTCTAATACATGGTAACAATAAAATTCTGCAGTGTGCGATACGCTGCCACAATTCTGAGCAAAAGTCCATGAAGAGTATTCAATATTCAAGAAGGTAAGTCTTCACAAGCCTAACAGCTCACAACTGCCGGAGCTTAACCCGATTTCTGTAGCATGAAGCGTCTGAGAGCATTACTACTCCCCCCCCCCCCGGATGGGATGCAAGACCATCGCAAGGTTACCCCCAGCATTTTACCCATTTATACACCTGGGTGGAGAGAGACGGCGTGTAGCTTATTCAAGTAAATCAGTGAAAAACAGAATGCGCAAAATTTTATATACCGCCATTTGAAATCTTATCTCTACTGATGTGTTCTTAGCCTTAAAAAAAATTGAGATGTAAGTAGTGTTCTCATCAACGACAAATGTCTCCATTTGAGAAGATAACGAAAAATGGTATGATTTGGGCTTGGAGTATTTTGGGTTTCTACGCGCGCCCACCGATAAGGCCCTGGGGACGAGGTTGATAGCTCGTCTAAGAAAAGCAAACAAAAATGAACGAGCGAATGAATGAACGAACGAACGAACAAGCCAAAGAAGTGTCTCAGGACTTTTGTCCAGGACTGCGGTATAATGCGCAACAAACACAATCCGTCCATGCGTTTGTCCACACTAAAAATAACTTAACAAACACAAAATTCACTATCATTATAAAGCCACCCGTGATGTTTGTAGCAGCATTACTGTTTGACAAGTGATGCTCTTTATTCTTTGAAGAGCGGTACGGCGAAATTCTCCCGCTTTTCAATCCTTCAGGCGCGCATCCCATCCAATAGGTTGTTATTGATTTTGGGTAACCCTTCCGAATTCGAATAGATGCGTCATCTAAGGAGTAATATCGTGTCCTCTTGAAAAAGTAGGTCTTGCCATTCTTCCACTGCATTGCAGCGTCTATATTTTTCGGTAGATCTGCAAGCACAGACCGAACTCTTTTGGGGTATCCAGGATCTACGCTTTCCTTATGACCATCGTAGCGCCAAAACATACTGCCCTTGAAGATGTACAAATGTCCGTTTGCTCCCCATTCTACAGCCGCGTCCATGTTGTGAACCGTGCAGAGGGTAGGTTTAATTCAGAGATATTTGATGGTCCGCTTGCCAGCGTTCTGTTTTTGTATGTCCAATACCTACATATGAAAAGAAAAAGTTTGAGATTTTAAAGTAATAATAGGACGACAGCTTTAAAAATATAAAGTAAACTATTACAGAGTGATCTTTTGTGCAAGTGATCAGTGATCAAAAACAGCTTTCTGCTAAAATAAAAGCAAAGAACATATAACTGACTTGCTCTGTCTAAGTGTAAGCATGTCTCCAAATGGGGTGTGTCCATCTATCTCTACGTCCCCAAATCCTATAGAACCTACAGATCCCATAGAACCTATAGATCATATAGATCGTGTAGATCGTGTAGAACCCACAGATCATGTGGAACCTATAGATCCTATAGATCCTATAGATCGTGTAGAACCTATAGATCCTATAGAGCCTATAGATCGTGAAGAACCTATAGATCCTATAGAACCTATAGATCGTGTAGAACCTATAGATCCTATAATTCTTTTGGTTTTATTTTTCTTTTGTTTCCTATGAAAGTACCTGGGGTTCATGCTCATAGAAGCCAGTGGAAATCCCTGCCCCCAACCCTTAATGACAGCCCTGGTCTAGGTACTGTTTAATCCTTTAATTTAAATTAATAGTGTTCATTTGTTTTAGGTCAGATGGTAGCTGCTGCCAGATGTTAGTTGCCATTGCAGATAATTGTCTGTTTGCCAGTATTAATATTAGTTCTAACTGACTAGTAACAAAACTGGAATAAAAATAAATTAGTGTTAAAGCAATAGGCCATTTTCGAGTTGCCTTTAGCCTCTCTATCAAAGCGAGGCTAGGTGCGAAACCTTTCAAATGAAAATGAGGTTTCATCCACATGCAAAAAAGTTTATTTACATGTGAATGAAAACTCATTTTCCTGAAGGCAGGTTGCTGAGCAGAAGTTAATCGATCACCAAACATGGTTTGATATAAGTTAATCGCCGATCAAATTGCAACTTCCTTGTTTTGAATCGGATGTAGTGGATATTCAGCGCTGTTGTTGATTTTGTTTTAATTGATCTGTCAAATCAACTTGAAACAGTATTCATATCCGCGACAAATATGGTAACTAAGATTAGATGGGACTTTCCCAAACCGTTTAGGGGTGGTCTGAGCCGGAGAGCTCACTCGCAGGCTAACCAGAAATAATTTTTATCGTTATATCTTTGACGTAAACGAAAAGAGAACAGAAACCTATTTTAAGCAAACTAGAACTGAAAGAATACAGATGAGAATAGAGTTCAGGTCAAGTGCACATGAAGTGAATTTCGCTACCATTTTTTTTAGATAATCTTAAAATAGGTGTTTTAAAAATCATTTTGATGGGTAAATAAGTCACTTGAAGTGGCGGGAACATATTTTATAAAAAGCGACGCAAGTTGGGCGTTATGTTTCACTATACTGCTCAGCATCTGCTCGCAGTATTGTCATTACAATCTGTAACCTCTAGTATAAGTCTCAATAACGTGTCCGACGTCCTTCTGGACGGAATGATTTGTGCTTGACCGACAATCACCCCCGTCACTGTTATATGGAAGTCCTTCTAGGGAGGGGAGGGGAAGGGTTGGAGTTACACGGCACCTGATATTAAACGTACCTACGATGCTGCATATTATACAGTGTGACAGGGTGGCTATCTGGATGAAATCCTAAAGTTTAACCATTGAAATGAAACTATTGAGTAGTACTTTTCTGATATTGAGTCTATGGATTAAACCCAAACTTTGACCATGCAAATGAAAGCTGCTATTACGCTTTTTTTTTCTGTAGTGCCGTTTAATAGGCGAATGAAAGAGGAAGGCAAAATGCACAAAATTATTTAAAAGTACCAAACTGAAGTGATGTACTCGTCAGTTCATGCTGTGAGAATTGGAATTCTAGACGTTTCTGCCATGTTGTAAACCCTTAGATAATGCGGCGATGGGTCGAACTAAACAGCTGTTTCTCGGTGAAGTGAGAAGGAAGCGGTGAGATTTGCGACACTGAAAATTGTCTTCAGTTCCTACGGACATCTTCAAAGCTAAGCCAAATTTAAAGGAAATCTACCTGGATGCTAATCAAATTCAGGAATTATCAAGAGTAAGTACTTAGCCTTATCCAAGAAAGTTTATTTATATATGATAACTGACATTTTGTAATAAACAGTTCTCTTTGTGATGGTATTTATCAATTACTGGACGAAGTTGAGCAAAATATCGTGATTTGTCAGTGGCGAGCAGATCAATTATTTGCCGAGGCAAATAATTAATCTGCGAGACACTGACATATCACAGTAAATCACGATATTTTGCGATAGCCGACTTCAATAATTTTTTTATCTTTCGATCACCGAGTTTGTTTTTCAATTTTATATTATTCATAACTGCTAAAACAGAGCAGAAATCAGGCTACCATTGTAGAGGACAGGAGAAGAACAATTATTCGCAGCCGGAAACAACTTTGCACCGGTGTACGCATGAGCAGATTTATTCGTAGGCAAGTATTCGCAGGTCATGTGGTGGGCTCTCGGCCAATGAAAAGGAAGAAAAAACATTGAATGACAATTGTTTTTATTGTCTGTCTTTGTTTTCGTTTCAATTTTCTTTCCGAAGTGCATGTGAACATCTTATGAATGTTTTTAATCAACTGATTGCCAAACGTATTGGGTGTTTCTTGGTGTTGCGGAAGCCATTGTTGGTTAGCTTTTGTGTTGTGGTGTGGGTATTATTCAGTGTCTTTTGAATCTTTTGTTTTACGTCATTTGCTGATCACACCATCCGCAACACCAAGAAACTACCGACGTATTATTTCTCAAGCTTAGTCAACAAAATCGTTTTTTCAAAGAAAAAGCAAGACTATATGTCTTTATTTGATGAATTTAATTTTTCTTCTAAATTGTAATTTGCCACTCTCTGAAACGGAAAACCAAAAAAGGGATTCAGCAGTCGAAAACCGATAACATTAGTTCGTGTCCAAAATTTACTCCTTTATTTTCTCCAATTTTGATTAGCTATACAGTATTACAATAATTGACCTTCCTTCAATATGTATTGTTGAAGGCTATAGACCAGTTCGCCAGCTCACGGGTCACTTTTAATTTTACTTTTAATTTTACTTTTATACCTTTCTACATTACTATAAAATATATAGGACTATCTTCCTGTATTGTTATAAAATATACGACAATTATTTAGCATCGATAGAAAAATAAATATATGTACATCTCTTCTAATTATTATTAACTATAATTGACTACAATTTGTACACTGGATATAGAGTGATTTCACTTAGACCGTGAAACAGTATCTAGCAATTATTCGAAATTAACCAAAATTAGTAAAACCTAAACAAAAGAAAACAATAGAATTAGTGTCTAATCGGTGCCTACTAGTTCCTACTAGCTTAGTAACTATTTCACGGTTTGAAGAAAATCACTTTAAAATACTCAGAAACAATACTAAATATAATTAACAGAGGTTTCTAATAATGTAACAATAATTCTGCAGTGTGCATAACGCTGCCACAATTCTGAGTAAAGGCCTTGGAGAGTATTCAATATTCAAGTAGGTAAGTCTTCACAAGCCTAATAGCTCACAACTGCCGGAGCTTAACCCGATTCTGTAGCATGAAGCGTCTGAAAGCATTACCACTCCCCCCTGGATGGGATGCAAGACCATCGCAAGGTTACCCCCCCCCCCCCCCCGCCAGCATTTTACCCATTTATACGCCTGGGTGGAGAGAGATGACGTGGAGCAAAGTTTTCTGTCTAAGGAAACAACACGACGGCAGAGACCAGATCTCGAACCACCGACCTTCAATTTGCCGACGAGCTTACCACTAGACCACCGCACAGGTTAACCACTATACCAACGCACAGGCTAACCACTAGACCACCACGCCTTCACTTATTCTAGTAAATCAATGAAAAAAAAAATGACGCAAAATTTTATATACATTTGAAATCTTATCCCCACTGATGTGCTCCGAAAATAACGGCTACCCGAAAATAGCGGCTACCCAAAAGTTGCGGCCCTTTAGGCCTGCTAATTCCGAAAGTAACGGGGGCCGCTTCTTTAGGAACTCTACGGTATTTACTGTAAAACAAACCTGTATTCAGCGGACCCCTCTATTAAGCGAACAATAGCGAGGGTCCGAGGGTGTACTCTTAATGCAGGCAGTTTCACTGTACTCCAAGAATCATGAAGTATTTTGTAGGTGATACATGACGAAACGATATTTCATCATGTGTCACGTGACAAAATACCCCACGGTTCTTGGTTGTTCCTAAATCATACCGTCCAGAAAGACGTCGGACACCTTATTGAGACTTATATAACGTAATGTCGACACTTAGAATTTTATTTTCAATAAATTTGTAAGTGTAAAAAACAAAATCTAAAATCCCCACTCAGGACTGAACCTGTGACCTCACCGTACCACTGTACCGCGCTTCTCGGGTTGTTTAAGCCTAAATTTAACTATATAAACTGCTCCCCCTAACCTCAACTGAAAGCTAACCAATTACTCCATTATATAAGTCTCAATAAGGTGTCCGGCGTCCTTCTGGACGGTATGATTTGGGCTTGACCACGGTTCTTGGCCACGGTTGACCACCACGTCTTGACCACGGTTCACGGTTCTTGACCACGGGTTTCTACGCGCATCCACCGATAAGGTCCTGGGGACGAGGTTGATAGCTCGTCTAAGAAAAGCAAACAAAAATGAACGAGCGAATGAATGAATGGACGAACGAACGAACAAGCCAACGAAGTGTCTCAGGACTTTTGTCCAAGACTGCGGTATAATGCGTAACAAATACAATCCGTGTATGCGTTTGTCTACATTAAAAATAACTTAACAAACACAAAATTCACTATCATTATAAAGCCGCCACCCGTGATGTTTGTAGCAGCATTACTGTTTGACAAGTGATGCTCTTTATTCTTTGAAGAGCGGTACGGCGAAATTCTCCCGCCTTTTAATCCTTCAGGCGCGCATCCCATCCAATAGGTTGTTATTGATTTTGGGTAACCCTTCCGAATTCGAATAGATGCGTCATCTAAGGAGTAATATCGTGTCCCCTTGAAAAAGTAGGTCTTGCCATTCTTCCACTGCATTGCAGCGTCTATATTTTTCGGTAGATCTGCAAGCACAGACCGAACTCTTTTGGGGTATCCAGGATCTACGCTTTCCTTATGACCATCGTAGCGCCAAAACATACTGCCCTTGAAGATGTACAAATGTCCGTTTGCTCCCCATTCTACAGCCGCGTCCATGTTGTGAACTGCAGAGGGTAGGTTTAGTTCAGAGATATTTGATGGTCCGCTTGCCAGCGTTCTGTTTTTGTATGTCCAATACCTACATATGAAAAGAAAAAGTTTGAGATTTTGGAGGTAATAATAGGACGACATTTTTAAAAATATAAAGTAAACTATTAGAGAGTGATATTTCGTGCAAGTGATCACAAACAGCTTTGTGTTAAAAGCTAAATGAAAGAACAATTTGAAATAAAAGCAAAGAACATTATATATAAAATTACTTGATGCTTACATTGCAAAATCGATTAATTTTTATTCTCAGTGGTCGGTGAACGATGTACACGTTTCTTTAACGAAATCCTTCTTGAACCATTAATGAAATTAGCAACCACAGGAAAGCAAATAGGTCGCGGCAGTCAAAGTTTGTATTCACTCTGCACTGAAACGTCCTTTACACTGCTTGTAATAAGCTCATTTAATGCAAGCTCTAGATTGTCACGTGTCACACCAATCCTGCTCCTAGAAATATCAGTTAAGCCCGGTTTCCATATGATCGCTACGATCGCTGCGATTGCTGCGATCGCTGAAAAAAAGTTCAGCGATCGTAGCGATCATATGGAAACCACTCTCCGGCGATCGTAGCGATCACAGCGATCGCAGCGACAACGATCGCTGCGATCGCTGTGATTCTATCTCGGCGATCGTGGCGATCGTAGCGATCATATGGAAACCACTCTCCAGCGGTCGCAGTGATCGCAGCGATCACAGCAACAGCAAAAATACCAAGATGCACTGCGTACGCTCACTCAAAGGGTGCGATTTGGCCCGTTTTATGGAAGAAGTGCAAAGATACGACTGTCTTTATAACAAATTTTAAAAGCAATCCACAGCCACTATGTTGAATTTCAAGAATGAGGCGAAACGGTATTGTCAGACCCAGGTCCCCTCGATCTTCATTCACTTTCTCAGCGATCGTAGCGATCGCAGCGATCATATGGAAACCATCAATCGCTTCGATCGCTGAACTATTTTTTTCAGCAATCGCAGCGATCGCAACGATCGTAGCGATCGTAGCGATCGTAGCGATCATATGGAAACCGGGCTTAACGAGTGCCGTATTAGAAAGTAAAACAGTTACTCACTTCGATCCCTTAAAAATGAACGTGAGCCCGTCATACTGCCTCGTGTAACCAGCGTCAATGTCATCCTCAAGTCCTTCCCAGAACTGTGATATTTTTAGAGCGTCCGTATAAGCGCCATAGTCACCAACCGGCCAGAAATATGCGCCCTTGAACGCGTAGGTGGTCTTGTCAGCGGTCATTATCATGGCGTCAAGCGTGCTACTGCATGGATTTGGCTTTCCTGGAGACTGGGTCGGGTTCACATGAGGTGTTGGCGTGACTCTAGCAATTGTTGGCTTACCTAATGATAACAAAAATGGGTTATAAAATAACTTGAAATTCCTTTTAACCACTGCTCAGCAGCTTTCATTTGAATGGTCATACTGTAGGATTTCCTTCACAGATTCAAAAATTAAAACTACCTTGTACAATAAAATAAACTGCCACACAGGAAAGTACTGATCGGTAGCTTTCATTTGAATGGCTATAGCTTAGGATTTCATCCACAGGCTAAAAAGTCTGAACCACCATGTAGAATAAACAGTAACACGGAAAAGTACTGCTCAATAGCTTATATTTGAATGGTGACGCTTAAGAATTTCATCCCCAGCGTCAAAAGTTAGAACCACCATGTACAGCATAATAAACAGTACCACAGGAAAGTACTGCTCAATAGCTTTCATTTGAATGGTCACACTTTAGGATTTCATCCACAGACTCAAAAGTTAGAACCACCTTGTACAGCATAATAAACAGTACCACAGGGAAGTACTGCTCAATAGCTTTCATTTGAATGGTCACACTTTAGGATTTCATCCACAGACTCAAAAGTTAGAACCACCTTGTACAGCATAATAAACAGTACCACAGGAAAGCACTGCTCAGTAGCTTTCATTTGAATGGTCACACTTTAGGATTTCATCCACAGACTCAAAAGTTAGAACCACCTTGTACAGCATAATAAACAGTATCACAGGAAAGCACTGCTCAGTAGCTTTCATTTGAATGGTCACACTTTAGGATTTCATCCACAGACTCAAAAGTTAGAACCACCTTGTACAGCATAATAAACAATACCACAGGAAAGTACTGCTCAGAACCTTTAATTGAATGGTCATACACTAAAAGGTCAGAACCACCTCGTATAGTATAATAAACAGTAACACAGGAAAGTGCTGCTCAGCAGTTTTCGTTTAATTGGTCACACTTTGGGATTTCATTCCCAACCTCAAAAGTTAGAACCACCTTGTACAGTTTAATAAACTGCGGCCACAGGAATGCAATGCGCTTTCATTTGCATAATAAACAGCACTACAGTCCAACGGAAAGCCATTTGATCACAGCGTGCGTAAAAAAAAATGAAACGTAAAAAAATATCCGGACTCACCATACAGCTGTTGAATCCCCATGACGTCATCACGATGAAGTTGAAGTCCCGGATGAAAGCCGCGGTAAATCGGATACATAATGGCGTCTTTATTTGACGAGTGATCAAGACCCATACTGTGTCCCAGTTCATGAAGTGCCAGCCAAAATAGATCCACACCGCTTCCTTTGTTTTTAACGGTAAATTGTTCTTCGTCGTCAAAATGGACATCGCCAAATATTCCAGCTGTGGAAGAATATTTATTAAATTTGTCTCTGAATTTATCATCTACGATAAATCTCCGGCGGTCAATATTCTCTTGTGGTAATCAGTGGCGATCCAGTATTTGGGTCTTATTTTTATTGCAAGATAAGAGGCGGGGGAAGGGGTAGGGGGGGGGGGGGGGCGTGCAGGCTCCTCGCCTAGTGGGCTAGTGTAATTCATATTTTAATACAGCACGTCATCGTGTGTTTCAGCGCTATTGTGTGAATGTTGTTTAGGTATCAGCTTTTTCCTCCATAATTTTCTCTGCAGTTTCTCGTTGGCTGGCACAAATCCTAGACGATGCGACGTAACGGAATCAGTTCTGGGGACAAGGCAAATCAGGCTTGTCAACACTTTTTGTTTGGTATTAAGATCTATAATCCTTCCTAAAAGATTCTCAGGCGATGAGTTTGGGAATACTGTGTTACAAGAATCTGCATTTTTTATGAGAACACAAGACGTTTCTTCCGTTTTTCCAGAACATCATTCGGTCGTATACATGTAGTTCATGATTCAAACTTTTTACCCGACAACGTGTATATATTTTAACATAGAAACCCACCTGCATTACTTCCAGGAAAGTAGCCGAATGCAAGCTCTCCTCCTCTTCCATCAAATGAATACCCTCTATCCTCCGCTTTATCGAAACTCAGTTCTATATCGGCAAGTCCACTGGTCACTTTGGTTATGGTCAGCGGAGTAACCTTTGCCCACATGTTCAGCGCAGTCCGTATTGTGTTGTCGACGTCTTGTGCCGAGAGGTCTGAAGTATACTTTGTTATCCTGTATGTTAAGGCCTGGTGATGTTATAAAAACGAATTTGAGTATAAACATGCATAGAATTAGCGTTACACTGGACACACACAGAAATATCGCACGTAACATCGAATTACATCGTGTGTCCACTCCTTGATTTTTTGCGTGCAACATCATCGCGCTCTGAATTAACAAACTCCGAAGTAGATTTGGATTCTACAAGATGAGATTGTTGCGCCCACTGTGCAGGAGTGTCTACTGTCTGGGACATTGCATTACGATCGCGGCATGAGGAAATTCACTTTCAAAACAATGCACGAAAAGTCACATGAATGATGCACGGGGGAGGGGGACTCCCATATAAAAATAACACGGGTGATCATCGCACCCCTTAGGAGGCAATGTATATTGTTACCGCTTAGGACACTAAAATCTCAAATGACCACCGTTAGAACCGATAGCGGTACCTTTTAGGGTATTGAGTCGAAAAATATGACAGAATATGACATGTGTTGATGTGTTGTTTTAGAACTGGTACCTCTTAGGCCGTAAAATAAATTTCAGCCACACCCAGAAAACGAGAGGGTATTTTTCTTAAATTTCCGACGATCACTCCCATGGATGTTGTATCTGGTGGCTGTCTCGATCGGTAAGTGCGATGTTGCTGCTTTTGATAAAAGAAAAATGATTCAACTGATAAGTCGAACTGTCAAAAGAAACGCGAAACTCTTCGAGTTACCGAGGGTTCAACATTTGAATCTCTTTATGGTGGCCAATTTAATCAACTCAGTTAATAAAACCGAATTTTCGTACCATATGTGCTTCGCGGGTTAGCGAGAAGTTCGAGTTATATAAGGAGTAAGGGTTACCAAAAATTCTTCCGTATAATTAATCTAAAGTTGTGTAGTAAATCAAAATACATTTAACAAGTTCTCTTTTGTATTCCCCTGTCTGATTCTTTATCATCAAGAAATGTTCATGTTATGAATAAATGAAAAATGCTGTTTAAAAAATGCCATGGGATCATATCATAGCAATCCGTCTTTAAGTTCAATTCAGTCAGTCTGTCGTACGTAATTCTTCTTGTATTTTATTTTGCGAACTTACATGTTTAAGCCACAAACTTCCGTGCAGAGCATATCTCCGTTTCCTCTTGAACTGCGCTGTTCTACCAAGATCTCGAAAACCACACCGCTGCTTGGTAACAAGCTCCGCGGTGCTTGAGTCCAGCGGATTTCCAGTCTCATTGAGTCCTGTGAATCGCTGAAGTTTTCTCACAGCTTCAGAAACTTTCCTTCTGTTCAGGCGTATTTCTCCCGTGACATCAACAGGCGACAAGTAACCATATCTTTCTAAGTAATTCTGAAATTTGAAAAAGAAGAAGGAAGAAGGTAATTGAATATATTTTTCAGAACTATTTTAATATTAAAAATATTAAACAAACAGCGGTGATAAACATTTTAAAAACATGCATTTTATGAACTTAACGTTTCGTATGCTAGTCAACATACATTTTCAAAAGTATAACCGTTAAAATATGGGAAGCTATTTATACTGTATCAGTGGGGTCTGGAACCTAGACAGAAAAAAAAAAAAAACATCTGCAGTGGAAATTTAAGACGTTCCTAATGGAAACTGTCTGTAAATGAAAAATGAAATAAAAAAAACCTATACTAACAAAGTAACAGCTTTTCGCTGCTGACATTGGCGTTCAATGCATGCATGATTTTAAAATGTTTATCACCGCTGTTTGTTTAATATTTTTAATCAAGCTACGATGGCCGAAGACCAAGAGTTTATATGACACCATTTTAATATTGTTCGTAATTCAGTCAACCACACTGTAAAAATGTACTGAAGACATCCCGTTTATATTACAGACTGGAGATGAAGACCCGGGGAATACGTGATGTTTCGCTATTACGGACTCACTCTAGTAGGGACACCAAATCATAGTCCCATATAATGCTCGATCATATCGGGAGTTGCGGCTGTAAATTCGAAATTCTCTTCAAACGAATAGGAGGTACTGGGAATCTTTTATACTTCAGGTTTGTTAAAATGTTTTACAACACTCCTTATCGGTTTATTGTTGTGGTTTACTCAACCTCGTTCCCAGGTTCTCTCTTCTTCACGCCCCTTCGCTCCAGGGGGCAGCCCAGGAAGAAGAGAGACCCTGGGAACGAGGTTGGTGGTTTGCTATCTTAGCATAGAGTATAGCAAGAGAACAAAGGCAACGACTCGTACAAGAGAAATAACACGGAACAATTCTTGGCATTAGCAAATGTATTTGATGTATTTACCGTGTTTTTAAATAAAGATGATGATGATGATGATGATGATGATGATGATGATGATGTTATTCCATAAAACAACTGTTTGGAACCGTTCCAGAGCTTAAGTTAAAGTAACCGACATCAATAATACTTAGCTTTGTTCGGGGGAACAATAGAAATTACTTTTTAATGCTGTTAACAGCTTTGGTCCGTGTTTAATGATAGTACAATGTAGGGAATTTGTACAATTTTTAGTTGTATTTGCAACCATAGTATCGGCGAGTTCCTTCCGTTCAAGGTCATTTCAAATGATCAATTAAACTAAGTGGCTGCGGTTGACTGAGTGAAAGCTAAGGGGTAAGATTGCAGTAATCCCTCTTTCAGCGATTTCCTTATGTTTTTAATCTAGACACTCAATTAAATGCCTTGGCTTCAGAGGTCCATGCTCTAAATATTAAGAGTAAAATTAACCGCACGCAGGGTATCAATAAAAAGGCGCTGACAATTGGCTGGACTGAGTTCAAGTAACTCCGCAATGCATGCATTTTAGCACATTCTTTTTAATAATTGACGCTGTGCTGTACTGTGCTGTACTGCGTCACATATAAAAACATTTGACCGTTTTTAAATAAATAAATAAATAAATAAACAAATAAATAAATAAATATGAATTTCAGTGAAATCCATGAGGTGGCTCTGCGGCTTACACTGTTTTTGGATCGAAAAAACCTGGGAGCAAGGACGAGAACGCGCGAACAACAAACTCAGACAACAAACTCAACCAACAAATGGCGTCGCTTCCAGGAGTTGAACCCGGACCATATTGGTGAAAGGCGAGTGCTCTACTGCCCTCCAAAAAAGAAAAGTGTATTTTGGTCATCCACCCATCAATGCTCTATCCCCAATGATTGCGGTTCTTATTAATGTAATTCAGGTTCATTTTTTGATGTACCCTACCTCGTTGAAAATTTTATTTATTTTTGTTTTTAATTTTGGCGATTTAAAGCTGTAAATGTTCTTAAAAGAACATTATAAAATTCATTTATAATAATTCATAACTTTTGATACAGACAACTGCTCAGCTAATTAGTATGTATTAACTTTTCATACGGATCTCTTCTCATTGTTTCATTTCATAAGTAGGATAAAATATTCGCGTCTGATCTGTATGGGTGTTTACAATGGCTCGCCTTCGGCTCGCCATTGTAAATTGTAAACGCCCATACAGATCTCCCGCTCATATTTTATCTACTACTTAAAAATTCTCTTAAAATCAAGATAAACAGTGAAGAAATTCAGTAATTAATGACTTAATAGAAGAGAAAAATACAGGCTTGTTCTACTAATGTTCGTATTTCCTATCAGAAGGGTGCGTTCGGAATAAGAATATAGAGAATAGTCACAAAATTAAAAATCACGTTTTTCGGATTTGCCCGCGGCTACCAGGAAACTAAACATCTCCTATTGCTGTATAAGAACAGTTTTCATTTGAGTGTCGTAAAACCAAAACCAAAGTAATTACTCTGACCAATCACAGAAGTCGTAAACAATCCAACGAACCAATCAGCTAGAGCTCGAAGCAATTACATGTCGGCGGCGCCAAGCGCGGGAAAACGCGTGCGAGCAAGTCACGATTGGTTTTGGTTTTACTTCTGATTGGTCGAGAAAGTGGCGCGAGATTTTTTAGCCAATCACAAAGCGCAGCAATGCAAAACCAAAGCAATTGTGTAATTACTTTCGACACTCAATTGAAAACTGCTCTATAAGCATGTTTCGGCGGATTTATACTGCAAGTGTGCATGAACAAACAATTCTTAAAGACTATTGTGTTTATTGTTATTCTAGAATACTGTCAATCGTACGCGCTAGATAACATTTTAAGGTCAATTGGATGGCGTATTTATATTTACTCAGACTAAATTACCTGACATATCACATTGTAAAACCAAGTGGACACTTCACATATCAATTTCCTTAAAGCTGGGACACAGTTCCGCCGAAATACAAAATTTTTCATGTTTTATCCCAGATTTCAACAAATATACAACTTACTTAAATAAAATGATTTTATAGAACAAAACAGAAGCAATAGATATTGGAGTTTAAGCGCACGGGATTGCAAGGATGGAAATGGATTACCGTTCATCAAATTTGATTTTTTTTGACCGCCAGTCAAGAAATCAAAGTTGCCGTTCTTGTGGAATTTTGACCTTTTTAGCGGTTGCTTTGTCTCTTTTGTTAATATTTTTTTGCTTTCATCACTTTTGACGAGTTTTACTTCCTATTTCAAGAAATACGATTATATAAGCTGGGACAGAGCTCCTTTAGATGACATAACGATGTCACTTTTGGCGTCATTATTGCTCGCGGTTTATCTAATTTTGAGTTTTGTCCTAATTGGTTTAGGGCCTTCTAGTTCTCACGGTCCGAAAAATGGTCTAAACATACGCATAGTTCTAGTATACAAATGTGAAAGGGATATCTATATCAGCTACCAAGATTCGATCTGTTCGGATACCTTATTGTTGAAAATTCAACATGTCGAAGGTATTAGGAAATCAATTAAATCCTTTTCTCCGAAAAAGCTAGCTCAAATATGATTCCCAATAATTTTTAAAGTGAGCTATAATTATGCCTCCAGAAATTTTTTAGCTGGAATTTTTGAGATGCAAAAGGAGAATTTTTCATCCTCTCGAAAACGTCAGGCGTAGTTTTTATTGGGTCCGAGAACGTAGTTTACATTTCCGGTTTGAGAGCCACAACTTTTACCTAATTGTAATCCGAAAATCTGGGGGCGGTTTCCGGTTTGAGCATCCCGAACAGATATTTGGCGAAACAATTGTTTGAGTGCCTCTGAGATAGGTTTGCTTTAGCTTGTAACAGTCGAGAAAAGCTAGCTGAGCTTGAAGCAGAAGAGAAGGCTGTAAAGACAACTACAATAAAGAATATTCCCAGTATTTTCTGTTAAACAAGGAAGAAGCTTCATTGCATTTCTCTGGAACAAAAGACTCGTATTTTATCATGCAACAAAATGATGTCGGCACACGCGCTCAGGTAATAACTTCGGTAAATTTTACCCCAGTTGATTTCAACGATTTGCATGCAGTAAGTTGAAGAGTTATTTAAAAACCTTCAACCACAAATATCAAAATACAAATTCTCTTTTCTTGTCCCATGCATTTCTTATTGAAGTAGCGAGGAGAAGGTGTTACTAAATACTAGGCTTGGGTGGGTGATCAAGCACGTCCTTATTTCTCATGACCTCTCTGATTGCTAAGAGTGATCAGCATCAAATTTCTCCTTGTAATATCAATGCCTTAGCAATCAAAAAGGTCATGAGAATTAAGGACATGATCACACAAGATGAGTTCTCTTGATATCCAAACAATTTCTCCCCATTTAGTACTTCTTTTGGAAATGTATAGGGACAAGAAATGAGAATTTAAAGTTTGATATTGGGGCTTAAAGGGTTAAGGTGATGATCATTATTGAGACTTAAAGAGTTAACATTTCCGACCACAGAAATAAATGCTTTGTCGTTTTTGTTTGGAAACACTTTTAGTGAGATATTGGCTCCAATTCTGCGTTCTTTGTTTAAAAAAACACTCATGCATTCAAGACGTCGGAAACGTCTTACCATTCAACAGTTCGACACTTGTGAACTAACAAAGAAATAATCACAATCTGCTCTCCTTAGTTGTATTGCTACTTCAGCCAGACACGGAATCAAGCTATGTGCCCTTTCGCTCCCAGAGTCAATTATGGAAACGTGTAGCGTAGTTCTAACTATTGAATCTGTGGATGAAATCCTATGGTGTGACCATTCAAATGAAACCTCTTTGGCAGTACGTTTGCAAGGCACCATTTTTTAATACTTAAGAAAATGAAATTTAGAATTTTTCTTGAAACTCTTGGAAGTTTTAAAAAGGGTTCAATAATCTTGTTCAATTGTGACCACACGTCAAACTCTACTAACATCACCGTATTCAAGCTATGCGATTTAATCTTGTTCAATTTTGATCACACGTCAAACTAGCTTGCCTTTCTCTTTTTTTTTTAATTATTTCCGGCAATCCTTCACTGATTTAGAAATTTAATTCAACTTTGAATTGTATGAAAAAAGGAAAACCAAACCACAATGCACGCCCAGTCTAAACTTTGCCTTATAGGGGCTGCAGTAAGTCCCAGCCAAGAGTTTTATCACCCAGGCGCGTCTTTCTTATCGTATCGTCTGTTCAGGACGAGTGTTCTATCGCTTTCATTCAAAAATTGAAACATTGTGACGTTTGACTTCAATACACTACACAACAAGGAAAAGTCAACGCAATAGTCATCGTAGTTTCGCAACACAAACCGATACACTGAATTAATAGGATTTTTGAAAACCCTTTAGGTTACAAATCAAAGTTTTAATTATCGACATTTTAAAAGCTACAATGTAGTCTTCTCATAAAGAATAGTTTGGGGCCTTCCCAAAACGACTATTTGAAAAATGCATTGTTTAGTTTTATTTTTCCCACACTGTTCTGGCGCCATGTAAGTTGATGATGTTTTTTCAATCAGTTTGTTCCTGTCCCCCGCACGGGAGCAATAATTATGACGTCGAAAGTTACGTCATATTAATAAAATCTTTCCCTTTGTCATCGATTTATAAACACAGGAAGAGAAAGCTTGTTTGTTTAAATGAAATTCTTCTGTGTTAAATTCATTCATAAACGTCAAATGAACCTACTGAATATTCTACTGCCACTTCGAAAGGCTGATTAGTAAATTCTATTTTAAAGAGGTAAAACGGTGTGATGCCCCCGAAATTAAAAACTCCCGCAAGATTAAAAGCTGATAATAGCACAAAACGTCCGTGGTTTTCTTTGAAGTGTGAAAGGTCATAAAACTTGACAATGCCTCAGCTCGGAATTTTGATATTTGAAAACAGACTGCCCTGTGACACTGGTTCATGCATGTTATCTGGTAACTTTAGGTCTGTGGTTGAATGTTCTAACTAAACGGTGTAACCATTCCGAGCAGTTGTTTCTTGCAGTTCCCGTGACTGGCTGTTTGTTTGACTCATGTACAGCTGAGTGGTTCATTAAACTGTCTAGCCTTTGAGTCTGTGGATATCCTAATTAAAGGTGTTTTATATTTACATTGAGGACTCTTGGCAGAACTTTCATTCATTGTTTTCTTTTCCCAATTATATTGCAAACTTGGCCAATATTAGCAGTAAGGAGCTATAAACTGAATACAAAAACACAACGCATTAATTTGGGTTGAGTCGTGAATTAGCCGGGAAAATCGACAGACCATGAAACAGTATATTGCATCAACACCTAGAAGATTTGTATTACTTTCTTGGCCACAAAATTAAACGATTACTTGCTTCAAAAATAGCAGAGAGCACTGAAAAACGCAACGGAATAAAAGCAGTTGTTGATGGGAATGTGTCAAAACTTATTGATCACTTTTGCTTTCCTTTAGAATGAGTGGTTAAAGACGTTCAAAGATGAATTTAAGCCGGTGTCGATTGTATTTACTAACATACGCTAAGATATTCAAGTTTGTCGAAGCATGAAAACAAACCTTTAACCTTTAAGCCAACTCGCGAGGATAAAAATGACTGGAATTTGGCATAAGCCCGGCATTCTACTGAGTTCTATTTATTATATCTATCAATAATTTTTTTATGGTCATATCATTCTATAATAGTCAGATACATTAAGCCACTTGTCGACTTGTGCAGCTTGTTTTTAATGAGGAGTTAAACATCGAGGGAACAAATTTAAAACAGAGACAAGACTGATCAAAACTTACCAAAACCTTCGCTGGTGCAACAGTCGACTTTCCAGACGATAGTACAATCGTTGTACATAAGATAACCAGATGCGGTAGTATTAATGTCCTCATTTTTTGGAAACAAAGTGTTATTAAAAGTCAACCGCTAGCACGTTTATGAGTGCTTTGATCAATAAACAACGTCTCAAGCCGTGTAGTTGAAATGGTCTCAGTCTTGACGTTTGCGAGTAACTAATGCTTTGCCAGATTGCCGGGTCACGGACTTTAAGCTAATGAGAAATGTAGAATCATTTTCCTCCTTTTATAGTACACAATGTTGGCTTTCCGCCTTCAAAGACAATAATAGATCATATCATGCTGTTTTAGAAAATGAAAGGTGTAGTCATGATGACAAATTAAAGGAAATCCGTCCTGTTTTGACAAGTTCTACAATTTAAAAACCACCCTTTTGTTAAAAGATAGATTAGAAAGTTATTCTCACACCTGTGGAATGTATTTATAGTTATTTGACTGAAAAAGAAAATAATTAATTCTGAAGTCAGTTTAGTCAGTTAAGCATTTCGTACGCGAGTTTCGTGCGCTTTTAGCACGTTTGTTAGAGACTTTTCTCGGAGCGTATCCAATATTTAAGTGGTCCTTTGAATTTAACAAGTAATTTTCCAAGGATAAACGTACTTTTGCGGTTTTACTTATGACCGTTTACGTACGTTTTGCGCCATTACGGCGTCCCGGAATAATTATGCACCTGTTGCTGTTGTTCAGTGTTACATACGTGGTCTCTAAAGCCCCGGCTACACGTTCTAACATTGTCATATAACATTTGTTGGACTAACAATGTCAGAACGTGTAGCCGGCATGTTAGATGACGTTTGTCTAACATTTTTTGTTAGAAGAATGTTTTGATTTCGATCAAACATTCGTCTAACAGAAAAATGTTAGTCAAACATCATCTAACATGACGGCTACACGTTCTAACATTGTTAGACCAACAAATGTTATTTGACAATGTTAGAACGTGTAGTCGGGGCTTGAGCTCTTCGATCGAAATCGGAATATGTTCATGATATGTCCACTTGAGGATGTGAAAAAGACTTGCGATTTGTTTCTCTTCCGGAATGTAGGTCGTATTATTTTACCAGCATGTACGTTAAGTTACAACCCATAAAACCGTCGAGAGACGTCTAAAACAAAACAAAAAAGAAATCACGCGATTTAAAATCAACTACTTGCTACAACAGATCTTGACGGTCATGCAGCAATAGTAGCAAAATCCGCAACAACACGCATGTGACAGGGGCACCAAACGACCGTTTTCTGTTAAATATCTGTTCGGAAAGGTATAGGTACCCTAGAAATTTCGAAACCGCGAAGGATCCTACGAATTTCGAGATGGCAGTTCCATTCATCTGAGATTTTCGGATTTAAGTAATGGCTTCTAGTATTTTTTTTTCTGAAAATCTCGCTTTTCGTTCGATGTTTTCTAGAATTTTCTGAAAAAATTTAAGACCTTAACATTTTCTATACCGACTTTGGATTTATAGCGAGGAGAGGATGAAGAGAGTTATCTGTCGCCCTAGAAGATTCGATATCACATTTGAAATCCCTAGGGTTTTCGAATAACCTTCTCACATCCTTCATCCTATAAAAAGGTTCCCTAAAATTTTCGGCTATCAAAAGGCATTATTGGGTGACCTAACCTTTTCGAGAATCTCCAAAAATGACCTGAGGTTTTTGGGAAATAGGTAAAACATGCCTAATAAATTCGTGAAGACCAAAGTTCCCCTAGAACGACCGAACAGATAAATATTTTCTAGGGAAGCTTATAATTCAGTTATATAGCTTTAAAAGCACTTTAGACAGCCTAAAACGGTGTTTTTAGGGTGCCCCTGATGTGACAGCGTGGCAGCGTTATCTTAGATTGGACTAAAACCGGAAATTGTTTCTGTTCGATGCAAAATACATATATTTTTTTTAAATTTCCGGCACGTCGTGCAAGTTGTACCGTTTCACTCACCGCTTATTACTTCCCACCGGCGACACTGGAATTCTTATCTCTAGTGTTTACAGATCTTTACACGTTTACATCGTTTGATCGTGTGAGCCGGCACACGTAGACCTTAAGTTACACTTCCTCAACCTTTTCACTGCCAAAGAGCGGCTAAGTTTTAAGATTCAAGAAGATGTCCAAACTTTGCAAAATACAGTACAGTAAACTAGATAGCCCTTTTGGAAAGTACTGCTCAAGAGCTTTTATTTGAATGCAGAGGATTTGATCATGAATGGCCACTCTTTGAGGATTTCATTCACCGCAGACTCTAAAGTTAGAACCACATTGTACAGCATGCAGCCGTGAACAATACCACAGGAAAGAACTGCTCAGTTGCTTTCATTTGAATGGTCACACTTTAGGATTTCATCCACAGACTCAAAAGTTAGAACCACCTTGTATAGTATAATAAACAGTACCACAGGAAAGTACTGCTCAGTAGCTTTCATTTGAATGGTCACACTTTAGGATTTCATCCACAGACTCAAAAGTTAGAACCATCTTGTATAGCAGAATAAACAGTACCATAGGAAAGTACTGCTCAGTAGCTTTCATTTGAATGATTACACTTTAGGTTTTCATCCACAGACTCAAAAGTTAGAACCACCTTGCACCGCATAATAAACAGTACCATAGGAAAGTACTGCTCAGTTGCTTTCATTTGAATGGTCACACTTTAGGATTTCATCCACAGACTCAAAAGTTAGAATCACCTTGTACGGCAAAATAAACAGTACCATAGGAAAGTACTGCTCAGTTGCTTTCATTTGAATGGTCACACTTTAGGATTTTTGATCCACAGACTCAAAAGTTAGAACCACCTTGTACAGCATAACAACAGTACCATAGGAAAGTACTGCAGCACTGCTTTGTAGCTTTTATTTGAATGGTCAGCACTACACGATTTCGGACTCGAACTCAAAAGTTTGACTGAACCACATTACAGAACTCAAGCCTTGATTCTGAATTTTATAGTTATTATTTTATTTAGCATAATATTCAGGCAGCCACATCCGAATTAGTTAAAGCTAGTAGACACCTGACGAAAAGTAAAGTAATAATTGAAACAACATACACATAAGTATATTACAAAACTTATTTACTACATAATATTGAAGTGGCAGAATTTAGCCGTAGAGATGGCGCTAATAACTTTTATCTTAAAACCGGTAAAGGACATTAGCGGTCGGTAAATTATAAGGCAGGGCATTATATGTGCGTGCGTCGTTGTAAACTCCGATCCATGGTACTTAGTTGTTCTTGCGAGACTGGGGGCAACAGGTCTCGGTGTTTGGTGTTAAACGCATGAATTTGGCGCCCAGCATGTTAAAACTGACTCCTAAAGGAGATAGGCGGCGCTAAGCCATGAAGATCCATGATTTAACCATTACGTACCTACCTATTTCGTTAACAGACTGAAAAGCAAGTACCACCGGCTAAAGGTCTTCATAATTGACTCTGGGAATGAAAGGGTTAACGACTACCACACATTTGCGGTAATCTCGACGCGCCTGCCGATTAAGCCAGTTGAATAATATATATATAATTCCCCCCCGGGGGGGATACTCCCATATATGAGCAATATAGGTATGCGCCGCTGTGAAGGGTATGGTTTTCAGGCAGTTTAGTCTGGGATAGGGTGCAGTAATCGGAGATTTTTGGTCTAGAATACAGCATCATTTTCCGCGAAACTGATCATTTGCGTGAATAATTTAGTCTAGACGAGATTTACTGGCAAATGGCATTTAAAATTCGGTACGAAGGGCAGTACGGCACTTTTACCGACCCCTGGTTTCTTAGACTGTGATAGTGAAAAATAGCGAGTCTGGATAGTGGAAAATAGCAAGTCTGGAATAGGTCTAGGATAGGGTAGGGTTTTTCGGTGTTTAGCGGCCTAGAATAGGGTTGCAAAATGCAGCTAAAATGGTCTTGTATAGGTTAAGGGTCTCAGAGTCCCAGCGGCACACCCCCACCCAAAAACTTGCAGAGTACCCCCCGGGATGAATGAATGAATCAGTGGTCTTAACAGATCGCTCTGATCAATGATGGAAGCAGCACATGCATTGTAATGAAAGGATTGGGTGATCCGTGATCAAATAACACAAGGTTTGTTGAAAACTTTTATTAACTTGTACAAAATTATTGCAACACATTGTTTCGATATATCTAAAGAAAAAGGTGAATATAAATGAGTGAAAATTCAACAGATAATTATCATTCTTTTGTTTGAGTTCTAAGCCTTGTGACTGAATAACTAAGCGCGGATAGAGTCTGATTGCACTTTTAAAGTTGGTTTATGGGGCAAATCAAATATATTTTGGCACTTTTTAGTACCCGAAAAGTTCTTCTTTCAACCGTGAGTTGTATTCAGCAACCTCTTTGTTGTAGGTGTCGGTTGGTGAAACCAACATAGTCCTGATATCACATTGAGAAAAAATAGACCGCGCTTCCACTTTAAGAGTACTCCATATTTTGTTTTTTGTTTTCTCGGTATCAAATTCACTGTTAAGTAAGGCACGTAACGGGAATATGGGAAATTGTCTGTATAGGGATATTTATCACTCAGCTTTCATCAGCCGGAAGAATTAATATTTGAAAAGCATATTTGACGAACGACTGAGATATCTTGTTGTCGTTGCCAAGGTAACGGATTATTTTAACCATAACTAAACAGCTTTAGCTGACTTTAGACAGTTTTATTATATTGCTCCGTAGAATCCTGCATAACATCATAAGAGATTTTGTTGGAGAGGAGGCTTTACTGGAAATGCCTTACCAGTGAACGTTGAATGTGTTAGTAATCTGAATACATATTCGCAGCATGGCTTTTCTGCAAACCTCCAAAATATGATATTGAACAAATCAACGCACATTAGCATTGTATTACGCCGGTTAAAGCTTCCGTTGTGCATTTTCCTATGATTGCGTTGAACTTTTTAATTTAAGAGACCATGACACTTGAACAGATTTCCTTTTTCTTTACTTTTACTTACAGCTATTCGAAGCTAGTATTTCTGAGTAATGTTCTTTTGATGATAGAGAACGAAAATGTTTTATTGGAGCAGTACACCGTGCTTTCTCACTTATTAACTAAAAGACGGACGTGTTAGGGCCGTTTGGAGCCTTTTAAATGACGTCGTATCCGTGACCGCTATGATACGGACACTTGGCTCAATCCCTTTGGTGTCCGTATGAGAGAGGTTCGACGGTAATCCCGACCAGCGGATGCCAACAAGAATTCCCACCGTGCTTATCTGCTACTTGGGGATCAATAACTTTTTGCTGAGCACAATTAACAGTAAAACCAATTTATCAAACACTTTGGTTAATCCTTCAGCTCCCATACAAGAGGGGCAAACATCAAAATTCTAAACAATCCCAACTTTCATTTTGTAAAATGCTGAAAAACAAATGGTTCCATGCAAAAGTACTGCTGAAGAGATTTCATTTGAATGGTCACACCATAGGATTTCGTTGATAAACTCAAAAGTTTAATATTTTAATAGAACGACACCACGTGCCTCCATAATTGATTCCGGGAGTGAAAGGACCTGAGAGGGTTAATCTGAAATCATTGTGTGAATAATGACGTTCAGGAAAATATGAATTTTTTTCATTGAGTGAGGCAAGGATTCAGGAACAGGTCTGTGTCGAGTTAACTAACCTCAAGATGCACACTCGGTGAACTACTTCAGATTTTTTTCCTGAACGTCATTTATCACACGATGATGTTGGATTAATGAACGAAGCCGGGACATGTAAATTTAAAGGGGCTACGGCCATGGGAATTTTGACGTTTTGGGATCAAGACAGTTCTTAAATTAAAACTAAATGCAGATTTTGTCACACGTGAAAAAAAGACGGCTGATCGCAGGTTAAGGTTTCTGAATGATGAAATCCGATTGTGACAAACGAGAAAACCGGAAGGCCTGTGAACATATGCAGCGGTGCTTAGAAATTTTAATCCCCTGAACAAAATGGTCAAACAACCGGGACCATTTTTTGCCAAGCACAATAAACTCAACCAGATTTATCTGATTGAGGCTTAACAAATGCTATGTGATCGACGGGAAATGAGGTATTTCCGATTTCCTTGCAGATGCTCAGTTATGATGAATCAGGGGCCTCCAACAAACAAAGTTCACTAAAGGCTTAAGAAACTCATGTTTATGTTTCTTTTGACGATTTAATGCCAATCTTCGATCTGTTCGAATGTCACAGCTGAAATTTCAACAGGCCGAAATAACTAAGAACAAAATACTTTTCTCTGACTCAAAAACGTCAGGTGTAGTTTTTTTTGGGTGGGGGTAGGGGGTCGACCGAAAACGCCAGTTTACATTTCCGATTTGAGAACCTTAACTTTTCATGTAATGATAATCCGAAAATCTGAGGGTGCTAGCTATGAGCATCCCGAACATCTTTTTGGCGAAAAAAAATATCGTTGGATGCCCCTCATGAATATGACGTTCAGGAACTGGTTGTTATCTACTTCACTGAGGACCACTGAGTGCGGCCGGGATTCAGGATTAGTTGCCGGAATCACTGGCAGCCCAAGCTCACGCTTTATAAGACTTTGTATGGCGAAAAAAATAACGTAGATTTCTAACGCTTAATGAAGCAAAATTTAGGCGTTTATTCAATAAAGTGACTCTATTGAACTCACCTCTGCAGGGGCGTAGCCAGGACGTTTTCAGAGGTGCACGCAATCACTGTTTCCAAACACTCCCCCTACCTCCTTCCCCCACCTCAAGTCCCAAATCTTTCTTTTTCAACGACTTTTTCAGGTACGCACGTGCGTACGTGCGTACAGGTAGCTACGCCCCTGCTCTGGTGTATTCTTTTGTATTCTTCTTACCTGTAACTGAATTGATCATAGAATTAATGAATTCTTCCATTTACTTTCTAAACATGCAACTAATTAAATTTATTTCATCTTGTTTTGATTCTCGAGATAAAATTGTCACCAATGTAATTTAATTATTCATTTTTGTTTTCTTTCCTTTTGTTAGTTAGTTGTAAGCTTTTGCTTTATTGTAAAACTGCAAATAAAGCTAAATGTTGTTGTTGTCTTTTGTCCTTTGGGGTATTTCAAGCCGTTTTGGGCTGTTTCGTCACCACTGTTATTCTCTTCATAAGACGGAGTCAAGGCAATTATAAAGGGAATATTAATAAACAGTGGTGACAAAACAACCCAGAACAACTTGAAATACCCCAAAGAACAAAAGGATACACCGGAGGTGAGTTCAATAGTCACTTTATTGAATTAACACCTAAATTTTGCTTTATTAAGAGTTCGAAATCTACGTTATATTTTCCCCATACAAAGTCTTAAAGCGCTCAAATTTAATCGGAATAAGCTGAATTCAAATTTTCTAGCTTTTTAAAGGACAGTGTCCCATCTAAATAACACAATTTCGCTTACGTTATTTCCATGTTATATCGTTGAATGCCACCAAATATACAATTATGGACGAGTCAATTCCAGCAGTGCCCATCCTCCCCCCCCCCCCCTCGGGCCAACCCCCGGGCATTTGCGTTTTTTTTTTTTTTAAAAAAATGGCCCGGGGGAGGATGGGCTCTGCTGGAATATATTGACTCATCCATTACATGATAAAAAGACTCTATAGAGCAAACAAACGGAAGTAGTTGTTGTACTGACGTTTGGAGATAAAGTGCAGGATTACAAGGGTGGGTGGATTACAGTTGATCAATTTTGATTTCCGATCGTGACAGGCGGTCAAGAAATCAAATGTGTTGCTGACTCACTCTGCTGCGCCTCGTGAGTCCACAACATTTTGACCATGTGATGACGTAAAACGTGGTAAATAAGAGTCCACACCACGGAAAACCGGTGGAAATTTGCTAAATAGAAACCTAACAAATATAGTATTCCAGTTCTTTTAAAAGATTAAAAGATTGAGTTCGACGTGTTAGCATTATACTAGTGCTATAAAAAACATCAAATCAATTTATTTTAGTGTCAAAGTATTTAGTACCCGAGCACTAATTGTGGACACTTTCCAGATCTTCCAGATTTGGAAGTGTTGGTTTTTAAGGAGAGGGGAAAACCGGAGTACCCGGAGAAAAACCTCTCGGAGCAAGGAGAGAACCAACAACAAACTCAACCCACGGAATCGAACCCGGGCCACATGGAGAGTGCTTTCACCACTGCGCCACTCCTGCTCCCCTAAACGTAAAAATAAGTGTCCTGGGATGCAGATAGCCAGGATAGAAATGGATTGCATCTTGAAAAATATTGGGCTTAGTGTTCTATCAATGCTAGCACGCGGGAAGTGCTTTTAATGGTGGCTAACACACAAGAAAGTGTTGGCAGCTAGACTACGAGCAGTCCCTCTTTCCCAGCTTAGTCCGTCGAGCGAGAAACGAGTTGCTCCCTTAAAAATGTTGACGAAAAAGTTGGCTAGAATCAGTAAATAAATTATATTTGTCGCCGTCAGTTTCCCAACTTGTCCGCACTGTTGATGTAATTCATCAAATACGAGGAAGAGTGTTTCAACAGAATTTCTAAGCACCAAGAGGTGGGATGAAAAACGAGGCGCAGCAGCTTGGAGGTGTTTGGCTACCCGATGAAACACTCTTTCGAGGGTTTGATGTAGCTTCCCAAACTCATTATTAAATGTGGAGAAAACGAAGGAATAAAATCGAAAAAAATCTATGCAAATTAAGACCGGGTATCCAAACTTCCTTCACGGTAGCGATTGAATCTCAGCATAAAGTGAGTTTTAAAATTTGTTTTCAATCAGTTTATCATGTAGCGTTTACAAAAATAAAACAAAACGAAACGAAAAAATAAAAAATACAAAGGAAGAAGAGATCGCCAGGACTGTAAACTTTTTAACTCCCAAGAGTGCCATAACCAAAACTACAGAAAATACCAAAAGTTAGAACAAATGGTACCATGCAAAAGTACTGCTGAAGAGGTTTCATTTGAATGGTCACACCATAGGATTTCATCAACAGACTCAAAAGTTAGAACAAATGGTACCATGCAAAAGTACTGCTGAAGAGGTTTCATTTGAATGGTCACACCATAGGATTTCATCAACAGACTCAAAAGTTAGAACAAATGGTACCATGCAAAAGTACTGCTGAAGAGGTTTCATTTGAATGGTTACACCATAGGATTTCATCCACAGACTCAAAAGTTAGAACAAATGGTACCATGCAAAAGTACTGCTGAAAAGGTTTCATTTGAATGGTCACACCATAGGATTTCGTCAACAGACTCAAAAGTTAGAACAAATGGTACCATGCAAAAGTATTGCTGAAGAGGTTTCATTTGAATGGTCACACTACAGGATTTCGTCAACAGACTCAGAAGTTAGAACTACACTACATGTCTCCATAATTGACTCTGCGAGTGAAAGGGTTATTTTAAAAGCTATATTTGGGCTCTCTTATCAATTTCACGGTTAAGCGAGGGTGAAGATGGGGTTAACTGATAGCAGAGAAATTTATAATAACTGTTAGCTCAGACTGATAAATTTCCCCTCTTGTGGATATCACTCACAAATATAGGGCCAGTTTTAGCATAGTTGGTATATAACGTGCTTTTGACATTTAGGATAGCAAAATGCTTCGGAGCTCTTTGGAAACGACCTGTAGCATTCATAAGGTGGTCAGAATGTATTTAGTATTGTTTGGCGATTCTCGGAAGATGTGGTAAACATTCATGTTCTTCGAAAAGCTTCTGAGAGTCTTTGATATTAATTAATTTATGCTCTGACGTCTTAAAAAAATTACAATAATGTAAAATTAGTAAAATTAAAAAAAAAAATTAACTGAGAGAAATGACTAAAATTTTAACTGATAGTTGAGAAATGGCCGAAATCATTGTTAACTGATAACTGACAGAGATTCCAGTACCCCCATCCAGACCCTATTTAGCGGTGGCCGTGCTGGCGCATTTCGCAGGTCAAATATTCGTGAATATTCGGGAATGGTCATGGTATAATAGACCTCTTGCAGTCTGTTTCTCTCTCGAAATGATCTGTGGATCGAAAGGAGCACGGGGCGAGAAATAGCCCAATTTCGATATATTAAAATTCAACTTGAAACAAAAGACATCGGGAATAAACCATATAAAACCCTACTATAATCCTTCCCCTAAGCCTCGTAGTGATGTCCTTTGTTTCAAGTTGAATTTTCAGATATCGAAGTTGGGCTATTGGCCGGGACGAGAAAGACGAGACGACGAAGCGCGCCAGCATTTGCGCAGCTTTTGCGAGCGCGCTCGCGTGGGATACACACTCGACGGACTATAAGAGAAGAGGGAGGACTGCAAACAGGCAGCTGCCTACACGAGGAGACCTGTTTTAACTTGCTGTATAACATCTAACGACAGACAGCAAACTTAAATTCTCCCCTTTCGAAAGCCCAGACGCGATTATTAATATCTCTTTAATTGGCGGAAGAGAATTAATTTCAAGTGTCCCCGGGGTGCGAATTCTCTTTTTCTGTATTCTCGAGCTCGGGGGTGGGAAATAAGCCGGGGGTGTGCCCGGTGATGGAACTATGCATAAACAATATACGCAGTTTTCGAAATTTAATTTTTAACAAACTGGTAAAATAGTCAAAAATAATTATTGTGACTGAATTTCATAGCTTTGCAAATAAATCATAGACAGCGCTGCCTAGCGAAAAATAATATTTTAAAGATAATTAAGACCCAGCAGATAAACTGCAAATAAAACTAATCTGAGCATTATATATAATAACATTTGGATAATTGATTGTCTTATATCGTTTATATTACACAATTTTATTATCGAAAGAGTCTTTATTATTAACCTAATCATATGCCAAATGCCTGAAATCACCGATTTAACCTTACTGTAACCTGCATGTTTAACCCTTTCACTCCCGAGAGTGCCAATGATCAAAATTCAAGAAAAATTTCAAATTTTGTTTTGTGAAATATTGAAAACAAATGGTACCATGCAAAAACCCTGCCAAAGAAGTTTCATTTGAATGGTCACACCATATAGGATTTCATCAACAGACTCAAAAGTTAGAACAAATGGTACCATGCAAAAGTACTGCCGAAGAGGTTTCGTTTGAATGGTCACACCATAGGATTTCATCAACAGACTCAAAAGTTAGAACAAATGGTACCATGCAAAAGTACTGTCAAAGAGGTTTCATTTGAATGGTCCGGCACACCATAGGGTTTCGTCGACAAACTCAAAAGTTAGAACAAATTGTACCATGCAAAAGTACTGCCGAAGAGGTTTCGTTTGATGGTCACACCATAGGATTTCATCAACAGACTCAAAAGTTAGAACAAATGGTACCATGCAAAAGTACTGCTGAAGAGGTTTCATTTGAATGGTCACACCATAGGATTTCATCAACAGACTCAAAAGTTAGAACAAATGGTACCATGCAAAAGTACTGCCGAAGAGGTTTCGTTTGAATGGTCACACTATAGGATTTCATCAACAGACTCAAAAGTTAGAACCACTTTAAATGTCTTCATAATTGACTCTGGGAGTGAAAGGATTATTGGGGGGAGTTACACCTAAATTTCGCTATACTCGAGAGCGGTTTTATGGAACTGTCACGTAAACGTTTCATGCAATCGAAAAATGCCATCATAGGTTTGTAGATGAATGTCATAAAATGTTGGTAATTTTTTGGTGATTTTTAGGAGTGTGTAAGAGAAGAAGAAAGGGGGAGGGATTTGTGAAATTAAGGCATATAAGACATATTAAAGATTTAATGAAGTTTTACAATTAGAATACAGTCAAACCAGTTAATACGGACACAGAAGGGACCACGGAAACTGTCCGTATTAATAGGGTGTCCATATTAATAATAAGTAGATGGACACCAATGCAATTGTTTCAAACTTAATTTTCTTTCTTCTATCCCCTCTCTTTAAAACTCGATCTTACGATTTCATTCAAATTCAGGTGTAAAGCCCCCTTAAAGTGCCTATCACCCCTAGAAAGTTATTTTCAGAATCAACTCTATGTACATTGAATAGTTGAATGGTAAAATATTTCTTGTTTTGAACGTCGCGTTTGTGAGTTATAGAGATTTGAATTTACAAAATGCTAATTAGATGACGTCGATCCGGGAATTTGCCATTATTTCTACGCTAATTTACAATGCGCAGTTTACAGCTTGAGGATAATTAATTTGATAAATGCTAAAAATAAACTGTGGATAGTCAATTGATTCGTAAAAAATATCACTTGGAGGAGTAAACAAGTAGTTGTATAATAAATGATTCCCGGGTTGACGTCATCTAAATAGCATTTTGTAAATTCAAATCTCTATAACTCACTAACACGACGTTCAAAACAAGAAATATTGTACCATTCAACTAATCAATGTACATAGAGTTGATTCTGAAAATAACTTTCTAGGGGTGATAGGCACTTTAATGACAACGAAACTAGTATCTCATTCTTTTCGCTTGGATAAAATATAAAAGAAATACAGTACTACCACTCAGCTAAATGCTTGGTTTTGTCTTAGTACTCTGAATTATTAGAAGTGCAAAAGATACGGCCGGTATTGGGTTGCCACGTTTCTACCGAAATAGACCAGAGAGGTAGGGAGTTTACTGATTTATGGATCAGAAATCAGATCCCTTCCTTTAGCATTGCACTTCATCCACCTGTTTGAGATGAGCTGGGGATAGCCTCGAGCCCTGCCAACTTTTCCTTTATTCATCTTCGAATACGTCGTATCCCAGAACACGTAGTTCCGACCATTCAGCCACCTGACAGCTGCGTAGATATTACCGGGGAATTTCCAAGCCCTTTGAATATCCCTGGGATATCTAAAAGTATACGCCCTTTGGGTTTGCTCGTTATATTTCCAGTACTGGTTCCCTTTGAAGAAGTAAGTCCTGCCATTTCCCTCCCAGGTGAAAACTGCGGACATGTTGGCGAGTGCTGCAGGAAATCCACCATTCCCGTACTGGGTGATTGGCCCGGACTTCAAAAGGTTTTGTCTGGAGTCATATTCCCAGAATCTAAAAGAAAAGGGAAGCAGTACATTGGTGACGTAATGCTGATATATCGTGTTTCCATGATTATGGCCAAGGCTTTCTTTAAGCTTGCTTTATATTATTTTAAAATCGGAACAAAAATCGCAAAAAATGATGAACGCAAAGAAATATGAACTAAAAACATCGACTCAGCTAAAAAAAAATCAAAATTCCACAAGAATGACAACTGATTTTGAATTCTTGACCGCTTGTGACGAAATCAATTTTGTTGAACTGTAATCCACTTCCATACTTGCAGTTCTGTACTTTATCTCCAAACTAGTGCTTATATATGTTTTGCTCTATAGAATTTTATTTTCCAGTATATTTTATGGCATTTATCATGGAAATAAGGTAAGAGAAATTTTGTTATTGTCCCGAACTTGTTTAACTTTAGTCTCGGGGTGATAGAATAGTAAATCTTTTTAGTAAATGCCAGTAAGTATAAGATAAGACAAGTTATATACAACGCACAGAACGAACGTTGCCGAAACAAAGAATTCTGAGTGACTCTGCCGACACTTGTTTTATGCATGCATAGAGCCGCTTCAGTTGAGGTGGAAGCTTTAATTCGCAACCTTATATTTCATGTATGTTACAACCAAGAATATAACAGGAACTGGCAATGGGCAGAGATCTCATGTATATACCCACCACAAAGACTAAACAATAGACTACACGGAAATAATAGATCACAAACAAAGAGAATACAATGTAAAACCGTAGTGGGTATATACATGAGATCTAAGCCTGGCAATGGCTACTTAGCACACAACTGTAAAATGGTCTATTGACTATAGGTCGTTTTACGAGGAAACTCAATCTGGTTCACCAAGGATGGGAAGAATGAATAGTGATAACCAAATCTTGCGGAAAGCTGTCGTTGGGAGAGAATCACTCGGCTCCAGCCTAAAAGACAGATTAGAGTTGCATGCTGGAATGGCTGAGAAAGAAAGGGATGAGAAGGGGTTGAGCGAAATACAGCTAGCTGAAAGCAGGCTTTTTGATTGCGCCCTATGCAAGACTAGTATAGACGCGTGAAGGACAGATATACAGATAATGATGATGTTGCCTTTCCCCACCCACCCACTAAAATTCCCGCCAGTTCAACTTCAGGCTTAAAATGGAACCGATAAGTGCACAAGACCGGCCCTGCTAGCAGCTTGCTAGCAGCAGTTACTGTTAGTATAGAGTGTTTGCACATTACGTCATAAAAATTCAAAAATCGAAAGTATACATCATACAAAGCTGTTTCTAACTTGGTATGTGGATACCAGTGTTATAATCTTTCACATAAAGTTTCAGGTTTTAACGATGTTTTGCTTCCGATTTATAAAGGTTTTTTTTTAAATGTGTCACGCTATTTCAGATAAGCTGTGAAAATAAACAAAATTGAACCAGTCGAAAGTTATTTTTTAATTGTAGATGCTTGTCAGCCGATTTTTAAAATGGCACTTATGGTGAATACAATATTTTGTAATGAGTTTGGCTGTCATGATGGCCGCTTCATACATTTCTTACTAAAAATGTTTAATACTCGTTCGCCTATAACTCTTTGGAACGATATGCTCCTGCGCTTCAAAATTTGGCCCAGATATATAGTTTTAAACTCTCTACAATTCCATAAACATTTTGGAATCGACGGAAAAATGTTGTTTATGCTTCTGAATTTTGATATGACGTTAGTGAAAAAACTCTGTTCAAAATATCTTACTTTGATCCCTTGAAGAACACGATATGTCGCCGTTTGTTGAGGTATGCAGCGTCAACAGGAATCTCGATTTCCCTCCACAACGACTTAATGCGCCATGGACCATCCCTGCGAAGTCTCTTATTAATCATCCAAAACCTCTCCCCCACAAAGAAGTACGTCCACCTATCGGGGCCCACAAAAACTGTATCATAACGAACGGAAGTGTCGCAAAGAGTCGGCACGGGAGGAGAAGTTACCCGAGGGCGAATGGTAGAAGGAGTACTGACCCGCGGGCGCTGGGTAGAACGAGTAGTGACCCGTGGTCGTCGAGTAGAACGAGTAGTGACCCGCGGGCGTCTGGTGGTTGTGGTTTTAACTGTAGTCTTTACTTTCGGTGGAGTTAACCGCCTGACAGTTGGTTCTGAAACGATCAAAGTCTTGTTAGCTTAATTTAAAACAATCAAAGTCTTGTTAGCTTTGTCTTTGTCATTGGGCGCGCGGTGACGTTAAGCCGTTGGCCTTGTCTCCTTCAGCCTTCCTTGTCAATTGAAGGGGACGTAAAAGAACCAACGACATTGTTCGATAAGAGTAGGGTACGGAGTTTCCAATGTCATGGTCTGGGTGGGTGGGTGGGGTGAGATCATACATGGACTGAAGTGGCTGTAATTTGCGCCTTATTTGCTGACGTCCGATCACACCTCTCTGGTCCTCCGTAATTCAGCTACGTGCTGCAATGGAGGACGTGGCACCAGATTTGTTTTTTTTTTTTTTTGTATTTTGAGGATCTACTTTCCCGTTTCCTCAAAAATGTCCAAAATAGGCTGTCATTTTGCAAAATTCCGAAAAAGAACGGCATCGTAGGAAAATACCATTGAAGAGCTTTTATTTGAATGGCATCGGCATCCTGTAAAATCTCTTTCATCCAAAGACTCAGCAAAACGAGTACATTGTCAAGCAGATAGGCGGCGAGAACAAAGGAAATGATAACTGAGCAGAGACTATTATTTCGATGTGCATTTTTGTCGTTGTCTTCGTTTTTTCTTCTTCTTCTTCTTCACAATCAATTCTCATCTTTAACCCGTGAATAAGTGCATGCGTAATGAACGGGTTATCGGTAACGGTGGCTAAATTCACTAACTCCTTCCCTCAACTGTAAACTTAGTGACGTGATGCTTTGTTACGAATGCGTTTCGTAGCAAGATCACAGTGAATCCAGCGATAACAATAACTAATTTGTTGTAAAGAAATATAAACACAATAAGCTTGAAGATGGAGTCTTTAATGCAACATTAAAATCGATCTAAAAGGATTTTTCAACCGAGACTGGCGTTTTGATGGGTATCTACCTTGAAATAACAAGATTTAGTCTGCACTAAGCATGTGTTCCTCGGCGGTCAAGTGGTTTAGTGTCGGGACTTATTCACGGGTTAGCTCTTAGGAGGAATCAGAGAATTAACTCTGTGTGTAAATTATAGTGCGAAGGTTAACTCATAAATTTCCCTGTACTGAGCGTTAGCCCTAGTAAGGAAACGAGGGACCACACGAGGGAAAGAAAAAAAATTTGACCTCGGTGGGATTCGAACCCACGACCTCCGGATTAGATCTTCCGTCGCTCTACCGCTTGAGAAAACGAGGCCGTACGAGAGTAGATCGTGGGTTATATATAAGGTGGTAATTCGTGGCAATGAGAATGTGAAGGGTACAAATAAATGTTGAGCCACGTAGTATTGGTGATACAAACAAGGAATCAGAGAATTAACTCTGTGTGTAAATTATAGTGCGAAGGTCAACCCATAAATTTCCCTGTACTGAGCGTTAGCCCTAGTAAGGAAATGAGGAACCCATAAATTTCCCTTAACTGAGCGTCAGCCCAAGTAAGGGAATGAGGACCGTTTCCTTACTTGGGCTGACGCTCAGTACAGGGAAATTTATGGGCTGATCTTCGCACTTTAATTTACACACAGAGTTAACTCTCTGATTCCTTGTTTGTATCACCAGTGTTACGTTGCTCAACATTTATTAGCTCTTAGGAGCCTTTCATTCCTCAAAATGCCCAAACAGTAAAAACGTCAGTTTGTGAAACTGCACCACGATAGACTTCGCAGAGTGTTACATTGTCAAGAAGAAAGATGGCGAAAGCTAATCATCACAACACCTTGGCTTTTAAAGTGTGATGGGAAAGAAATGACACTTACTTGGACCATACAACGCCTGAATTCCTTTGATGTCATCGTTGGTCAACTCGATATTCGGGACATAACCCTTATACCACGGGTACATGATGGATTTCCGCACGTTGGAATGTTCCAGACCCAAACTGTGCCCAAACTCGTGAACCGCTACCCAGTCCAAGTTGATTCCATCTCTCCTTCCTGTTGTAAATCGCTCGTCATCATCAAAATGGGCGTCACCTGAGAGATCTACCACGGATTGGAAAAGAAGGTTATGTACTCATGCAAAAATTATTATTTTACCTTGTCAAAGGCGCTTATATTGGGGTACAGTTGGGAGCGGATAAAATGAGAGGGACTAGGGAGAGGGACAACCTTGTCCCCAGGGCCTTCTCTGCATTCAAAATGGCGGGCCGAGGATTCCTTGAATATGTTGTCGCGTAAAACATCACGAAAACTTAGCCGCGGTCAAACGAGAGAAATTTGCAAAAGTTAAGCAACGTATTTAAAAATTAAGGTTGTCATTTTCACTGTTTAAAGTTTAATATATTGCCAATACACTGTCAATTCACTAAACGTTTTGAAAGTTTACTAAAAAAAGTTCAAAGTGTTTTAAAACTGTGAACTGCAAAACTGTCGGCGACATTTGCCAACATAATTTTGATCAGGAGAAAAGAGTTTTAGTCAGTTTTCAACAGAAAAAGTTCATCATTTTGAGAAAAATTAAAAGATAGTAACGTCAACTAATTTTTTTATACATCCTTGCCCATATTTCCATTTAATATTGAGTAAAATCCCACTAAATAAAACGAAAAACGCCTCGGATGTTTGACCGCGGTGAAAACGAAAACACTCCGCGATTCTTGGAGTATTTTGGCAGCCTGGTCCAGGCCCTCCCGCCATTTTAAAGGCGTAGAAAAGGTCCTGGGAACGAGGTTGGGAGAGGGGATGACGTCTCGTTGACTCTCACCTTTGTTGTTTAGAGGATAGAACGCATGCGCTAATGTTCCACCTTCGCGGTCAAACGGGTAGTGGTCGCCATGTTTTCTAGTAACAAAACTGATGAGGATGTCTGCATCACGGCATTGACTGCATTCACTTATCTCTATCCCTGCGGCGGATTCCCATAAGCGAAGTGCATTGCTGAAGATTCTGCGTTGAACATTTTCTGGGATTCCATCTTTAGTGAAGTTAACGATCCGGTAGGTCAAATGCTATAACAAAGAAGCGAAGTACAGTAAAGAAAAAATGCACGAAACGGAAAGCGGCAGAAATGAGAAACATTGTGTACATAAATTCCCCTTAATGTTAAGGCGCCAATAGCTAGCCTGTACAACAGGCGCTTTTGCTGTGTGTGAGCGCGAAGTGTGAGCAACGAGCGCTAAATAAAGTATGTATGTATGTATGTATGTATGAGCGCGAATCAGCTAGGGCAGGGAGAAAAAGACGTCTCGCTTCGTGCTCGCACACTGCAGACTATCGCCATTTCGGTCCATTTAGAGCAGTTTTCAATTGTTTCGCAAGTAATTTTGCGACTGATTTGGGTTTTGCATTGCTACCCTTTGTGCTGGCTAAAGTATCTCGCGCCACTTACTCAACCAAAAAAAAAAAAACGGGAGAGACTTATATAGCGCACACATCACATGTCACATGTCACATGTCACATGCTTTACATACACTTATGAGAATGAGATCGGACGTCAGCTTATGTGACAGAAGTAAAACCAAGACGGATCGTGGCATGCTTGCACCCGTTTTCCCGCGCTTAGCGCGGGCTACATGTCTTTGCTTCGAGTTGTGATTGGTTCATTGGATTGTCTGCCCCTGTTGTGGTTGGCCAGAGTCATTCCTTTGGTTTTGGTTTTACGACACTCAATTGAAAACTTCTCTATAATCGCTCATACCATGATTGAATGTGACTGATAGCAGACCACAACACCGGGAAAAATGATTTGGATAAAGCTGATAACTTGCCGTCGCCGTCCCTCACGCAAATATCTGAACTGAGATAAGTTGTTTGAGATTTCCAGCTCTAGTCTCTTCACTACAAACTGTGATAACCAGAGCACCCCCCCCCCCCCCCCTCACCTCCATGATATGGAAGACGGGAAATTTTGTCTCCCGAAACCAGTACAGATCATCCCAAACGAAGAAGGTATTGGCGGTTCTTTTTATACTCCTAATAGTTTTTACTATTCCGTTTCAAAGATGAATTACGCAAAACGCACACCGCTATGAAATGCAGTATATACAAAACACCATTTAACCCATTAAGCCCCATTATCAAAAAGCAAATTCCTTTCAATGGTATCCATAGATATCTTGTAAAACAAGTGGAGAGAGTCTGTGCAGACATCAAGGCAAATTAAACACGATGTCGGATCATTTCCTTTGTTCTCGTGAACTGTAGGGTTGGTCATGCATTAATATCACAAGGACACATTAGATGCTCATCACTTTGGAGCTACTGAGTATTCAGCTGTTAGTCATGCTAACAGAAGGAATTCAACAGTGGCGGATCCAGGGGGAGGGTCGGCGGTTCCGGACCCCCCCCCCCCCCGCACCCCCCCCCCCTCCCATCAGACCTGTGTCTCCCATGTGGTTCATAAAATTATAGAATAAAACTGTTTTATACGTAGTTGTTGTAATTGACTGATTGTCAAGTTTTTGACTTAACAAACGCGTTTCGACTCTCAGAAATGCCGAAAATGGTGATTTAGAGGGTAAAATCGGAAAAATTGTCTGGGGGACATACACCCGGACCCCACCCCCCTCCCTTTCAGAAATTCCTGGATCCGCCCCTGTTCACGGTAACCAACAAATGTGATTGACTGCTTGAATCCAGGATTAGCTACAAGGGTATGACTGATGCATAAACATACTCGTTTCTTCCAGCGGGAACCCTGTAAATTGAATCTGCCAATAGCAGCGTTGTTCTGTGGATCTCTGACGCCGCACCGGTCAGTGTTAATGAGGCTGATGGTTGCTGCGTCCATTCTTCCTGTGACTGGAATGTTTCCGAACCTCTGAAGACTTCTTATCGAGGCTCGAAATTCTGGCGAGTTCAAGTCTAATGCTCCTCTATTGTTGTCAGTATCATTCAGTTCGATATAACCAAAGTTCAGTAAAAATGTCGCCTACAATAAAAAAGTGAAAGTAATTATGTGAGACCGTTAACGAACGCGTGATTCCCGCGAAATGAATCGCGTCAGGGGTGAGGAGTGATGCTGAGGGGGTAGTGCTGAGGGGGAGTGCTGAGGGCTGGTTTGAATGAATACTTTCCTTTAAAAACTTTTAACCTCCTCCCCCCTCATTCGCTGTGACTTTCTGTTGGTGGGTGTGTGTGTTGAGAGGGGGGTGGAGGGGGGCGCAGCCGTAATGCCTCAATACCTGTAATTATATATGGGTGAAATTATTTATATATTAATCCGCAAGGCTGTTGGCATGAAAGCGGATATAATACATGCATTTACATGCATTTGAGAACTTTGAAGCACACACACGCATTTTGGCGCTCGCTTGTCAATCTCTGTGGGGGAGGAAGAGGAGGGGGAGAATCCTACAAAGGCTGTATAGGTACCGTGTTTATTCGAATAAACGCCGCGGCGTTTATTTAAATTTTTCGCGATTCTTACAAACAATAGCTACTGAACGTTTGAATTTTTCAAAACAGAAACATGTTTCAGTGTTTGTCTGAAATGTCATTTACTTTATCATTCTCACTGCGCTTTAATACGATTGCGATGCATGTCATACTATAATAAAATAAAGTTCACTCAATTATATTCCTCAGAGCTTTGAATGCACTGATAAACATTGTTATAATCAAGGAAAATATTTTTTTTTTAGGCTTGCTGAAACTAGATTATTACTTTACTAGCTTTAGAGTATATTATTCGAATAAACGCACATCATAGATGCGCGTCTATTCGAGGGCGGCGTTTATTAATATTTTTGCTCTGAAGTGCGGGTTTATTCGAGGGCGGCGTTTAATCGAGGACGGCGTTTAATCGAATAAATACGGTATGCACGGTCTCTTTTGTTGCCGTTTTGACTGAAATGGCAATTTGGTATAATTTAAAAAAATGTTGCTTTGAAGCGCATATGTTTTGCTTTTTAGTCTGCAATTAATAAAATACTTTGGAGAAAATTTTATACATGTACTTTGGTCTGAAATCGTGTGAGAGGCGTACTCCTCCCCCGGGTAGATACAGTACAGTCACTACAGTGGAACCCCGATATAACTGGCTAACCCATTTATAACGAAGAGTCCTGTATAACTAACGATATTCGTCAGCGCAGTGAAATGTCTGGAAAAGAATCCCGATATAAGGAACTCCCGTTAAAAAAAGTACATCTTCCCAGTCCCTCGACACTTCGCTTCACTTCACTTCACTGTACCAATGCAAGCGAACAGCAATTGGAAACTCGCCAAAGGCGCCCCCGACAAAGATGGCATTGTCTTCTAAAAGGCAACATGTTTGGATAACCATTTCAGTATCACGCAGTCGATTGAACTCCAGTATCACTAAACAGGTATAGCTAGTCGGTGAAGAAAAGCAAATGAACTACAATGTTGTATTTAATTGCAGATGTAACATCTTACCATTTGTCGTGTTGGTTTTACTGGAGCGCTCAAACCACAGCTTAGTAAAAACGCAATAGTTAATGCTGTTCCAACCAGAGACTTCCAACTCATTTCACAGCTTTTTTCAGCTTTTACAGCTTAATTTGCAGATTATATGATGCTTCTTTTGTCCAGATAATTTGTGTACGTGAGTAAAAGACGTACGTGTTTTGGATTCTGGACATGGTAATATCACAGGCAGCCCAACCGTGGTCTGTGAGTCACATCAAATTACAGATTCGAAGCCGGTACACTGAATGAAATAAAGGTAATAATACGATTTGTCACGGAATTGAGAAGCGATAGAAAAATCGAAAATATTACACAATAAAGACTTCTTACCCTTCTTACCTTTACTTTATTGTATTTACCTGCACTTTTGTCACTCGCCCCACTATGGGGGCGAGTGACAAAAGTGGTAAATATGCATTTAAACCGGTCAGGACACATCAAGGGACAATAAAGTAAAGGTAAGAAGTCTTTATTGTGTAATATTTTCGATTTTTCTATCGCTTCTCAATTCCGTGACAAATCGTATTATTACCTATATTTCATTGCTGTGTACCGGCTTCGAATCTGTAATTTGATGTGACTCGCACACCACGGTTGGGCTGCCTGTGGGTCTATCATACGAGTGTTTCCTGATTTCGTTCAAGGATAGTCGGAGCCCCCGTAGGTTTGTTTTGCAAATCGAAATATCGGGCATATATATTCAACCGTTTTTTATTTCACTTTTATCTCACACTGCACGAAAAAATGGATTTACATGGGTGGCAAAACAGTAGTAAACATGTAGTAAAGACGACATTTGCACAACTTTGCTCATCTTTGCAGCAAATCAAAACTTGATGTTTGCACTTTATTTGCAAAGAAAGCAAAGCTGGTAAATTGCACATTTTCTTTATGTTTGCTTGGCATGGCAAAGATGAGCAAATATGAAATTTGCTTGGGGTAGCAAAGATATAGTAAATTTTCGCGCAGATGCATATTTACACCACATTTGCACACAATTTGCACGTGAGCAAAGATGTATGTTTACATTCACTTTACACCAAGTGCAAATTTGGTTCAAATTTAGAGGCCCAAATTTGCTACATATTTGCTCAATGTGCAAACTTGAGTAAATCCATTTTTTCGTCCAGTGTCAATCTCCTTGCCGTAAGGATCAGTTTGCCGTTTTAAACTATTAGTCGGCATAGCCGAGGGAGCGAAAGGCGAGCCAGATCGCGCAAGCAAATCGCCCTACTGCGAGAAGAGGAAATAGAGCCTGCCACTGGGGGTCTATGACCGTAGAGGACCGCTCAATAATTATGCTTATACACTTGAGATAAGGAGGGAGCTGTAAATTACGTTATAGTATTTCAGCCGGGTACTGCATTCACAATATATGAGGCTAGTCTCCTACTCTGCCCTGTACTCTATGTGTACTCTGCGTAGACTGCCAGCATTTTTTGCAGACTGACAGCTATTTACAAGCTATAGTAATCCACCGAATAAAAGCATATTAATTGAAGAGAGCAGAAAAATAGATATTATCTCAGCAAGGTCAGTTTTCCTTTCGTTAATTACAAGCTTGGCCTGCGGCCATACAAGAATCATTCGACTTGAGAGGGGGGGGGGGGAATGGGTGATCTTGTAGGTGCTTAAAAAACATTTTTCTTGAGCTGCGTCGCCGAAGGATTTTTTTTTGCTAAAAAAACAAAACTTTAAGTCGGGCTTTTTCAGTTGCAGGATAGGAGTTGGATTACAGATGTAAAATGGTCGGTCACTTACAAGTGACAGCATTCAATCTACTGAAAAAATAAGCACATCGAAGAGAGCAGAAAAAAAATACATGATCTCGGCAGGGTCAGTTTTCTTAGTGTAATATTAATCGTAAGCTGAAACTTTGTCAACAAAACCGAATCCCTTAACTTGATTTTTACCGCACGGTAAACTGTTTCTACAGCTGTTCATTGAAGTCAATTAAAGTGCAAACTATTAAAATAGAAATTTGAAATATTCCTTGATTCTCCATACCTTGAATACGCGTAAATTAAAAAAACACCCCCCTTTTTTTCCCCTAAAATGCTAGGCAGATATATAAAACGTTGTAAGGGAGCAGTTAGCGTACGGTGAGATAGGATACAACCACGGGGGTAGGTTAGGGGGGGGGGTGTTCCTATACAAGTAGTGGGCTATACGGGGAGGTTCCGTCTGAAATAGGTACCTTTTTCATTCAAGTAGTATACGAAAGGGTGGCGAAACTTGACGTTTTAGTATTTGATAGGGTCGCAACTAAATAGACTGGGTATCGAAATGTTAGCAATTGAACCTAAGCATTCATGATGGGGTAGAAAAATGGGCAGAGTTTATATGTAAAGACTAAGCTTGCAGACGAAAAAATATTAATTCGAAACAGTTCTTTTATTTCTCCTGTTTCATGCAGCATTTATGTGACGTATGGGATAATCTTCTGTCTTTGACTTATCTTTTAGGTGTAAGACAGGGGTAGGAATTTTTGTCCTGTATGTGAAAGGGGTGCAAATAAAGTTTTCGATTCAAGTTGATAATGTGAAAGGGTAAAGCCGGTTGAACCTCCGATCCAGCCTCCCAAATATGAAACTTTATTGAGTACCCCCCTATTGTGTAAGGTCACACTGTGGAGCAAGGGCAGTTGGGTAAGGGAAAGAACGAAAAACGCACGAAAGCAACAGCTACTGTAAATCAGAAGATTGCCAAACTCACTCAGTTGGTAATTTATATCCCAAGCTTTATATTTATAGAGGCAGCTATTGTTATAAGCTGTACCACTCAAATATCTGATATCTTACCATTTTCCGTGTCGACGTCCTTTTCTTTGGAATTGGAGCGTTCGTTACACAGCCCAACAGAAACGCAAACGTTATTGCGCACACAATGTAGGATTGCCCTCTCATTTTCAGGCTTTCCGCTTTGGATTTCTTGCTCTTTTAAGAAAACAGTGACGCAAACAGTAGATAGCGTGTTTGCTCTACTCTATCCTTTTGCCTTACGAGTGTTATGGACCTGGTACACCTTTGGCAGTGATCATAAAAGACACGAACATCGAGCGGGGCCTGGATCAAACCGACAGTATAGCCTGGTTACAAAGTAAGCATACCACCAAGAAATGTAGTAATGCAAGAAGAAAAGTAAGGCCCCGTCCACACGTGTCCGGATAGTTTTGAATCCGCAACTTTTTTGTTGCGGATTAGAAAATATTCGCGTCCACACGCAGCGTACTCGAATCGTTTTGGCCCGTCCACACGTATCCAGATTCGCTCTAGTACCCAGGGCTCCTCTTTAATTGTTGTCAACAGAGTATGCGCAAAGGCCAACATTTTGTGCGCCGCGTTGTGCGAGTTTGGCGGCAAATTCGATTGCTTTCACCAAGTTCGACTGTAAATACGTTATTAGACTTAAAATAGGGAGCTTAAGCAACTACGACGCCGACGGCAGCGAGAACGGCACAAAACAATACGTTTAATGAGCAAAAAAAAAACTGCCCTTGCACGTGCGTTTTACATTTTAGTACATTTCTTTGCCGTTCCCTGCAAAAGAACGACGTCAAATGATCAAATTAGAGGTTTTGTGGAGAACGAGAAGACATGGCGGTTAATATTCCTTTTCTCCATTTGAATTAGTAAGCCATCCCTTCAAATTCAGCTCCTGGACAATCCAGTCACATTAGCCAAACTAAACAAATATTGAAGTAACTGCAAAGTAGTTTAAAATAGCGCGAACCCTTTTTTCAAGTGACGTTTTCCTTAGCGTTGCCGTCGACGTTGCTTAAACTCCCTATTCAAGTAGAAGTCCAAGTAGAAGTGAAGCGATAACACTTCGGTCGGCCATGTTGAATCAGTCGAGCGGTTAAAGACTGGATCCGATACTGTTACGTCAGCGTATTAAAAAATATCCGGATTCGACCGTCCACACGATGCCGTACTCGTAGCGTATTCAAAAATTTCCACTCTGGAGAGCGGATTCAAAAAGTTGCGGATTCGTTAGCCGAATTCACCGGATACGTGTGGACGGAAGGCCAATCCGCAACAAAAAAGTTGCGGATTCAAAAATATCCGGATACGTGTGGACGGGGCCTAAATGGTCTAGGAAGTGGTAAAGTTTCAGATTCGAAGTTTGTTCATGAGGTCTGATTTTTATATGGTCGTTGAAGGACACTGGGAATACAGTCCAACAGCACACTGATACAAGTTGTAGGTGTGCAATATCCTTCCCCTGGAACGTGATGGGACGTATGGTGGTGAGCCGTAACAGTGTTGAATTGAGATCCAATATTAAATGCAAAACTTTGTCGTGTCTTGACCGGATTAATAAGCAGTAAGCTGTTTTACCGGCTGCCATAAACCAGCATAAAGCAACACGCTGCAAGTCGCATGTAAGATATTAAAGCCCTGAATGGTTTGCTGAGAGCTCCTGCCTTAGCTTAATCTACCATGTAACTCTTCTAATTAAATTTGAAAAAAAAAAAAAAACGCAAATAAACGATTGATTCAAATGAGTTTTTAATAAACATCCCCGGCTTTTAATCGAGAAATTAAATTACTGACGCCATTCCTAAGAAACCGCTTTGATACGGACACCTGTGAATACGGATATTTCCTTCCCTTCCGTGTAATTTGTTAGCGATTCCCTATTAAAAGGCAACGATGGGTGGTCCTTCATTTTTTTCAGGGATGATAGGGCGCGTAAAATCGACCACGGACCACGCCGGGGCCGGGGACGTCCTCTCGTACTCGTGGCGCAATTTTTTGCGGCAGGCGATTTTCCCGCGCGATCACGTGTCTCGTTCTCTCAACAACTATCCCTAAGTGAAAACAGAGACCACTGCGTACGTGAGAGCTACACTTCTGGTTTCTTTCTTCAAACAGGAGGCGTCTCTAACAAATTGCGCAAAACAATTCCTACTGTGAAAGAACGTCATTTCAAACCAAAACACGTACACAAATTGCGTGGAGAAAAAGAACCATTCAATCTACAAATTACTAGAGAGCAAGTGTTGAAAGGCTGTTGCATGCGTTTAGATAGTGACAATCGAAGGACATGCGACTCGCGAGGGTAGGCTCAAAAGGCCATTTTTCTCATTTCGCAATCAATCCCTTTGTGTTGCTCGCACAAGCTGTACATGTGTAAACGCCTGAAAAAAGGTTAGATCTCCTATAGCACCTTTAACAATTACAGTTTTCATGTCAGAAAACAAAGCTGGGTATCTGTTGGAATTATTCGCGCGAATTACTTTGTCATGAGAAAAACAAAACTAACAGAAACATTTCCCACCAGCTACGTAAGTAGGATAAAAAAAGACAAGCCTACCAACTGTAAGCAAGCTAACTATAAACTGTAACCATAATATACGATTTTCTCGTTGACTAGGTGAGTCTTGCGTCGGCCTTTTTTTTTTTTTCGCTTGTTCTCACTAGCTACAACTACTTTAAAAATAAAGAAAAACAACGTGACAACAGAGCAGAAAACCACCTCGTCTCAGCAGGAATTTCCTTCGCTTGCGGTTGAATTGTTCAAGTATTAATACAGCACCTCATTTTCTCGGGCTGCACGAACATTGCTTGGTACGAAAGTTCTAATTTGCGTTCTAAACCAAGAGAACGTGTATTCCATTTTCTTTTGTTCTAAACTTAGACAAGTAAGTAGGAGTTTCCATTCAGTCTGTGACGAGAGCTAACAGGCAAACGGTTTTAAATTGCAAAATCCTTGAAAAGGACTGAAAGCCCGGGGGGGGGGGGGGGGGGGGGGCGTACTCGGGGATGCTCCGCCCCGAGGTCCAAACCCTTACCCTTTCATATACCGATTTTGACAGAAAAGGTACCCCTTTCATATACCTTTCAATGAAAATGCTACCCCTTTCAGAGCCTTTACGTGCGTCTGTTTGATATATTTTGAAAGGCCATTTTTATAATACTTAAATGGCAGTTTTCCCTACCTTTTTTATGCTTCAACGGCGTGGCTTCGCTTCCCTTTCCTATTCTTCGTGAAATCCCTACCCTTTCATATACTTCAACTCGTGAAATCCCGACCCTTTCATATACCTCTAGCCTCAAAAAGGTATCCCTTTCGGGCGGAGCATCCCCGTATAGCCCATTATAGGGAGTACCCCCCCCCCCCCCCCACCCCCCGGGACTGAAAATTATCTGCGAGGAGGTTACGTGAAAAGTTAATTAACGTGTTCCTCTTCTTCACTTGAGAAGTTTAATAATTGTCGTAGTTCCTGTTTTTCGATCACGGTTTCAGTGTCCGGAAATACTTTTACAAAACAGCGCTGAAACCTCACGTTCTCGTACCTAATAAGATCATATAAGAGGGCGTAAATGAACCGCTCTCTGAGGTTCATCAACGACCCATCGCTGATAGCTAGTCGGTCTATTTACTATTATTAAACGGATTTGGCTTTCTAATCAACGATTAAGAAAAACGGAAACACGGATTAAACTAAATAAATAAATAAATCACTTTATTTAAGCGTCAAAGGTATTTAGCACTAATTGGGGACACTTTCCAGATCTAATTGGACCGATGCGTAAACATATTTACCGTTGTACCATCTGCAAGTCTGGCATGAAGTGCATGTCTCTCGCGCGATAAGGGTGCAGTTCATCAATTTCCTACGGTTTTTTTCCTTTCTTACTGAAAAATATTTGGACAGCCACAATTTCTTCGAGGCATTCATTATTCTACCGTGTGGCTTTGAGTCAATTACGGTCATAATGTGTGGTTTTGATTCGCAAACGAGTTAAATTCGGCTTCTGAAGGCCCATCATTTAGATGCAAATCTGCTTAGTGACGAAGACCAATATTTATATTAAAGAGTCTATTGAAGATTTTACAAAATCGCTGTCTGTCTACACGCCATTCTGCATGCCATTCTGCATAAGCATTTTCTTCTAAAAACCCATAAAAATTTACTTGATCACAGTCCAGCTTCCGTTCACGGTTTTTTGCGCACGAGGATCCACGCCACAGGCCTTGGATCAAAGCCAAGAGGAAAAACTTATTTAAAAGGAACACCCTCTCGCGCTGAAATAACAAACTATCTATTTTCCTTGTTAAATCGCCAAATGCCACCAAATATGAAACTTAATTCGATATGAAAGAGCATAACGGAAGCAGTTGTTTGGAGATAAAGTGCAGAATTGCAAGATGGAAGTACAGTTCTTCAAATTTGATTTCTTGAGTCAAGAAATCAAAGTTGACATTCTTGTGTTATTTTAACTTTTTTAGTGGTCATTTTGTCCTTTAGTCCCGGGGGGGGGGGGGGGGATACTCAACAAAGTTTTGTACGGGGATGCTCCGCCCCGGGGTTCAAACCCTTGCCCTTTCATATACCGTTTTTGACAGAAAAGGTACCCCTTTCATATACCTTTCATTGAAAATGGTACCCCTTTCATATCCCTTTCAATGAAAATGGTACCCCTTTCATATAGCTTTTACGTGCGTCTGTTTGATATATTTTGAAAGGCCCTTTTTATAAGACTTAAATAGCAGTTTTCCCTACCTTTTTACGCCTCAACGGCGTGTTTTCGGTACCCTTTCCTATTCTTCGTGAAATCCCTACCCTTTCATATACTTCAACTTGTGAAATCGCGACCCTTTCATATACCTCCAGCCTCAAAAAGGTACCCCTTTCGGGCGGAGCATCCCCGTATAGCCCATTATAGGGAGTACCCCCCCCCGGGGGGGGGGGCCTTTAGTTCATAATTCTTTGCTTGCATCACATTTGTCGGTTTTCTCTTCCTATTATAAGATATTAAAGCAAGCGTAAAGCAAGCCGGGACACCATCTCTTGTGGATCATGAAAGGTTGCAAATCAGGAGCATTACAAGGGGAGGCGAATGGTACCTTCAAAATCGTGGGTCTCGGAAAATTTTGGTCCGGTCTCGAAATCTCGGCAGTTTTTGTTTTAAGTCTCAAAGTCTCGTTTGGCTGGTGCTTTTTCTGTCTCGGAGTCTCGGATTTTTTTTCTCGAGGTCTCGGAGTCGCGGATACTTTTGTCAAGCATTCTCATTCTTCATCCTTGTTTGTTGTTTGATAGGTGAATCGGATATTTTTGACACTAAGTCGCGGACTCGGTTTTTTCCCGCATTGGGTCTCGGGCTCGGATTTTGTAACGTAGCTGCAGTCTCGGTCTCGGATTTTGAAACAAGGCTCTCGGCGTCTCGGCGAGTCTCGGATTTACCATTCGCTTCTATTACATATACTCGAGGAAAGCTATCACGATAACCGCACTCTTTACTAATTGCGTAATAAGGGCCAAGAAACGACATGTGAGCAAGCTGCTGGCTTAAGCACACTTTTGGGGGTGTTTCGTACGTGTCATCTAATAAAATAGGAAAATCTTTGATCAATTAAGCCTAGAGTATAAATCCAATTTCCGAAATTTGCTTTTTATTATAATAACAAAAAAAATATGATGATTGGTATTAAATGTCACCATTTTTGATGTTGCTTTAAAAAACCAAAAGACATCTTAATGAGGGGGACATTGGGAGGCTCTGAACACCGCAACACCGCAAAAAAAATCACCGAACTAGGCATCACCGCAAGAAAAGTCGACAAAACACCGTCACCCCAATATATATTTTTGTCAAGCTACTTATAACTGAAAAAGGCTTAGGATTGGCGACCGGCAGCGTATTGAATTATCTAGACAGTACTAGACTGCATTTTGTTTCAAATTAAACATAATGGTACGCGCTTTTCATAAATAAGTACGGAATAAATACATATAGAGGCTAAATTTAAATCTGACAAGGGTCAAACAGGAAACGGCAACACCGCAGACAATTTCGTTCCATCGAACACCGCACATCGCACACACGGTAGGGTTTGAGATCACCGGCGCAACACCGCAAGCTGGGATTTTCATGATTCACCGCAACACTGCATACAAAAATGAGCAACACCGCAACACCGCACATGCCCAATGCCCCCCTCCTTTATATTTGTGAAAACCCAAAAATAAGAGTGCAGTTTTGTTAAAAATTATTATACTAGTGCTATAAGAGTAGAAATAAGTGTATTGGGCTGCAGATGCCAAGATGGAAAATGGATTCGTACGTGTTCAAAAACTGTAATAACGGCAAAACCACAGAAACAAGTCAAACAAACCAATGAAAAGTGCCGGATCTATCTAAGAGCTGGATCAGTAAAAATCTTGAAATATTAGAATAGGTAAAAACGGCAAACTGGTCTAGTTACGGCAAGAAAAAGAGATTGAGACATAAGTTGAATATATTTGCGCCCCCCCCCCCCCCCCTCCCGCGATATTTCGGTTTGTAAACGAAACCTTCTACGGTGGCTAAAAAGCAAAAATGAATACAGATATAAAAGGACCGTTAGATATAAAAAGTTTGAAATATGACTAACAGAATAACAGAAAATGATTGGTAAGAAAGAAGCTAAATGTCACTAATTAAGTTCATCGTCTATTTATACCATGAGGATCAAGAGTCATCGCTTTATCTGTAAGATGGGCCTCGCTTGCCTTTCTGACTGAGTCGCGGTTGTTGTGGATGAGTTCCAAGGGAATGAGGAGGATGTCGTTGACAGAGTGGCCAGGTTGGTTAAAATCTTTTGAAACAGGAATAGGAAATAGCAGGAGTAGGAAATGGATTGCATCGTGAAAAAATTTGTCTATTTTTTTTTTTTTTTTTTTTTTTTTTTTTTTCACGTTTATCGCTTCTGTCTTGGTAAACTCGCTAGGGCCCGGTTCAAACGTCGAACCGTCACATGTGCCGAATCTGATGCAAATGAGCAAAAACAATAGATTTTGCTCATTTGCATTATTAGATTCGGCACATATACGTGAAGTTCGACATTTGAACCGGACCTAAAACTCTGATTATGGTTTATTTTCCCTTAGAAATTTCATTTGATATCTTCCTTTGTAGGACAAAGGTATTAAGTTTTAATTTGGTCAGTGACCCCAAAACCTCAAAATCACCATGACATAGCTCTTTTAATTGAAGTCTTACAGTGAGGGTGTCCGCTGAGACCTCGGTTTAACGGTATCATTATAACTCTACCAAAGTGTCTAAAATAGTATTTTTGGTGCTAATTATGGGTATTAAAACGGAACGATAGATTGTACTAAGGCAATATAATAAACAACAGTTCTCTACAACACAGCACCGCGGCCCGGGGGCCCGGGCACCGTGGTTAGCTGTCGTCTGACATGATTAGTGCAGCGCTGAAGCCGACGCGGACAGCTGTTTCGCCATTTTAGGGGCCCGTCAGCTCGTCGTAGGAATCCGCCTATCTCAAATATGTCGCCAGTTATATATGTTCGTTTAAGTCTTTTCCTCTTCTTTTTAGTCAGCTTTTTAATCATTCAAAAGCGATAATTCTAGTAAAAAAGGCATATGCCTCTAGCAATCATTCGCAGGCTAGAGTGTTTTCGTCTAATCCAGAACATACATCATTTCCTTTTTATGACGCACTTCCCACTGATCCCCACGTGTTTAGTGAAGGAATCTAGGCACTCCTCCAGCTGACCCGCCGTGTCACGTATTTCCTACGTCAGGACTTTGTCAACGCCTCTCCAAGCAAGGCCCCTTCCTTTCACTTTTCACTATAAATACAGCACACGTTTGGCTAAGGATAACATTGTCTCATCGTCGAAGATACTTCATGTGCGCAGTGTTTCTTTGAGGCAAATATATTTCAGATTTTGCGATGAGGACGCTGTTTAACGTCGTCGTTGGCGTAGTGGCTTTGGTTACTCTTCTAGAAAGAATTCAGAGCGCGCCTGTTTTCAAGAGAAGCAGCGAGAGCGAGCAAGAGAGAAAAGACAGGGGAAAGGTAAACTTCAAAACATTAAACCCTTTCATTTTCAAAGGCAGTCATAATTCATAATGTTGCAGTCAACATTTTAGAAAAGTCTTGAATGCTATTACTGAAAGACAAACAATAGAGATGTTCATGTTCTGCGGCTATAAACTTACGCTGCAATGTATTGAACCTTTTTTTATAAGTACTTTTGACACGCGAATCGAGGCTGTCGGGGTCCAGACTGAGTGGCATGCATCACCAAGGAGTTCAATAAATCAACCAGAAAAATCGAAAAAAAACTATAATTCACATGTTCATGACAAACGCGAAACTACTCACTTTCCCCGATCACTTTCACGTAGAAACGGCAGACGGCAAAAGTTAGATATTTGCCGTTCGCGAGAAAAACAACGTGATGCTTAAAGAATCTCTCTACTGCCATCTCAAAGTACGCCTGGATATTTAGATTTCTTTACTCACCTACGATCTATTTAAAATTATTTAAGTCAATTGTACATTTTGTACACAGGCAAAATACGTGGGAATATTTATAAGTTGGAAGCGACAACGCAAAATTTGTTAGTACTGGATTATTCGCAACAAAGTCGTGACCTGAAAACCACATAATATAACTCGCTATATCGCATTTCGTACTTAAACACGTTATAAACATGGATGCTTCTCATGAGCGCGCGCGTTTCGCAACCACCCGCGTTCCACGCAAACTGTCTGCCGCGCTTCACGCTGCACGCGACACGCAAGCGTCTGCTTTTTACTCATGCGCAGAGCGGCACGAGTTAAGGTTTGGGCTCCGTTTTTCTTTTTTTGTGTTACATTAGTGCATGCAAGTGTCACTTTGCCTGTTTTTGAAGAGGATTTTTAGGTCGTTTTTAAAGGTATTTTCGTGTAATTTTCCATGTCAGTTTACAGAACATATTTTATGATTTTCATAGCATGACTTGTTATGCAATATGTTGCAGACGTGAGCAGATCGGTTTACATTCACTGTCTAGAAAGTTCTGTTTTGGTTAAATAGAATGTGAGGCTTAAATCACGTAATGGTTGGGATTACATTTATTTACTCATCTTTTAGATATGGGTAGGATTCCTATTTTCGTAGGATTGGCTCTCATGTATGTACGTGTACTAGTCGTGATCTACATAGTCGGGCGTTGATAAATCACTGTTATCAGGATGTGATATAATCGTTTTATAATCATGACTCATTTCCTGGGTCACATAAGCAAATGTGTTTACCTGCGTATAAATACAAGTAGTTTTAGTTTGGTTTTTTTGAGTTAGCGTGGAGCTCAGCTCCCCAGAGGGGCTAAGCCTCTGGTAAGTTTGCAGAATGTAACTCATTCCCATCTTTTTGTTTTGCCTTTTTTCTTTATGCATTTTTGTTAAATTCGTTTTAGTTTTTATCTCGTGTACATGTATTTGTTAGATTCGTTTTGTACCTAGTTTTGTGATTGAAATAAACATTCTTATAAGTCCACTCCTTGCATTCAAAGAATTCATTCAGTCGTGTTGCCATCATGTGGCATCCGACCGCTGTGGCGTCCGACCGCTCGCGCCGCCCGGTTACATATGCATGCATACTTTAATTTCGTTACTTTCTTTACTTCCGGCTACTCTCACTTCCAGTTTTAGCTGTTTGGCTAACGCTGTTTTGCTAACGTTATTGTTTGAAACTTAAAAGTTTCAAACAAGCCAAACAGCGTTACTAAAGTGTCACGACACAGTCTCCCACAACCATCGTTACACATTGCTATGTCCACGTTAGGTATATATAACACACAGAAGAATCACTGGCTTCTTTTTGGTACAGCTGTCATTTATAAAACATTCGATAGTAACAACGTGGTTTACAGGAACGATGACTGAATGAAAGGAGTAATTCTTCTCCATAAAACATTCTTACGCATGCGCATGAGTATAGGCCACTTGGAGCCTCTTTTCTTTTCTTTTTTTTTTGCCGGAAATATCTCTGTTATGCGGACTAGATCAGGTTAGGCGATATTTAACCAACAGATTGATTGTGTATAATTTACAATTCATTTCAGGCATTGGCATTTATGACCAATTTTGGTTACCTCGAAAAAATTAACTCGACTGATAGTTCAGGAGCTGGGTACTTTAACACCGCTAAGATCAAAAATGCAATAAAAGATGTTCAGATATTTGGTAACCTGACTGCCACTGGCGAACTTAACCAAGAAACACTGGACTTAATCAGTACAAAGCGATGTGGTACAAAAGATCCTGTTAAGAAGCTCGGAACAACGCACGATGTTTTTGGTAATCTCCGTGTTGGCGAGTATTATTTACAAGGAACATACTGGAGAAAGAAGGTACACATAGGCTGTAAATATGTCTTAACCCTTTAAGCCCAAAGAGTGATCAGCATCAAATTTCTCCTTGTAATATTAATGCCTTATCAATCAAAAAGGTCATGAGAATTTAGGACATGATCACTCAAGATGAGTTCTCTTGATATCTAAACAATTTCTCCCCACCACTTCTATAGGAAATGTATAGGACCAGGAATGAGACTGATTTAAGTTTTGATGTTAAGTGTCAAATATACACCAAATATGCAACCAAATATACACCAAATATACAACCAAATAAACAACCAAATATATAACCAAATATACAACCAAATATATAACCAAATATATAACCAAATATATAACGAAATATACAACCAAGTATACAACGAAATATATAACCAAATAAACAACCAAATATACAACCAAATATACACCAAATATACAACCAAATATACAACCAAATATATAACCAAATATACAACCAAATATACAACCAAATTGGATGAAAACGACAAGAAGTTTGGACATAAACTGCAGGATTTTAAGTCTGACATATCAAATACGAGGAAGAGTGTTTCATCAGGATATCCAAACACCGCGAAGTGCGTTGAAAAACGAGGCGCAGCCGAGTTTTTTTTTTTAACCCACATTGAGGTGTTTGGATACCCGATGAAACACTCTTTCGAATGTTTGATAGATCTTCTCAAACTGATCATTCGGAGAAAACGAAGGAATAAAATCGTCGAAATCTATGCAAATTTAGACCGGGTATCCAAACCTCCTTCACGGTAGTGATTTCCTATGTTTTCTCGTCATGGATTATTAATGAGTTTTAGAAGAATGGAAGTTTCAATCATTGAACACTGAAAAACTCGGCTCAAGTAATTCGGCTTTGGAGCGTTTGTTGTAATGCCGATCAACAATAAAAATTCAGAAATGTGATTGAATGGAAATTACCCACACTAACTGTGTTGCAATCTCGTTTCAGGATTTGACGTATCGCTTTAAAGAACCTACAAGGGATCTTGATATAAATCAGCAAAAAAACATTCTTCGCAAAGCGTTCAGATTATGGGTCGAGGCGAGTACGCTGAACATACGTGAGGCACACCCCACTGTTAGTGACGATGACGTCGATATATTGATTCGGTTTGTACGTGGTAGACATGGAGATCCATATCGGTTTGATGGTCAAGGAGGAACGCTGGCTCATGCGTTTTATCCTCTCAACAACAAAGGTTGGTACATTGTTTATAATTTCAAAGCGGATACAAAAAATAGCAAACGTAACAACGGCGAAAACGCTAGACAATGGTTGGCAAAAAAACACACCAACAGAAAGTGAAACAAGAACAGCAACGTCAGAAGGCAGAAACGCGCCGGAGGAATAAATAACATTTCGCTTAGGACTCCAATAACAGAAAGTGGTGCATATGGTCACCTGCAACCTCCATTAAGTCCCCATGCAAGCGACTATTTATGTCACTTTTTTAGGCGGGGGGGGGGACTTATTAGAGAGGGGGATTAATAGAGGATTTACGCTACTTAGGAACTAGCCACCCCCTCTAAGTACCGTAGAGTTCCGAAAGTGCCCCCCCCCCCCCCCCTCCCCGACGATCCAGTCCCAAATACTTAGTAACCATGCAGATGGCAGATCGTGGAATAGCTTAATATATATAGATAGCCCAAGCCTAACAGCGTCGCACTTTGAACAAGCTTAACTAAGGTGAAACTTAACTAAGGTGAAAGGTTAGAAGCACAAGAATTAAGATTGACGAACGGGTTATTTTCAATTTTAGCACTTCTCAAAAACAGTATTACGCGACCGTCTGCACAGTACATTTTTATAGACCGTACAAAAGTTCACAAAAAGAACTTTTATTTGTCTAGAATAAATAGTACCACTAGTTTCCGAGTAAAATACAGTTTATGTTTGTCAAAAATTGCCCGAGAAACTGATTTGAAAATCAAAAATTGCAAATACACAAACATATTTGCATAAGGCGATGCGAGTGAAGATAGAACTGTACTATAAAATCAAGTCTTGTTTTGTTTACATAAAATCGCTTTTCAATCTATCTAATGAATGAACTAACACATAAAAATGGACAACACAATCTTCTTTCGAAAAAATTTATTCAAATCTCCATTAGTTTACGTTTAAAAGCAAAACGCGTACCATGTAATTTTAGCTCATCGAGTTCAAGCTTTCTTCGATGAAATTCAAGAGTTCGATACAACTAAATTTAGGCACGTTTTAAAATCAATTCGCCAAAACTAACAATAACACTAATAACAAGTCACTCACAGATTGATATCAACATAAATTCTCATCGAAAACTGTAATCTGTTTTACCTTTAAGTTCCTCGCTTGCTTGGAAATTCAAATCTCCGCTTTTGGTTCTGAAATCATCTCCCGCATTGATAAAAACGTAATACACGAAGTTCCTCGAAGCAAGATTTTATCCCTGAGAGCTCGTCTTTTTCCACTAAAACGGCTTCTGAGTATTCCTTAATCAGTATCCCTGTCTTGAGTAGCAAACCGCGAAAAAATGCAGGAAAATAACGAGTTTAATTCTCCGCTAGGCACAAGAAAACAACTAAAGTGTTTACTGAGCTCACGGCTGTGTGGCCGCGCGAAAAACAAAATTGCTAAGATCCCGGATGTTGTCCAACACGGGCGGGCGTTCGGCGGGCAGACAACGCGCCCGCGAAACATTCCGCTAGCCATGACCATGAAAGTTCTATGAGTATGGAGCTGCGCAGCCAGGCCTTCGGCCTGGCAAGTGCTCCGCTATAATAGGCTCCTGCTTCATGTTATACTGCACAAGAATGCTAAAGAATTCCGAAGAACCAATAAGAAAGAGGGAATAAAAGTGACATATGCTTATTCGACATTCTTCCGCGGTTGTGTTTAACATCATTTTTTTTTTCATTACCCGCGTATTTTAACTGCCCGAAAGTAACGGCTACCTGAAAGTTGCGGCGCCTTAGGCCTGCTAACGGAACTCTACGGTAGATGGTCTGGATGAGGTTTGCTTATAGCCGAGAATTGGCTGAGAAATGATACGTTTTATGCTGTTCGCTGATAAAGTGGAAGCTGAAAAATATAATGGAAAGCATATAAAGCATGATAACTTGGGATGGGCTAAAATTAACACAATTCATCCAGACCCTCCAAGTAATGTGTTTATATATGTGTTTTTGTGTGTTTATATAGCACAAAGGGTTAGTCAAGCCAAGCATTTAGACACCAGAAACAAAAACTTCAAATTGAACATAACAAGTTTGAGAATCCCAACTGGTAGGAGGCAGACCAATTGGCTATTTACAAACTTCGCCGAGGTTTGTAAATAGCTAGGGTCTACCATGAAACAACTTCAGCTAATTTGAGAGTTTGACGTGAACACGGGACCCCCAGATTTTAAGTCCGGCGCTCTAATCACTCACTCCTTCTCCCATAAAGAAGAAGATGTTCAGACAATCCATGAAGCTCATTATATTATCCTGTATCATGATCCAAGTGATTGACAATTTTTTTATGTTTTGAAGAAAGGAAGAGGTGTTTATCGATGTTAAAATACGTTTTCAGGGCTTTCTGGTGACGCCCATTTTGATGATGACGAGCCATTCACAACAGGAACAAGTAGAGGTATCAACTTGGACTGGGTGGCGGTTCACGAGTTTGGGCACAGTTTGGGTCTGGAGCATTCCAACGTGCGGGAATCCATCATGTACCCGTGGTATAAAGGATATAAAGAGAACATCGAATTAACTAATGACGATATTTTGGGTATACAGGCACTCTATGGAAGTAAGTCAGGTTTATAAGTACAACCTTTTCTAATTATAGAAAGTCCTTTATTCGGCCTCATACCGGTTTCATCGATTATTAACCCCCAAGTCTCAGTGCCAAAAATCAAATTTCAAGAAAAATCCCAAATTTCATTCTTTTTAAAATACTGAAAAGGAAATGGTACCAATATGCAAAAGAAAGATGAATTCCAAAGAGGCTTCATTTGAATGGTCACACCATCGTCGACAGACTTATTAGTTAGAATTGCACTACACGTCTCCATAATTGACTCTGAGAGTGAAAGGGTTAACCCGCAATCAGATCACAACAGACTTAAAAATGCTTTTAGAATTTTATTCTTACTAGCAGCACCACAAAAGTAGTTTTATAACAGCTCTCATTTATATATAAATTACAAAATACAATAAGAAGCAAGGGCTGACAACTGTGTAGAAAAAGTAATGCAACAATGGCATGATTCATATCCGGAGTTTATAACCAAGTGCACATTAGTAAAGTGCTAACTCAGTCAGGTTAGTCACTCGAACATGTTGCTATACTGTGCTGACGAGCCGCAATAACGGCGAAAAAGCTGTCCACAGTTGCATTTAAACTTTCGGTTTGGTCTCAATCATGCCATTGTTTCGTTACTTTTTCTACGCAGTTGTCATCCCTTACTTCTTATTGTATTTTATTTATTTTTGGCTGATCAGATCTCTTACAGATCCTGCGTATACCAGCAGCATTTTCGTTCACGGTCCCCTGCATTCTCGTTTTCATTTACAGTTCAACGCGCCTTACTGTGAGCACCCAACAAACGTTTTTACAAGTTAGCCAATCAGAGAGCGCGAATTCAATTGACGAGCACGCCTCCTCGCAAAGTAAGCCAATCAGAGAACGTGAATTCAATTGCTGTGCACGTCTCCTCGCAAAGTTAATCACGATATGGATATAATTTTTTCCCTTTCAGTTTGAAATAGTAGGAGATTTTAGGGATTGTCTTTTTGTTCTACAATATGACCCTTTCGCTTTGAGTCTCCAGTTACGATTATATCTTTGGAATTTGTGGATGAAATCATGCACTGTGATCATTCAATAAAAGCTATTGAGAAGTACTTTCCTGTGGTACTGTTTCTTGTGCCGTACAAGGTGGTTCTAGCTTTTGAGTCTGTGGATGAAATGCTAATGAAAGCTACTGAGCAGCACTTTCCTGTGGTACTGTTTATTATGCTGTACAAGGTGGTTCTAACTTTTGAATCTGTGGATGAAATCCTAAAGTGTGACCATTCAAATGAAAGCTACTGAGCAGTACTTTCCTGTGTTACTGTTTATTACGCTGTACAAGGTGGTTCTAACTTTTGAGTCTGTGGATAAAATCCTAAAGTGTGACTATTCAAATGAAAGCTACTGAGCAGTACTTTCCTGTGGTACTGTTTATTATGCTGTACAAGGTGGTTCTAACTTTTGAGTCTGTGGATGAAATCCTAAAGTGTGACCATTCAAATGAAAGCTACTGAGCAGTACTTTCCTGTGGTACTGTTTCTTGTGCCGTACAAGGTGGTTCTAACTTTTCATTCTGCGTATGTAATCTAACAGTGTGGCCGTTCAAATGAAAGCTATTGCAGAGCTGTACTTTCCTGTGGTCCTTTTTTATTATGCTATCTGTCGAGCCTGTGTATGAAATCCTATGATGTGACCATTCCTTTTTCTCGTGTTGTTTGTTACAATTTATTTTGGAAAATAAAATCTAGAATTTTTTCAGCATTGAATATAAGGCACTCTCCCTATCACCAAAATAATATACGTTTTAACTCTGCCACTTGCAGAAAGGAAGCCTATTACCAAAAAGAGCACTCCACCAACGATCCCAACTGACCCTTCTACACCAAAGCCAATCCCGACCGACCCTCCCACACCGGGTACAAAGCCAATCCCGACCGACCCTCCAACAGTTCATCCCGCATGCAAACCCGGAAGTCGGTACGATGCAGTTGTTCTTGAAAAGGACAATCGCGGCAAGGACGTGACTCACTTCATCCAAGGAGATTACTTTTGGACTGTCGATGAACGTTTGCGGACGAAAAGCGAGCCAAAGAAAGTCAGAGATTACTGGCCTAATGTTCGCACCCCAGTAGATGCTGCTTATCGCAATAAACGAGGAAATACCGTCTTCTTTTCGGGCAAGTGGTAAGTGTGTCTTTCCGTTGCAGTTGCTTTGTTCTGAAGCTTTAGAAAACAAAGCTAAGCTTTGAAACTCTCTTTCCCCTCTTTCCCGTCTTTCCCCCTCTTTACCCGCTTTCCACTTCCTTCTAGTTAATTTTTCTCTTGCAATTGTTTGTTAGGTTTTGGGAGTACAATAACAGGAGGCAACTAACCAACAGAAGGAGCGGCACTTTAAGACAATACGGTCTCACTAAATCCCTTACCAACATGGATACTGTCTTCACTTGGAATACAAACAAAAAGACTTACTTCTTCAAAGATAGGCAGTACTGGCGATACAACGAAAACAAAGGAAGTTTAGAAGCAGGATACCCTAGAAATATCAGAAAAGGTTGGCCTGATCTTCCACGCGATATCGATGCAGCCGTAACTTGGAGTAACACCCGAAGTTACATCTTTAGTGGAGATGATTATCTGAAGCTAAGCAATAGAGCATCTGGGGGCAAGGTGAGAAAAGATTCCAACCGCTACCCCAGAAAAATTGTAGGACCGTGGATGAAATGCGAAGACGTTGGCGCCATTGCAGTTGCGGGCTTACATGTTGCTCCATGATTCTCCACAACAGACACATTGCTGAGTTGGCGGCTATTCTCTAACGCAAATCCTGTTTGGAACATTTTAAAAACGATTTCGAGTTATCACGGCCTTTTATATGACTGCTTTAGTTTTCAATCCCTTTGTAAATCGTGGTTAGATTTTCAATTTTTTTTCGTCAGTTTCAGCATGTGTAATTCAATGATAGTCCACGAAGTTGTTGTAGATAATAATAGTAGCCTCAGAAATACCAGTGGAAGATCTTTCTTTATAGTCAATGACTAACACTGACATTTAAAGAGGCTATGTCATCATTCTCAATGTTACTTTAAAAGGCCCCCAAAACATATCTCTATCAATGGAAATCCAAAATAATCTTGTACCCAGATCTCCCACGGTCAGACATTTCAGTTCAGCACAAGCACGAGTGACGTCTGGGTACCAGATTATTCAGTACAGTACAAGCACGAGTAAGATCTGGGTACGAGATTAAATCCAAAATTAATGGTCCAGTTTTGTTGAAATTTATAAATTTATTCTAGTTACCTAAGAGTTAAAATAAGTATCTTCAGCTGCAGATGGCAAGGATTGATATGGAGTACAACTTGTAAAATTTGGCCAAGTTCATTGTCTTGTGTCTTTGAAAACTTGCTGAAACTCAGATTACGGTTAACACTCTCTTCCAAAATTCCGCCGTAGCTAGTATGAGCTTGCCTTGGTAAAAATAAAATTCTGAATACTTGAACAAGCATTGGATCTCTCTTTTAAGAGGCTATGCATAAAAAAATGAAAGAAGTGTGGTTTTTTTTTCTGATATTGCCTCGGTAAGAATTTGACTCTTGACTCAGTTGAATGTTCGTTTGAAAATATTCGATAGTAGTTTTTTTTTCAATTGAAAATAGTTCTGTGAGACATGATATACATGTATTTATTGTTTCTTTTGTACACGTTAAATAAAGTTATTGTATTGTATTGTATTGTTAATTATTTTGAAAGGCCCATGATACCCAGAGTGGGTGAATAACGTTAATATTCCACTCGTCATTTATAAAGTATTATAAAGTATTGAAAACTGCGACCCTTTCTTGGCATCGATCATATAACGCGCAACCACCTCATTTTCTCTTGTGCGCGATCATGATATGTTAACCTTTTCCACTCCGAAGAGCGGCAAGAATCAAAATTAAAAAAATATATATCCAAATTCATTATTTAAAATGTTGAAAAACATATGGCACTATTCCTAAAGATAACCCCTATGTACGTCATTTTTTTTCTCGAGACAAGTTGCGTGGCAATTGTCATGAATTGTAACGTGTAACATTGTACGTACAACTTGCAACTTTCGCGAGAAAATTAAGTGGCACGAAAAACTGTTACGTTCAGAGAAGCTTAATTAATAAAATTTTGATAATAAATGCATGCTAAACAACCCCATCGAAACGTTAAATGAGAAACATTATGGCGATATACTACCAAAACTTTTTCGGAGTATATATTACAATATTTGCCTATTCAGAGACTGACGTCACTGGAGGTATGTTATAGGTGTGTTGTTGCCAGGCAGTTGCCAGACACCTTTAAAAGATAACAAGGAAAACGGTGACTGGACCACATTTCACCATTTAGACATATTTCCCGGGTGGGGGGGGGGGAGGAGCATTCTCGTCAAATGATAGGTGTGTACCGGTACACACCTAGGGGGTAAGGGGTAGGGCGGTAGGGGGAGCAGAGACGGGGGAACATTTTGCTCAAACTATTTTTTATTTTATTTTTTTGCTATATTAACATGTTCAAATGGACGGTATCTGGCACTGTAAATTCGATGTAAATGTTAAGAAAGCTATGTGTTTGTTTCCTCTCCAACAATACTGTAATGAAAGCTTCGCGAGGAACAAACCCTTATATTTTGGCTGTGGCAGCTACTGACGCAATGCGGTAATGGTTCTTCTCACAGCTTGAGCTTGGGTTGCCTGTTTTGATATTGATAGCCAACTCAATGTTTTTGCGACGACCTTTCAAGAATTTTCACCGATTCTCAGTTCGATACCGGCGTGACGTCAAAGGACGTAATTACGTGGCATTAAGTTATACTCTTCCCATTGAATTGAACAGGAACAACAACGCTGAAAAAGAACTTTTGCATTGGTAGCTTTTGATAGTAGCCTTTGTATCGGTAGGCCCACTGAGCTATGACTTTATCTTCTCTGTATGAACTCAATAACATGCAGCTTTAATTTGGGCGTTGTGTCATGTCGTGCCATGTCCATGGCCTGGCATGATACTCAATAAAATTTTGTATGTGGAGGCTCCAGCGCGCTGTTACAATTGTTACCCTTTCGTTTATTAACTTTTGTTGTAATGGTACCCCTTACACATACCTAAAAACACAGATTGTTCTCCTTTTTTATCTAAAAAAAGCCCCCCCCAAAAAAAAAAAAAAAAAAAAAATAGAAGATCATGCCACACGGCGATGCACGTGCGGCGGTCAGACAAAAAACAATCACGAAGCTTATCAGTAATTTGATTAAAAATAAAACAAACAGCGGTGACAAACATGGTAAACCAACCATTTTTTATAATAAACTTGACGTTTTGTATGCTAAACAACATACATTTTCAAAAGTAACCGTTACAGTGTTTGATACAAGTTTAATGGTTACTTTTGAAAACGTACAATGTATGTTGCTTAGCATACGAAACGTCAAGTTTATTATAAACATGCATTGGTTTACCTTGTTTATCACCGCTGTTTGTGTTTTATTTTTTTATCAGTAATCTTTACATGGCCATTCTCAATAGTTGGGGTTAATAAGTTCATATCCATTTCACTTAATTAACAGCGTATTTGGCAACCCTTCCGAATACTAAAGTAGTGTTTTTCGCTGTCCTTTATGCTACAACCTGACAGCATCGAAAAGACAACCTATTCAGCCGGGTACTTTCCGTATTGTCCAGTATAGGGAGTGTCCCGGGTCAAGGAACACGAACCATTTATCGGTAAGAAGAGCAGAACACTGGGAACACAGGAATGCCAGGCACAAAGGAATGGTGGCTTTTGGTACTTTCAGGTATAAGTTTTGACGAAACTTTTTTATGGGGTTGATATGTTCGGGCATTAAATATTGCGTTCATCCGGTTTCACTCAACAACAACTAGTAGCTTGATAGAAATAACTCAAGTCAAAGGGCATGAATGTTATGAAGAACTACAACATGTGTTGTAAACAATACATTTACCCAACCCCCCCCCCCCCCCCCCCCCCCTTCCCGCGCCGGGGACCCTATACTAGACTAGACTAGACTAGACACCAAAATCCCGACCCTATCCCAGACTTGATACTTTTAGAACTATATCACCATAAATACAGTCAGATACGCTAATTAAAACAATATCTTACAACGTCACATTTCAGACTTTCTCTTCCGAGTTTCAATTCCTATTCTATACTTAATTCTTTATACCACTGATCAGTTATCCTATTCTATCGAATTCTAGACCAAAACTCTCTGATTTCTATACCCTATCCCAGACTAAACTGCTTGAAAACTACCCTTCGCAGCGGCACATACCCATATAGCTTATATATGACAGTACCCTCTTGCCCCCCCCCCCCCCCCCCCCCCCACTGATCAAGGCACAGTCCTGATGAATGCGAATGTTCGATTCTTTATATATTAATGCGACGACCTTTCAAGAATTTTAATCGATTCTTAGTTTGATTCGTTTAACGTCAAGGGGCGTTATTACTCTGCATGATCAGATGTTACAACTTCCCATTGGAATGAACAGAAATAGCAACGCTGAAAGGGACTCCCATCGATAGCCTCGGGCCAACTTAAGCTATGACTTTATTATCGCATTATCTCTCGATGTACACAACAACATGCATTGACTTAACAACTCACGTCAAAGGGCATGAATGCGATGAAGAACTGGCATGAGTTCAGTTTAAACAATACCTCGATATTCTTGACCTGCCGTGCAAATACGTAACGTGCTGATGCAAGTAGGAGTGTCATTGCCCACGTGAAAAGGAGTTATGTTTCCCCTGTCTGGTACATATTAAATATTGTGTATCTACCGTCTGAGTGCTATTGTATATTGTATATTTTGTAATTTGTTATTTTTCTCTCGGAGAAATTAGCTACAAAGCTACTCTTAAATTCGAGAAAAAAAATAAAGTTTATGTATGTATGTTATGTATTCGTTCCCCATTCCCTTTGTTTTAAAAAACAGCGTTAACAGCACACTAACTCAGGATTACAACGCCAAAAGAGAGAAAATATATCGCATTTAAGATGAGAATGCGTTGTGTTTCCTGTTTGATAGTGGTAGCAGCTGCTGTTATCAACTGCGTTAACAGTGCTCCTTTGTCCACTAGCAGGAAAAACATAGGAAAGGTAAGAGTTTTGACCTAAAGAAACGTCCGCTTGTACTGCCTAAGCATTATTACTAGACGGGGCTCTCTCGGTTGACAGGGAGAACATTACAGAGGTAACGGAAAGATTTGACTGAACTCTACAAGACGTCCTCTGGCGGTCTTAGTAATTAAAGTAATTATCATGATTATATTATACGTAGAATGTCGTTTCTGTGTTTTCCTAACCTGAACTTCAGTAGCTTTTGAGGGTGCTCAAGCGGGTTTTGGGGCGCGAGCGCGGAGCGCGAGACACGCGAAGGGAGGGAAAGGAAAAAAAACATTTGCGTGTGTCTCGCGTTCCCCGCTCGTTGCTCGCGCTTCGTGCTATCGCCTCGTTAATCAACAACTTTCCATTTTCTAGATAAACTTTTAAATACTTATCTCAACTATCTTTCAGGCAGCAAAATTATTCTTCCAGTTTGGTTATATAAACCAAATTCTCCCGTGTTCAGGACCGCGATCCGTAAACTTCAGCGGTTTGGCAACATTAGAGTTACAGGAAAACTTGACGAAAAAACGATCGAGTTAATCAGCACATCAAGGTGTGGAATGAACGATCCCATCCTGCCAACCTCTAGAGATGTTGGAGAATTTAATTTGTATCCTTCCTTCTGGAAGAAAAAGGTAAGAACTGTTTTATGATTAAGAGTACCGTTCTTAAAAGTGCCGAATACATGGGCGAATATATTGGAGCCCGAAAAGCTATGCAAGCCAGTTTCAGTTTTTATCAACAATGATTGAATTGCGGGTATACTGAGTAAGCGCGAGCAAGCTGTTGTGGAATTTTAAAAAAGGGACCTTGCTCGCAGGTTTTATCATTTCATGAACTTCCTGATTGGGGCAGATTCAACTAAAATTTACCGAAAATTGATAGTCAAGAAAGCTAACAAGGAAAAAATTATCTGTGAAGAAAGTTGAGAAAAACATAAACCAGGTTCCCCAAAAGACGGCTGCGGTCCTCTGTAGCCCGGGGGCCGAAGCTTACTTTAAGCCTTGGATTGTTTTCAGCTGTGTTTTGAGAACTACGTGAAGATTTTATCTGGTGCAAAATTAATTTACATGAAAAATTCTGGTTTATGACGTGCGTTCCATTAGATGGCTGATCGGTTTGCACAAGGTTCTGTAAACGCGACCATGATAACATTTCTCACTTCTCTAAACTTGATTACTTAATTAAATAGGCCATTTCCGAGTTGCTTTTTGTCTCGTTATCAAAGCGAGGCTTGATGCACAACCTTTCATATGAAAATTAGTTTTCATTCACATGTAAATAAAACTAATTTTCACATGAAAGGTTGTGCACCAAGCCTCGCTTTGATAACGAGACAAAAAGCAACTCGGAAATGGCCTATTGGCGGCCTATGTGATTAAGTTTGGGACTACACAATATTCGTATTCACGGTATCGAACTGGAACTAGCGTGCAGTCGAGGCTCATGCGGGGAATCGTTTCACATGCAAATATTTTTAATGATATTCCCCTGCATTAGCCTCGACTGTAAGCTAGTTCCAGTTCAATACCGAGAGTACGAATATTGTCTACTGGAAAATGTTTGGGTAAACCATGCTGATATCTTGCGGCTAGGGTTACATATTAACTGACGTGTCTTTATCGAAGCCATATCAAAAATGTTTTTTTTCTCTTTAATAACGTAGATTGCTTCTGTCCATTTCTCAGTCCATCATTATTTAGAGCAGTTTTCAATGGGTGTCGAAAGTGATATCGCGATTGCTTTGTTTTTGCTTTCCTACGCTTTGTGATTAACTAAAAATAACTCGCGCCACTTTCTCAACCAATCAGACGGCAAAACCAAAACCAATCGAGACTTGCGCGCACGCGCTTACCCGACGTGTCTGCATCTGTTGTAATTGGCCAAAGTAATTACTTAGCTTTGGTTTTGGTTTGATTAACGACACTCAATTGTACACCACTCTATATATCATATTTTCTTTTTATAGGATCTTACTTACAGGATCATAAACTTTACCGACGACGGCATACAACACGACAAGCAGCGAGAAATTTTTCATGACGCATTCAACAAGTGGCAGGAAGCATCAGGACAGTCAGGGTTACGGATAAGAGAGGTAGACTCGACTGATGCCGATATTCTTATCAGTTTTGTCACTAAGGACCATGGGGATAGATATTCTTTTGATGGTCAGGGAGGAACCTTAGCGCATGCGTTCTACCCTGCTGACAATACAGGTAAGTTTCCCTATGCACAATGGTTGTGTCTAAATCATACCGTCCAGAAGGACGTCGGACACCTTATTGAGACTTATATAACGTAATGTCGACACTTAGAATTTTATTTTCAATAAATTTTTGAGTGTAAAAAAGAAAATCTAAAATCCCCTCTCAGGATTGAACCTGTGACCTCAGCTAGGCTTAGGCTTACATAGCCTACCGTACCACTGTACCACCTAGCTTCTCGGGTTGCCTAGTCCTAAATTTAGCTATATAAAGTACTATCCCTAACCTCAACTGAAAGGGTGATGTCGCAGCTCTTATGTCTCACACCATTGGCTTGCCACCCTTAGACCTAACAATAGGACAAACAACACAACAATGGACCCTAACCCTAAAAACAATAGCAGCCTTGTTTTACAAGGCCAATGAAAATAGAAGCTTCTAAGAGCTGCGACCCTACCGAACTGAAAGCTAACCAGTTACTCCGTTATGTAAGTCTCAATAAGGTGTCCGACGTCCTTCTGGACGGTATGATTTGGGCTTGACCATGCACAATGGACTGCTCTGTACTCCCTTTAGTTTGTTTTCCGCTCTCTGGGACTCGACAGTCTCTCATGCACTTTTTATTAACATTTATCTAGATAAGTCCTATTTTTTTTGTAGTTAGTTTAAATCATTAATTATAAGACTTGGTTACTATTTTTAAATAACACTTGCATGCAACTTATTTCCTAGTTTTTTAAACAATATTTTAGTATTTACGATTTTTTTTAACTGTATGTGATGTTTATATTAACTATTTTTTATTTAATTTTACTTTTTATTGTACATGTTTATGATACGCTTTTTATCTTGTAATAGTCATAAATTATTGAAAAGGACATTCTCTGGGATAGATTTACACCAGTCCATTTTACTTTCATAGTGCCGTTGGTTAAAATCGCCGGTTTGAACTGCAGTCACTACTGACTACTTTCATACCTCTAAGCTAATCTTTGAAAAACTCAACAGTGCTTTATTTTGAATTAGGCTTACCTCCGTTTTCATCTCTCATAAAAATTGTCAAGCGCACAACTAACTTGCGATACTAGTCCAGTATCAGATACCCCCTGGGGAGCAACTCCCGGGGAGTGGATACTCCGGATAGCCCCCCCCCCCCCCACCCACCCCAGGCAAGTCTTGTACATACCCGTTAATCCAGTTGGTTAGTGCCATCTTCCGTTGACTAACTTTGAAACTTAAAATAGAAGTAGCATTTAAACAAGAGAAGTGAAAATGGTTAAGCCTAAAGAATACCGTTCAGAAGGACGTCGGACACATTATTGAAACTTATATAACGTAGTAACTGGTTAGCTTTCAGTTGATGTTATGGGTAGCAGTTTATATAGTTAAATTTAGGCCTGAACAACCCGAGAAGCTAGGTGGTACAGTGGTACAGTGGTACGTAGGCTATCTAAGCCTAAGCCTAGCTGAGATCACAGGTTCAATCCTGAGTGGGGGATTTTAGATTTTCTTTTTTACACTTAAAAATTTATTTAAAATAAAATAAATAATAAATAAAAGTGTCGACATTACGTTATGTAAGTCTTAATAAGGTGTCCGACGTCCCTCTAAACGGTATTCTTTAGGCACAACCAGTGAAAACCTGAGGTAACAAATATCACGATCGGCAATGATAATTAAACTTGTTTTAATATAGGCCAATCAAACTAGATGCAGACAATGCAATGAACTTATCAGAACCTGAACGTGCTAATCTTAACTTACAAGTGTCTCTAAAACTCGTGTTGAACTCGGGCTTTTTTATTTTCATAGGTCGTGCCGGTGACGCCCATTTTGATGACGACGAGCGATTCACAACAGGAACAAGTGATGGAATCAACTTGGACTGGGTCGCGGTTCACGAGTTTGGGCACAGTTTGGGTCTGGATCATTCCAACGTGCGGGAATCTATCATGTACCCGTGGTACCAGGGGTATCGCGCAAATATTCAATTGAGCAATGACGATATCCAAGGGATTCAGACGCGATACGGCAGTAAGTGTTACCAAGTAAATGTTTAAGGTCCTCATGTATATATTAACACATTCGAACCTCCATATTCGACCACCTCTTCTAAGCGACCACCTCTTGTAAGCGACCACCTCTTCTAGGCAAATACCTCTCCTAAGCGACCACCTCTCTCGAACCTCTCCTAAGCGACCACCTTTTCTAAGCGACCACCTCTCCACCTCTCATCTAAGCGACTACCTCTCCTAAGCGACCACCTCTCCTAAGCAACCACCTCTCCTAAGCGACCACCTCTTCTAAGCGACCACCTCTCCTAAGCGACTACCTCTCCTAAGCGTCCACCTCTCCTAAGCGACCACCTCTACTAAGCAACCACATCTCCTAAGCGACCACTTCTCCTAAGAGACCACCTCTCCTAAGCGACCACCTCTCCTAAGCGACCAAGTCTTATAAGCGACCCCCTCTCCTAAGCGACCACTTCTCCTAAGCGACCCCCTCTCCTAAGCGACCACCTCTCCTAAGCGACCACCTCTACTAAGCAACCACATCTCCTAAGCGACCCTCTCCTAAGCGACCGCTTTTCCAAAATACCCAATTTATTTTAGTCAAATCACTATAGTCCAAACCTAGCGACCACGACCACTTTCAACGCTGTTGATTTGAATTTTCTATTGTTTTTAACCTCTGACACCTCTGGTAAGCGACCACTCGCCCATATTTTGATGTCACTACATGATGTATATTGAATAATGTGTTACAGTACAAGTCTTATAAAACGAATATTTTATCCCTTGCATCAAAACTTCAATATGATACAACATTTTTCGCTTATAGGTGCTTTCTATAGTGAAATTATTACAGGTTCCTATGATTTAAAGTTAAGTGCACATGAAGTGAAATTTCACTACCGTTTTGTTTTCATTATGATTTTATGTTGTTTATTTCACCTTTATTTCATTTTCAGTCGTTTTCCTCTGTTGCGCTAGGAGGATCCACTATTTTTAGCGGTTTCAAAACATCCGCTGGGGTCTGAAATTTGGGGACTGCGACATTTTGAGCGCGGCCAAAAAGGTATTTGTGACATCGTTCGTGTGTTCGATCACAACAAAACATGGCGGAGAATTGGACGAACCCGGAGCTAAAATACGCGTCGCTTTCAGCCATATTTAATCAAATTATTCTTCCACAAGTTGCCAAAATTCCACTGTAAAACGAGTGACACACTCAGTTGTAAATACACCAATGACGTCACTAGAACCTAGGTTTTTGCCTAATATGCCCAACTTGCGTCGCTGGTTAAAATATGTTCCCGCCACTTCAAGTGACTTATTTTCCCATCAAAATAATTCTAAAAACACCTATTTTAGATTACCGAAAAAACAATGGTAGCGAAATTTAACTTCATGTGTACTTTAAGACCCCTGTGGTCTGACCTCTCATAAGCGATCTAGACTTCAAGCAGTCTCTCTTTCCCAGCTTAGTCTGTCGAGCGAGAAACGAAAAAACATTAGACAGCGGATAATGGCTGCACGAAACTGGGCGCTAGGCAGGCGCGCGGTCGCTTATGGGAGGTTCAACTGTATAATATTATGGTCGTGACTAGAATCAGGTTGGACCACCTCGGACACTTATTGAGAATTACATAACGCAATGTCGACACTTAGAATTTATTTTCAATAAATTTTCAACTGTAAAAAAGAAAATCTAAAATCCCCACTCAGAATTGAACCTGCGACCTCAGTTAGGATTAGGCTTACATAGCTACCGTACCAGTATACCACCTAGCTTTTCGGGTTGTTTAGGCCTAAATTTAACTATATAAACTGCTAACTCCAACCTCAACTGCAAGCTAACCAGTTACTCCGTTATATAAATCTCAATAAGGCGTCCGAGGTGGTCCAACCTGATTTTGGAGTATCCATTCTAGTCACCACCATAATATTATCACTGTTTGAATCTTTAGCACCACAGTTAACTACGAAGCAAGCACCAACAACCACAAGGACACCAACTACCACAGAACAGCCAACCACCACAGAGACACCAACCTCCACAGAGGCACCAACAACCCCAGAGCATCCCGCGTGCGTACCAGGAACATGTTATGATGCTGTGTTTGCTGTAGATCGTCTGACTTACTTCTTTAAAGGAGATTTGTTCTGGACAGTGAACTGGAATATGTTTAGCGGTCTCACGAAGAGCGAGCCCAAGCGAGTAACAGATTTCTGGCCCGAGGTTGAGACCCCTGTGGATGCTGCCTATCGAAACAAAAGAAACTCTATCGTATTTTTCAAAGGATCAAAGTAAGTGAAGTTCACTACTCATACATGTATGTAGTTCAAAGATGGAAAAAAATCCGAATTTAACTTAACTGTGCAAATTATTTAAAAACCCATCTATTGGAAGCCTTATGTGTTTTCTTATAATCTAGAACACTAGTTTTAAGAAAGAAGACAGCTCAGCATGTTAATTGTGACGAAATACTCCATGATTCGGTTGTGCCTAAAGAATACCGTTTGGAGGGACGTCGGACACCTTATTAAGACTTATATAACGTAATGTCGACACTTAGAATTTTATTTTCAATAAATTTTTAAGTGTAAAAAAGAAAATCTAAAATCCCCTACTTAGGATTGAACCTGTGATCTCAGCTAGGCTTAGGCTTAGATAGCCTACCGTACCACTGTACCACTGTACCACCTAACTTCTCGGGTTGCTCAGGCCTAGATTTAACTATATAAACTGCTACCCATAACATCAACTGGAAGCTAACCAGTTACTCCGTTATATAAGTTTCAATAAGGTGTCCGACGTCCTTCTGAACGGTATTCTTTTGGCTTAACCCCATGATTCTAGGAGTTTCACCGCGCCGCCATTTTGAATGCGCAAAAGACCCTGGGCCGTGACGAGGTTGGGTTATGGTGCTGAACCCAGTCAAGAGAAAATGATCTAAGAAAACAGATGCCCCTTATATGGGTCTCTTCCAATGAAAATCATTTTAATATGCTATTAGTTTCTTGTTATACTGCGTGGGATAGCCTGGTTGTTTTAAGGCTGACACCTGATTGGTCAGTTTGAATGACGCCATGTAATTTTAGAGCTGGTGGTTTAACTGGGTTTTTTATAGTGTAGCTTCGAGTAATAACGATTTGAAACATGCATCTTCTATTGTTTAACTTTTGCTATTAGTTATCATAATTAATTCAGATTCTTCTTGGTTATTTATCTTAGCGCTTAGTGTGTCTTGTGTTCAATGTGTGTCTGTGTTGTGGAGGTGTAGGTGGAGGTGGGGATTACTTTACAAAGGTGGGCTTGAACGGGGTTTGGGATCTATGTATGTAAATACTAAGGGCAGCAGGGGTGCATATGATATATGTAAGGGAGTTACAATGGTGAGTGGTGTGAGAGGGGAGGGTATAGTACTTGGTAAGGTCGCGAGGGGCAGGTTAAACGTGGGTGGGAATTCAACTTGTATGGGATGTCACTGGGGTGGGTAGTACACTTATAGGTTGATAATTATATATCCGTATTATGAATAAAAAACTAATAAAATACAAAAAATAACTGGGTGTATTGATAGCCTGCGTAGCAGCCCTTTTTCTTGTCCTAAAGCCACAGAGGCGCGCCCGTAAAGGAACGGGGCATGTGACTTTTGATCCTTTTCGCCGTTCCTTTACGCGCACGCCTTCGTGGCTCTAGGAAACTGGAAACGACTGCTACTCAAGCTAGTTTATTGACTTTCGCCGCCTCTCACACAACACGAGATTTATCTTCGCTGTAAAAGCAAAATACCTTCACTAATGAAGATAGCTATATGATATATGATATCTGATCTCTGCGGAATAGAGACCGTGCGGTCATGGGAGCAAGAATGCATATATAACCTTCACAGCATTGGCGCAAGCTAATATTAGATTGAAAACTGAATTATCATGGGGCACGGGGTTCTGTTCTCTGAGATAATTTTCTCTTGATCCAGTACAATCCAGTCTAATATAATGAAGCCTTGACCATATTGTTTGGCCCTTAGGTTCTTGTAATGTCTTTTCTAATAACTCTTTATTTATTTATTTATTTATTTATTTATTTATTAAAGGTTCTGGGAGTATTACAACAACACTATCCAAGGCCGTGGATTTAGGGAAGTTAACCGCTGGCCGTACAGATTGCCCAGCCTGAAAAACATGAACGCGGTTCTCAGCTATGAAGGAAAGCCAAAGGTTTTCTTCTTTAAAGGCACGACATACTGGCAGTACAACGACAAAAACAGGAGGTTTGCGAAACGGTCTCCGCGAAATATTAGCCCATATTGGCCGAAGAATGTTGTCAATCTCGACGCAGCAGTGATGTGGCCGATTAACAAGCGAGTGTACATCTTCAAGGGGCAAGATTACTACAAGCTTAATAGGAACAGAAAGATCGTGAAAGGATACCCGAAACCGATAGCGACTAGATGGATGAGATGCGTGAAGCCTGGGATGATGAGTATCGGAAGCCTTTCCTCGGCACTGACACCTTAGACAAAGGCAGCTTCAGGTCTACAATCTTGGACATTTCAAATGAAAAATTAATACACTCCCCCCCTCCCCTCCCCCCCCCCCCCTCCCCCCAGTTCAGTGATGGGAAAATGGCGCGTTTTGGTTTTCGCGCGAATCCATCTTTGAATCGGCGGGAGGGGAGGTGTTATTTCTCATTTTAGTCCGCCCGAGATTGCAATCTTGGACATTTCAAATGGTCTACAATCTTGGACATTTCAAATGAAAAATTAATACACTCCCCCCCCCCTCCCCTCCCCCCCACCCCCCCCCCCCCCAGTTCAGTGATGGGAAAATGGCGCGTTTTGGTTTTCGCGCGAATCCATCATTGAATCGGGGGGGGGGGGGGGTGTTATTTCTCATTTTATTCTGTCCGAGATTGTAGTCTCCCACGCAGCCGTTGTTTGTCTCGTCACGCAACGCTCCTCCGAGCGCAGCGTGACGAGACAAATCACGGCTGCGTGGGAGACTACCCCAGGTCTGTCGCCGAGTAAAGTCCAAACCATTTGTAATACTGTAAAATTCCGGTGATAAGCCCCCCGCTTATAAGCCAACCCCCGGTTATAGGCCCATCAGTTTGGTAACAAAACATTATTCGGGTTGCACCCCCTCCAATATATAAGCACACCACAATCTCCCCCCACCCCCCCCCCCCCCCCCCCCTTGTACCACGGTGGGGGTATACGTTTGCGTGTACGTCCGAGGGTTAAAGAGTGTACAACGTTCCTTAACGGCAATTCTTTACAAACTTTTAAACCAAATTAACTAATTAAAAAAGAACGCCTATTTATCACAATACTTTTTGCTTGACAGCCAAACTTGTATAAGCCCGGGGCTTGTAATCGGGATTTTACGGTAAACGTGTCACCGCAGAGGTGTTTAAAGTCACTGTATTGATCAGCTCTTGATGATTTTATTAATGGTTCAATGTATGTCATATGGATAAGGTAGAAAAAATAATAAAAAATAAATCACTTTATTTAAGTGTCAAAGGTATTTAGCACGGAGTACTAATTGGGGGCACTTTCAGATCTAATTGGAATTTGGAACTGTTGGTAAATAAATTGGCGTTCAGTAAAAAGAAAAGACTGATCTATATGTGTCTTTCTTTATATTTTGCGCTTTTATCAGTCTTCATTTACGTAACATTGCTGACGGAAGTTACAGTAGGTTAAGATTTATTATCTGATTTGCACAATTAGGGCCTGGTCGCACTACAGTCAAAAACAAAAATTAGCCCGTGCAAAATGACATATAAACAAAAACATTCCACAAAAAGCGTGTCCCACCGGAGCGATTTCTTTTGTTTCCTAGATTTTTTCACGGGCTAATTTTTGTTTTTGACTGTAGTGCGACCGCAGGCCCTTATTGATATCGCTTGTGACATGCTTAGTTTATTTACCGGAAGTTCTCTTCGTTTGCTAGTAAACGATCCGATATCCCTTTACCCCCAATATCAATTATAGTGGGGAGAAGTTGTTAAAATATCAAAAGAAGACATCTTGAGTGATCATATCCTTAATTCGCATTACTTATCTGATTGATTAAGCATTGATATTACAAGGAGAAATTTGATGCTGATCACTATTGGGGCTAAAAGGGTTAAAGCCCAGGGTTAAAATGGAAAACATGTTGTATGTGGCTCTTAGTAATAGAGCTGTACGGGGTTTTCAAAGCAATAACTCTGGCCAATCACAACAGAGGCAGACAATCCAATGAACCAATCAGAATTCAAAGCAAATACATGTAGCCGGCGCATAACGCGGGAAAACGCGTGCGAGTCAGTCACGATTGCTTTTGGTTTTACTTCTGATTGGTTGAGAAAGTGGCGTGAGATTTTTTAGCCAATCACAAAGCGTAGCAAATGTAAAACGAAAGCAATCACGAAATAATTCTCGATCGCACTCAATTGAAAACCTCTCCAATGAAAATCTAAAGTTAACGCAGCTTAAATTGAATCCTTACCGTTCGAGTTTAAAATCGAGAGAATAACGATATGTGAAAAGCAGTTCGATCCAAAATTACTTAATGAAATTAACTGAATATGCCTACCAAGTACCAAGTACTGTTACACGACTCCTGGCAGCGGGAGGATCGTGCGGGAATAGACAATAGAACATTCTGATTGGTTTATTTTAGTTGTTAGCCCTCATATTGTGTTTGTCGTGTATGCTGCTTTTAGGTTTCAGACGGATTTTTTAAGTCCTGGCAATTTTTAGCCTTGTACTCAAACATTCTAGAATAAAAAGAAAAAAATGTGCTGCAACTTGAAAAAACTAGAACTCTGAACTTGCCGCATTTCCTCTGAAAACATATATCGGAGGCGATTACGGGAGACCGGAAAGGATTAATTCAGACCGGCACCATTTTTTATTTTGTTTTTTATCTATCACTTATTTTCATACCAGAAATGAAATCGTAGCAGTCTGCGCCGGACAACCATTAGCATTTCGTATCTATCTCTACTTACATTCTTGAAATCCGTCAGATCCCATTAAAGAGTCATTGTTAGTAATCTTGAGAAGTAGGCACATGCAACTGTATTCCTTTAGGGTTTACAATGGATTAATATTGAAAGACGGCCACAAAATCCGATTAAGAATAACATAGGACCAGCAGCTTAGAACAAAGAAAAATATTTATTTAGCTTTTCATTTTTTCAGTTATGAACGTCTGTCCAAGATATATTAACCCAGCACAACAAGTCTTTAAGGGGACGCCAAAACTATCAAATATTCGACTAAATTCCTTTGTTCATACACAAGAAGCTTCTAGATTACCGAGAGGAAAATACGAAGTGATTCTTAAATGGGGGAAAGTCTTTTACCAAAACAGAAGAGAAGAGTTGTAAAAAAGGTAAAGTCGCACACGGGCCACGAATGGCCCACACGGCCAGAGCTTAACCCGGTTTCTGTAGCATGAAGCAACTAGTTATATTGCTACTCCCCCCTGGATGGGATGCTAGTCCATCGCAGGGTTACCCCCAGCATTTTGTCGCCGGTACCCATTTATACACCTGGGTGGAGAGAGACATCGTGGGGTAAAGTTTTTTGTCTAAGGAAACAACACGACGGCAGAGACCAGGCTCGAACCACCGACCTTCAGGTTGAAAGTCCGACGCGCTAACCACTAGACCACCGTGCGTGAATTGTAATCCATTGTAAATCCAATTCTGGTTATCTGCGCTGCAGCCAAAGACACTTCTGTGCCCTGTGGGTCGAGTACACACGCGAAAATATCAAATAAATCAGATTACTTATTGCGTGTTTGAAATCAATACCGGCACGTTGTTGATCAAGTCCGTATATAAAAAGTGACAAAACCGAAGAGTAAAGGATCAGTAAACAGTTTATCTCTATACAGTTTACGGCCCCACAGCTAAACAGCGCAGGGAAAAGGTACACAAGGAAAGTAAGCTAAACAAAGTTACGCCACAAAAACACAGCGATTGGATTTAAATTAAGATGAGCAAACTTTTTGTCTGTTTGATAGTGTTCGGTGTTGTTCTCAACAACGTGAACAGTATCCCTTTGCCGATTAGAACGTTATTTAGAGACAACCCAAGATCACTGTGGTTTCAGGTAAGAGAGGCGATTGTATAAATGTTAGAGGAATTCTGATCTGAAAACCTTTTTAAAAGTTGGGAAAACTCCCAACCATCGAACTGCTCCGCTTAGATGGAATGGCTCTTGTTTGGCAGTCTGGGGATAAACAGTCTCCTTAGTGGTAACTGAATAGGGTAATCGTGGCTTTAGCGTACTGCAGAAGCATGCCCCCATTGAGGAGCCTGTTCTGCACAAACACAATAGATGTTGAACTTTTGTTCGAGCAAATGAACAATAGAAATGTTTCCATTAAGTTATTCAGTCATAGCATGTAATTTAAAAACAAAAGATGTGCACGGTCAAGTACAGTTAAACATAAAGTTGTAGCGCCTTTGTTATCGCCATTGAACGGTCTGCAATTGGGTTTCATAACCAGGCTAGTCCGACCTCGATTAACTATGGGCAGCTGGTCTAAAAATCCGTGACCATTATTTAAATGAACGCTCTATGTATGCACTTCTTTAAGGGTACTGGAGTCTTGATTGCAGTCAATTCTTGGTGATCATAACGAAAATCTCCAAACAAATATTTAATTATGGTGGACGAATAAGACAAAATTTGAAACGGTGGATAAAATCCTACCGACCATTAAATGGGCTGGCTGAGTTTTCCTACTGAACAAACTGAGCAGTATTTTTCAAGGTGGTTCTAACTTTTGAGTCTGTGGGAAATCCTAAAGTGTGACCATTCAAATGAAAGCTATTGAGCAGTACTTTCCTGTGGGACTGTTTATTATGCCGTACAGGGTGGTTCTAACTTTTGAGTCAGACTCTGTGGATGAAATCCTAAAGTGAGACCATTCAAATGAAAGCTACTGAGCAGTGCTTTCCTGTGGTGCTGTTTATTATGCTGTACAAGGTGGTTCTAACTTTTGAGCGAGTCCGTGGATGAACTCCTAAAGTGTGACCATTCCAATGAGAGCTATTGAGCAGTACTTTCCTGTGGTACTGTTTACTATGCTGTACAAGGTGGTTTAACCTTTGAGCCTGTGGGTGAAATCCTTAAGTGTAACCATTCATTTGAAAGATACTGAGCAGTACTTTCTTGTGGTGTATTTTTATTATGATGTAGAAGGTAGTTTTAGTGTGTCACGTGTGCCAAGTGAAAGCTGTTGTGGAGGTTTGTAACTGTAGCCTTTCTGTTTTGAAAAAAGAGTTGGTATATTTTGTTGTTTCAATCTCCAACATGCACTTTCGAAAGTTCAGTGGATTTAAGAGATGTCCACTCACATGGGCAATAACGAGCCAGGTAAGGTCTTTTCACCAGTCATTTAGCCTGTTCCCGGGTGCTAAGAAAAAAAGTCAATACACAAGGAAAACCTATCCGAGCAGAAAAGAAAAGTGAGCTGAGAATCAGCGCTCGCAAGAGTCACTTTAAGTAGTTTCATTAGCGTAGGAAATTAATATTGTCTCATGCATGAAACATGTACGAACCGTTATTTTAATTTGTCTGTTTAGTTCATATATTGCTTCTATCTCTTTTGGCGATGGCCGGTTTCTCCCAAGATCAAGATAATATCAAGATAATTAATATAATTAAGCAAGCTTAAAGCATTAGCTCCTGGCCATAATCATGAAAACACGATATTTCAGCCGAGACAGTGTCGGCTGAATCTTTTAGGCAAGGTAAAAATGAAGAAGAAATCACCAAAAAGGATGAAAGGAAAGAAATATTAACTGAACTGAAGCAACAAAATAACGGCTAAAAGAGGGAAAATTCCACAAGAATGGCAAGTTTGATTTCTTGACCGCCTGTCATGAAATCAAAATTGATAAACTGTAATCCACTTCCATCCTTGTAATCCTGCATTTTTTCTCCAAACTACTGCTTCTGTTTTGCTCTATAGAATCTTTTTATCCAGTTTAGTTGTATATTTGGCGGCATTTGGGGATATAACATGGAATATAAGCTAAGCGAAATTTTGTTGTTTCGGCGGGACGGTGTCCTTTTTAACTCAGATAACCCTTTTCTCCCCTTTCCGCCATCGCTTATTTGCACATCAGAAATTAATTGACAACAGTGGTACTCCTGCGTGCGGTGCAGATGTCTCAGTTCTATTTCCTCTGATTCATGCGGGAGACGTCTGCAGGCTGGCTTCAACAGTGGCAACTGTTAAAGATAAATTTCAAAACGATCTGTTTCTTATTTGAGTCTTTTCTATTTAAAATTCCATTAAAAAGTGATTGTCGAATAACCAGACACAGTCAACCGTATTGGCTTATTTCTTTTAGCTGTGCGTATGGATTAACATTGATTAAATAGTATTTTAATGATCCGTTTATTTTTTCAGTTAAGAACGTCTGTGCAAGATAAACTAATTAACCAATAAACCACGCATTTCTATAGTTTTATATCGGGAAGAACACGAGAAGATTGCAAGTCACGAGCCGAAGGTGAGAGATTTACAAGCTTTTCGAGTGTTATTCCATCATCCCTGATGGTTTATTGAACCGATAAGCCATAGAAATGCGTGATCTATTGCTTTTATATAATAATTGTTCATTTTCCATGTTTTTATCGGTATTATGATAGTCAAAAGCTTTTGACCAATCAGAGCGTGTGCATTATCTTCTGTTTTCAGTTATTGTATAACATAACATAACATGCTGTTGAGCGTTCTCGGTTTTTCGCTCGTTTCATGCACATTTCAGCGCTTTACAGCTTCGGTGAGCTGACAAAGGTGCCCCAGAATACAAGGAAAACATTCCGATCCCACAGAGTTTTACATCACTGAATGACAGCAATACTTACCTAGTATTGCAAATGGCATGAACGTGCTGAGATTTATCATGTTTGAAATCAATACTCACTGTTTGATCGAGATCGCATGATAAAACGGTGCCAAAACTAAAGAGTATTAAAACAGTTCATCCATACAGTTAACAGCTTCGCAGTTGAACGCCGCATTAGGTGGGCAGGGAGAATAAGCTGTACTAAGTAAGACCACAAGCAACACATAGATTGGATTTAAAGATGAGCAAACTTTTTGTCAGCTTGATAGTGTTCGGTGTTGTTCTCAACAACGCGAACAGTATCCCTTTGCCGCCTAGAACGTTATTTAGAGCCAACCCAAGATCACTCCGGTCACAGGTAAGAGAGGCGATTGTGAAAATGTAACGTGAGACTGAATTCTGAGTTAAAATCGTAAAATTTCTAACTCCAATAATCACTCGATAGTATGGTTCTAACTTAGAAGGTCTGCGGATAAACAGGCTCTTCCCTTACGGGGGGTGACAATTTTAACAAACGCTGTTTGAGCAAAACTGTGTGGAACTGAAAGTTGTCCCGAAAATTTGGAATATCTTCCCGATTTTTTCGGAGACATTCTCGTAAAACTTCCACACATGTTTCCCCGAAAATTTTTCGAGTCTCCCGATTCCCGGCAAAATCTTCAGATTCCCGGAAGAATTTTGTTTTTCTCCCGAAACAGGCCTTCTTAGAGTTGTCGCCCCCCGTTCCCTTAGTGGTAATGAACGATGCGGATAAGAATAACTGAAGGACAAGAGTTTTATGTTGTCAGTTTTGTAGAACGTATGTGCAAGATAAACTAATTAACATAGGCCATACATTTCTATAGTTTACGCGGGATGTCAGTGGAAGAACATGATAGAAGATCAGAGATTGTCAGCCGCGAGCCGAAGGCACGTGATTTACAAGCTTTTCGAGTGTCATTCCAACATCGCAAGAGATTTATTGCACCGATAAACCATAGAAATTTGTGCTTTATTACTTTTAGATAATAACTACATTTTCCATGTGGAGTTTTAGTAAACTTCGTGCTCCCTTGTCTCTTAGATGTCTCCGCGTATCCGAGCAGAAGCGGAAGCCAACCGTCAGAAACTTGTTGCAAGTATCTTTTCTCACCGGTACAGTGACGACCCCTTGACAGCTGACGGTGGTAGTTTGAACATCAGACGTAACAGTTTGGGTCCGAGCCGTTCTGGCTTTCGGGAGATCGAATACACCAGGCACCCGTGGAACAGACGCGGTTATATAGCGAGGAAAGACATAGAACGTTTTCCATTCTCGCAAGAGGAACGAGAATCAAGGATGCCTGAGAACATGTTTCCCTCGGAAATTGAAGCTTTTTAGAACACCATTTGCTGCTTTATGTGACTGATTAGACTAAATATAAAAACAGAGGATTAAAAAATGAGTTCATGGAGTCGCAAAGAAACTGTTAGTTGCATGATTATATCATAGAAACTGCATATAGTTCCTCTCCACACCTTGCAAATTGAAGTATTTGATCATTTGATCATATGACCAAGTAACTTTATATAGCTATATATTGAACATGTCAGTATTTGATTTTCAAAGCTAATTTAGCTTATCTTTATTGATCGGTTTTAAGATGTTTTGCGTAGATATTCAGATCAGTTTGAAAAGCTCGGAAGAAAGAAAAAATGTACCATATATTGTTATTGTTTTTTAGTCTAAAACGGGTGAAGGCTTCAAGAAGTGATACACTCTGCATCAACATGTTTGATTAATGGCACAGTTTGACTATATATTACAGGATTCTATGTTTTACATTTTCAATTTTGGACAGTAGTCTTTTGTTTCTCTATGGGACTCTTGAATCAATATTTCGAAAAGCCAGTGTCCATACTCTCGGACATTTCATTCATACTTCATCGATACGTTTGGGTTCAGTATAGGAGTATAGGTATCTAGAAACCAAAACATCCCTGCTGTCGGGAAAGTCACAGCTCCTTCAGCGTTTCTTTGCAGGATTTCGTTAGCGACTTCCGCTACTAATAGATATATATCGTATTAACTGCAGCCTTGAAGACGTAGCTTTTCTTGTTTTCTTCTCAAGTAGTTTAAGGCCTGGGTCAAAGGCCCTTACTGGGAAAACAGTTTATTCGTGATAACTTCAACAAACAGAATGGAACTGAATCGAAATTTGGCACATGGAAAGGTCTTATCGTTCTTATCATTTTTTAAAAAATATAATAAGCTTTCCCATAAGTCACGTGACATGTCACGTGGCCATTTTTCTTAAAATAGCAAACATTTGACGAATTTCCGAAAGGTTTAAGAGAAAACATAAAATTAAAACGCTTTTCTGATGCCGAGATTAAATATTTCCAGGCCTTCACATTTGGAATGATATTCCATGGTTCTCTAAAATAATTTTCTGATGACAAAGGTCATTTTTAAGTCCAAAATTTAACCTTTGATTATATATAACTGTAATTTTAAAACTCGAGGACAATGATTCCAAACGTGGAAGGTTAAATATGTTCAACGTCCATTGGAAAAGCTTATTTATTTAACTGTACGAAGCAAATTCACTGGCATATCGCCGATTTACTTAATTTTAAAATTTTGATCACGTGACATGCCACGTGACAAAACTTGTGCATTAAGGCAGAAGAAGACGTCGAGATTAACATTTAGGGAAAATTTCCATCTGGTCCAGTCAATCTAGCCGAAGATATTAAGTGTCAACCATATTTTCCGAACAGACATTAAACCCATGCCTTAAACTGCTAGAGTTCCTCTTGACAACACAAATTGTTTCTTGGTTGTGCTCGATAGATATTTTCCTTTAGTTGTGTTGCTGCAAAAACTCTTCAAGGATATTTGCAGGATATTTTTTCCCAGAAAGTTGGCTCATAGGATATTTTGTTCATAATTACCCAATCTCCCCCCTGACAGTAGTAAAATGGTTGGTCCCTGAAGGTCTATAATTTTCTCCCTCAGACAATCTGAACAAACCTCCAACAGGCGAACTGTTGGAATTGGTCCCGAGTGTCCGCTTCCCGGGGGAAACTCCCATATAAAATCGACGAGGGCGATCGTCGAAAATTTTGAAAGGAATCCTGTTTTGTGGGTGTGGTTCACATTAATTTTTACCCCTTTGGGGTACCAATTCCTTCTGAAAAGTTGTTCCTGTCAGCATTTTTTTTCTGTAAAAACGAGAAGTCCAAGGACTACTGCAAAGTTGATACAACGAGTAAATGTATTTGAAACAATATTTCGGCTGGCCAGACCAGCCTTCTTCAGGTTTAAGATGACCAGAGAAGGCTGGTCTGGCCAGCCGATATATAATTGTTTCAAATACATTTACTCGTTATCAGCTTTGAAGTAGTCCTTCGACTTCTCGTTTTTATTGATTCAGTGTAGCTGATTAGGTCTCCTCTTGTGAAATCCAACGAAAAACCAGCAGAATCTTCGTCCACGGTTTTTGCAGTTCAACAAATTTTTTCTGGCATTTTTTTATGGCTGAACCCCTGAATGTACGACGATCAGTCCCTTCATTATCCTTCGATTTGAAGGGTTTTGCATCGGAAGTTTACCTCAAATCGCTAAAATTCGCCGTTTTAATACGTTTATTTTGATCTTGTATGTAAATATTAATCGCAGTATATTACGATAAGTGAACCTTTTCGATATTCCCATACATTTCCTCTAAATTTAAAAATACGAACAACGGTCACACAGTTTGTGTGGGCCCCCTGTGGAAAAACAAAGCCTCAAAGATCCCGGATGTTGTGTGGCGTCATAAGTGCATGTTTTGCGACGTCATACGCGCCCGCGAGCCAGCCCTGTCCAACACGGCCCGCGAAACATTCCGCTAGCCATGACCATGAAAAATGACGGGCATAGGTTCTATGAGTATGGGGCTTCGCAGCCGGCCTTCGGCCCGCGAGTGCTCCGCTATAAATTTATCTATTTAATATATTATCGATTGTATTCTAATAACATACACTTTTCAATGTGCCGGAATTTGAAAAACTGAAACTCCAAACTTGCCGGATTTCCTCTAAAAACAGTAGGAAGTGATTATTTATCCGTGCTATTAATCTTACCAGACATGTACTGAGTGAAGATTATATGAAACCAAAAAGGATTAATTTAGATAACCCTTTTCAGACTGTTCACCCTACGGTCATCGCTTATTTTGACATCAGAAATTAATTGACAACTTTGGCAACACTGATGGTAACTATCAAAGACGAATTTGAAAACGATCTGTTTATATCTGTGTCTATTATTAATATTTAAAATTCCATTAAAAAGTGATTGCCAGAGGAGCAGACATAGGCAACTGTATTGCGCTTATTTCTTTTAGCTGTATAGAGTAACACTCAAAGACAGTCTTGAATTATTCCGCTGGATATGCATTAACTAAGGGGCTCGACAGACTAGAGAGATAGTCAGTTGTCACCGACAAGTGTGTATTTGACAACTAAAATGAGTGGACTACCATAAGTGTTCGAAACAGCTTTTCCACACACTACCGGCCAGAATTATTGGTAATTACTGATTTTTTTATGCGAAAGCTTTCTAACTAACGTTCGGTGCCTGCGCATGATATCAAGTTAATTTCCAGTGCAAGCCGCGACATGTGCTAATCTGTTTGGCAAAAGTGACTTAGTCTAAGTCGACAGCTCTGTGGCAGATGTCAGATAAAAACGAGTTGTCGACAAATAAAACTGCCGCCTTCAGTTATCGACAACTTATTTTATTAGTTTTCCTTTTGAAAAGAAAAACCGTTTTGTTGTCCGCTAACTTTTTTTTTTTGAAAGTTTGTTATCGAGAACTTGCTTCACAGATCAGACCGGCATTTTTGTTATCGACCACTTTTCATCAGTTTTCAGGTATGATCGACAACGAAATAGATATCGATAAAGAACAATAAAGGGCAAAATTACGCTACCGTTGTATTTCTTCAGTTTAGAACGTCTATGCAAGATAAACTAACATAACATAACTTGCCTTTAACTTAATAAAAAAAATGGACATCGAAGTCCCTTTGGAAGTTTTGGTAGCTGTTGAGTACACTCGGTTTTTCTCTCGTTAGTATGCACATGTTAGCATGCAAAAGCGTTCCAGTATACAAGGAAAACATTCGAATCCCACAGAGTTTGCATCACTAAATGACAGATATAAAAAACATGCACGAATTGCAAGTAGCATGAACGTGCTGAGATTTATCATGTTTGAAATCAATACTCACTGGAATTATTGATCAAGGCCGTATGTAAAAGTGTCAAGTCTCACTCGAACGGTTCATCCCGACAGTCCACGGCTCCACAGCAGCAGGCGATAAAGAGGCATTCTGTACCGTAACGCCACAAGGAACAGGGAGATTGGATTTAAAGATGAGAAAACTTCTTGAATGCTTGATAGTGTTCGCTGTTATTTTCAACAACGTGAACTGTATCCCCTTGTTCGGAAACCTTATAACCAACCTAAGAAGGCTGGAGCAGGTAAGAGGGGTAATGTTGGATAAATGTTAGAAGAATTCTGATCTTAACTGAGTCTTAATGATCCTTTCACTTCATGAATCTAACCTCCGTTCGCATGGTTCTCTGTGGATAACACCTAAAAGTGTGACCATTATTTGCTGTTTATGTTATACAAGGTCAGGAGCCCATCAGATTGGCTCCTGACAAGGTTCAGTCCCGGGGGGGAGGGGGGGGGACTCCCATATGTGGTCGGGCGGGGGTGCTCGTCGGGAAAAAAAAAGTGGAACCCTAAAAGATACCAAAGTGGGCGTGGTCAACCAGAATTTTACCCCTAAAAGATACCATTTTCAGTTTTGGTGGAGTGGCCAGTGTGCAGCAAAGTGTAGAATCAGGAGACGCTCTGATTTTTAAACCCTTTTAATAACATTACAACATGTTTCAGCCTAGTTGGCCTCGTTAAAGATACCATTTTCTGGGAAAATAAGGTTTTTTCTTCATATACCCTAAAAGATACCTAGATCCCAAATTTTAACCCCTAAAAGATACGACGAGCACCCCCGCCCGACCACATATGGGAGTCCACCCCCGGGGGGTTCAGTTCTATCATAAAGTTTTCTTATATCTGCAGCCGTCTGATGATTTCACTGACGACGCTAAACATCTTAAATCATTTTGGTGGTTCTATCTTTTTTAGACGGTGGATGCCGAATTTTGCAGTGTAACCATTCAAATAATAAATTGAAAGCGTCTGTCTGGCTTTTTTTCAATGTTGTGGGACACGAATTTCGTGTCAAGTTGACAGGCTAAGCCAGGTCGTTTGGTCAGCTAGCTCTTAAGTAGGCCTGTTCCAGTTGCTAAGATTGTGGGGAGCGATGATAGGCGTTACGCGAGGAAAACAATTTTATTGCGTGCAAAAAGGTGAGAAAATCAGCGCTTGAATGACTTTTTTTTCAGTGAGGAGCTTCACAAATTGACCGGCTACTTTCCCGCCTCTCTGCCATGACTAATACAGTTATAAGCGCCAAAGGAACAGACTACCAACCTAAAATAAACAAACGAGCCATGCATGTAGCCTGCGTAGCAAGCGCCGGTTTATTGATAGGGCGACATTTCGAGGATGCGCGCGCGAGGGGCACGCGCGAAAGGGCTACGCAGACAACCATCATGTGAAACAGTTACACTGTTCTGATAATTTTTCAATACATCTGCTAATAATGTCACAATCGAATTGTTTTTATAATCTTCTTACCTAGAGATGCAGTCGGCTGCTGAAATTTAAAAGTAAATCTGGGAATTAAGCCATCTTTGGTCACTTGACCCCTCCCCCCCCACCCCCCGCATCGTTTGAAAGGCTAGTAGACTTTCCAAGAGTGCAAGATTAAAAATTTAACAAATTCTCTCAAATTACCACTTAAAAACAAACAGGAAAGAGCCGTGTTCAGCAGCTTGTGGCGAGTTTGTTTATCCTTCGAGCTAACAGGGTTTGATACAAGTTATTGTCCAAATCCGTTTTTAGCAAACTGACCCAATTCCAGTTATGTTTCTCTCGGCGAGATATTACAAAGTGTAAGGTGACTTACAGTTATTCAATTTTTCAAAGAAACTATTTTGTTTTTAGAAAAAAAGGCCCGTGTATTACCCTTGCAATAGCTAAAGATGTGGATACATCGGTTGTAAAGGATAAAACTGGACAGTTCTCTAATATTACAAGAGTGAACTGTTTCATTGTTACTAACCATAAGGTGACCAAATGTTGCAAAAATTCCACTGTAACATCAGGCAGAGTGCATTCCTTAGGAAGTGATAAAGGGGGATCCTGTTGGGGCATATTCCGTTTCGGAAATGTAAAAAAAATCGGATCGATAGGGGGTGCTCTCAATTTAGACGTTTATATTTAAAAATCAACGCAAATCAATTGTCAGCCCTGGGGGCCCCACAATGAAACAAATGGAGCTATTTAAAATCTATTTTCTCAAGCCTCTTTTGAAACTTCGCTTCAAATAGATCTATTTGTATTACAGAGTTATTTAAATACTGAGAACACAAATAGCTCGGATTAGAATAAATTGAAATAGAGCTTTTTCGATTCAATTTATCTTAAATAGGCTGCAAGCAGCATAGTAACATTGTTACTAACCATAAGGTAACCAAATGTTACCAACTACTAAAGTTACAACTGCATGCGATAAATGCGATTTTATGTCCAAGTTTGCAGCTAAAAAAGGTCTCAAAATGATGAGCTTTTTTCCGTTGAAAACTGACCAAAACTTTTTGCGCCTGATCAAAATAATGTTGGCAGATGGCAGATTGGTAAACTTTCAAAACGTTTGGTAAATTGACAGTGTATTGGCAATATAATTAACTTTAAATAGTGAAAATGACAACCTTAACTTTAAAGTACTTTGCTTAACTTTTGCAAATTTCTCTCGTTTGACCGCGGTTAAGTTTTCGTTATGTTTTACGCCACAACATATTCAAGGAATCCTGGAGTAAACGGCCTGGACCACCTCGGACACCTTATTGAGACTTATATAACGGAGAGGTTTGACCGCTGCGATACATAGCCGCTATCTTGAATTTCTCCATTTCTCCAAAACCCAAAAATACCGTCCAAATGGTATAAAAATGTAAAAATTTCGACGATAAACTTAAATTTTTTCATAAAAAGATAAAATCCGGAAATAACGACCTGAATATAACGCCAGTAACGTTAACTTTGGGAACTTTCTAGAAAAAATCCGCGAACGTAAGGCCTTCACCCCGAAAGTAACACAGGCCACCTTATTCGGGCGGAGACTTAATTTAAACCCCACCCTACCCCCACCCCACCAACACCACAACCCCGGGATAAGAAGGGGATTTAACGACACCTCAGTCAAATGTCAACAAATTCGCCCGACTCTAGTATCATCCCCTCTATTTCAACTAATTATAAAGTCATCAAAAGACCCAGCCCTGTACCTGCGGCTTTCCTAGAATAACAGCACAAATTTTAGTCATCAAAGCCTCGAACATTACGTGAAAGCATTTAATAAAAGTTTTAAGTATTTCATATGTAGAAACATTTTAAGCTATTTTAGGATATAAAATGATATACTTTTACATAACGTTCACTTAGGGATGCTAATTTCGAAAGTAACGGAGTCTTCTTTAACGGTGAATTTGTTCTCACAAATTTAGTAAACTGCACGTGTTCTTGTCTCTTAGTCAGTCGCCAACGAGCCTCCGAATGTCCAACAAGTAATTCTAGCCAGCTATCTTAACGGTTATGCCAGCCACTATCCTATGGCATGGTCTAATGACGACTCCTTGACAGAAGGCCGCCGCACTTTGACCAACAGACTTGACAAGTTGGGTGTGGACCATCCAGGCGTTCGGGAATCGGCCAACAGATATCCCTGGAACAGGCGCGGATATGTACCGGAGAAAGACATCGAGCATTTTCTAATCTCGCAAGACCTGAAGGAACGCCGAGATGTCCCCCTCGAAAATTGAGGCTTTGTGGTACGCCATTTGCCTGTTTGATGTTTTTTTTTTGTTGCTGTGATATTAGACTGACTGATGATCTCAATAGAGGATTTATGAAGAGTTCGTTGAGTTACAAGATAATAGAAACTGTAAGTTGTAGGCAGGATCTCAGCTTGTTTTCACTTTATCTGCTTTGTTAGTTTGAAATATATACACTACCATCGGTAGAGGTGTGCCGACGTCATTTCTTGCCAAGCCAATAATAAGTAATGGTTTATTTGACATAAGCGCAGAAAATACTGTGTAGGCCTCTTACTAAAAATAAAAAGAATTTCAGATAATTAGATGCATGACAAATTTTGATATCCAGCACGAAGTGTCTTTTTTGAAATGTATGGTAAGCATTAGTGTTAGTGTTGTTTTTAGGTTAGGGTAAACGCACCTGTTAATCTTTACTTAAAGAGCAGAATTTAGGGGACACGTCGTGACGTTTATTGTCTGAATTTGTGAAAATAAGTGATATTGAAGTTGAGTAGAAGAGCAATTCTGGACCTGGGGTAGAGTACAAAGGAGTCAAGTTTGAATGAAAGTTGTTCTATTTTCTATATTTCACCGCGCGAATCGATTTTGTGAGAGAGAAACTATAAACGTGACCAAGCAAAACATCAAGCGATCGTGTCAGGCGTCTGATGAATTTTTTTGCATAACCCGATTAAAAGTCGGTCGCATTAGTATGTCTTGTATATTTTGTAAAGCTGTTGTTTTTAATTAATTATTAATTAATTAATTAGTATAGATAATCGGACTACATGCTATCCAATTTGGAAATAATTGGATGAAAAAAATTCCGAGGACTGCCCAAATTGGAAGAGGCCGTAAGCCGAGTCCAATTTCAAAGAATTTTTTGAATTCAATTATTTCGAAATTGGACAGGCAGGTAGTCCTGCTACTTGTTAATTATATTTCTCACTTCTGCGTAGAATTTAGAACTGGTACAGTGTCAAGCTCTCCAACGGGTATGTCTTCCATGCCTCTTTGTTCTTTGGGTGCTAAATGCCACTCGTTAAATACATTGAGTCATGTTGATGTGCTTTTCTTCGTGTTTTCGTTATGGTTTCCTTCATCGTGGCGTTTAAACTTTTCTCCGCTATCTCGGGAAACCTGCTATCTTCTTGCCGGTTTCCTGCGGCTCGTCCGCAAAAACCTCGTCAAATAAACCGCTTGAAACAAAAATCTCGCTCCCCATTTTGCGAAACACTTGCTGAGTCTGCGGAACGGCTGCGCGCCTATTGGTTAAAATTTCATTTCTATTGTTTTTCTTGAATTTTGATTGGCTGAAACAAACTATCCAATAGACAATATTCGTATTCTTGGTATTGAACTGGAACTAGATTACAGTCGAGGCTAATGCGGGGGAAAATCATTAAAAATATTTGCATGTGAAAAGATTCCCTCGCATGAGCCTCGACTGCACGCTAGTTCCAGTTCAATACCGTGAATACGAAAATTGTCTATTTCTGAGTAATTGGATTAATCTTTAACTGAGCCTAACAGCATCCCTCTCTGGGATGAACAGAAAGCCGATGATAAGCTTAACTAAGGTAAAAGGTCGGAAGCACAAGGATTAAGATTGACGACCGGGCTATTTTTCAATTTTGGCAATTCTCAAAAACAGTATTACGCGACCGTCTGCACAGTACATTTAGACCGTACAAAAGTTCACGTCAAAAACAACTTTTTCTCCGTCTATAACTAGTACGACCACTTCCCGAATAAACCACACTTGATGCTTGTCAAAAATTGCCCGAGAAACTGATTTGGAAATTAAAATTGCCAAAAATACACATTTAAACATATTTGCATAAGGCGACGCGAGTGCAGATAGAACTATACAATTCAAGTCTTGTTTTGTTTACATAAAATCGCTTTTCAATCTATGTAATGAATGAATAAACACTTAAAAATGGACAACACAATCTTCTTTTGAAAAATTTTATTCAAATCTCCGTAAATTTATGTTTAAAAGCAAAACTCGTTCCATTTATTTTATTGCTGTGTTCGATGAAATACAAGAAATCGATACAACTGAATTTAAACTCTAACAAGAACGCAAAGAAAAAGTCAATCACAGATTGATATTAACATAAATTCCCATCGAAAATGTCTTTAATAATAAAAACAAACATCTCCTCGCATTGATAAAAACGTATGAAGTTCCTCAAAGCAGATTTTATGATGACGGGCATTGGTTCTATATATGAGTATGGGGCTCCGCAGCGAGTCTTCGGCGCGGCCCGCGAGAGCTCCGCTATGAAAAAAATGCCATAGGTGCTTGTATGGGATTATAGATAGATGATATAATTAATTAATTAATTAGTTAATTAATTAATGGCAAACAAACCGATTAACTCATCTAGAGCGGCCACAGCTGATGGTATTATGTTGTCTTCAGACAGATAAATGGACGGCGGGATATTTTTTTTAACAAATACGGTTATTATATGCTGTCTGAGCTTATATATAAAAAAAATAACAAGCAAGACATGCAAGTGTTCCACAACATTATCAATAAGCGAAAACCCGTGATTTTTAAAATGTCTTCACTTCGATTATATGACAGTTCAGCTCTTTTTTTATTTATTAATTAATTTATTTATTTATTTTGGACAAGGAAGCCAGGGGAAGGGGAAACTCCCAAATAAAAATGACTGAGGTGCTCGTCGGAAATTTAAAAAAAAACGCTCTAAAAGGTATCACAATCTCGTGGCTCAAATGAATTTTTACCCTTAAGAGGTACCAATTCTAATTAAAACAAACTGAATTTACCGATGAGTCATGAATGAGACAACAGAGTAAAGATAGTTGACTGTCAGATAGTTCCTGTCAGATATTATTTCGGCTCGGAGGGGGGGGGGGGTACTCCCTTATATACGCTATACAGGTATGTGCCGCCCGATAGGGTAGGGTTTTTGAGGTGCTCAGACCTTAAATAGGGTATCCTTTTTGGTATTTTTGGTATTGTGATCTTAGATATTCCTTAGATAGGGTCACTAAATTGCAGTATCCATCCCAAGGCGCAAAACGAAAAAGATATGGTCTGTTAAAACTGTACTACACGCCTGAATTGGGCCTTAAAAAGGGTATCAAATCTCGGTTTCCTACCCTTAAATAGGATCAGGGTTTGAGAACCTTGGCGGCACACACCTATCCTAAATTGTCGGGAGTAACCCCCCTTCCCCCCCCCCCCCCCTCCCGGGTTTCGGCTCAATACCCAAAAATGTACCGCGATAATTTTAAAGGTGGTCATTTTAGATTTAAGGCGGGGGTAAACATGAACGCCATTTTTCCGCCACTTGACATGGCTTTAATGGTAATATCTCGTCCACATTTCAAGCAATCCAAAAACTCTCTGCTCATCTCATGAATCTATGTTTATGAGGTGTTTTGTAAATTTTTGGGTGATTTTTGGGTATGCTTGGGAGGAAATAGTTTTTCTCAAAGGATTTGTAAAATTCAGAGGTATAAGAAATATTGAAGATTTAGTGAAGTTTTAAAAATGGAATTTGTAGTTAATAATTAATAGGCGGACACCAAGTTAGTCCACTAGCAGCCTGGGGTACTCTTTCGTGGGTATCGACTGTCTGTTGGTGTTCCAAAAATCGTTTTGTTTCTTCTATCCTTGCTTTAAACCTCTTCAGATTTCATTCAAATTCATGTTTACCTCCGCCTTCCTTAAGCACCCTAAGCGGTACCAATCTACAAATTTCGACCCCCAAAAGGTAGGAGGAGCATCCACGTAATTTTGTATGGGAGTGCAACCTTCATACCTCAACAACCCCAACCAACCGCCCCCCCCCCCTCCTCCCCCCCCCCCCCCCCCCCCCCTCCTCGGCGTTCGGCTTCTTTTTTTCTTGGCGTGCTCCCCACTTAAGGCTGGGAGGATTTGTGTCAGTGGATTGCGTGATATCTCCCTGAATCCTGATATAATAGGATGATTATTAATGGAAACTTTCACCAGAAGAATTTTCGGCTGATTAGCCGCGGCATACAAGCCAATAAAATGAAAATACGTGGGGGTAAACAAAATATTTTGAATTCTTTCTTACCCACGAAGTTAAAACTAAAAGCCGGATAATAAAGGCAAAAAGGAATTCAGAAAAAAATATAATTATGTAAATAAAAAAATAGAAATATACAGGAAGCTTGATTGTTTATCGAGCTAATGGTATCACGGGGGAGGGGGAGGGAGCGGGCACCTAGGTTAGAACTCTCCAATATAAAATATCAGCAAGACCACAGCGACAAACCGTCGAGTGGTGCCGGATCTCCCAGTTGTAGACCTGCATCAGTACAATAATTACTTGTATAAAATCAGAAAACGGCAAACTGATCCTTACGGCAAGGCGATGAAGTAGTAAATAAAAGAATAAAACAAAATTTATATATATATACATATATATATATTAAAACGAATTTGCCCAATATTTCGGTTTTTATTTCGGTTTTTTCTTATTTGTAACGAACTTTTAGTTTTAACTTCATTTTTCATTTTTCTGTTAGCCCCTGAAGAAGGTTTGTTTTCAAACCGAAATATTGGGCAAATTCGTTTTAATATATATATAAATTTTGTTTTATTCTTTTATTTACTCCTTCATCGCCTTGCCGTAAGGATCAGTTTGCCGTTTGCTGATTTTAGAACTCTCCACCCCGACCAGTGCGTTCTCTTTTGAACTGGCTAGACAGCAAATTTTAATATCTAATCTGACATCTAATCTAATAACAGTTGTCACCATCCAGGCTCACCATCATAGTACTTTGCGCATCATATTACCCGTCGGTTTTATAAATGCCACGTTATAACCGCTAGTCTCCATCCTTTTCACCTTGTACCGAACACGTTATGTTATACATGCAACACCTGGGATAAGCTTGTATCACTGTGAGTTGCTTGTATGACCCACCTTTGCCCTGGCGGCAAAGACTAATCGAAGACTGAATTGAATTTAAAATATCAAGATAATGAAAGCTCAGGCGGGCTGGATGAGGCTGTTGGTCACTTTTGCTTTGATTTGCTTATGGCGCAGCCACTGTGGCTTGGCTTTACCGCTCGGTACGAGAGCAAACCCAAGCCAAGAACAAATTGACAATGTTACTGAAGAAGACGCTAAGGTAAGTCGATAAATATTTTGAGTTATAACAACGGTACTGGGGCCAAGCTGATTAAATTTATTTTTAGGAAAAATTGTAAAATGACCGGCATCACAGTAAAATACTGTTAAACATAATTGATTTGAATGTGAGACTTAACAACCATTGAGTTACAAGCACTGAGTACATTGCAATGACTCTTGACTCACGCTTTGTACTCTGTTGGAGGTAAATACTCATACATTTTTGTGGACTGAAAGAAACCTTTTGATCAGGCCGCTACCCTTGTCATCGCAATGTCATCATCACCTATTGTTGTAGTGGACTTACAGAATTTCTCGAAAACAGTAAGTAAAAGAATCAAGAGCCAAATTTATCGAAATGATACAGAAAACCAACAGCGGATGCCCCATTAGAGGTTCTGGGGGCTATCGGAATATAAACAATAAGAACACGGGATATTTCTGGGGAAAATGGAAAATAAGAGGGATCGGGTTCCCGGAGATCGGGTTGGAAAAAGGAAATCCGGGATATGACCACAAATATGGAAGGACTGAAACAGGGGGAATACTCCATATAAGCGCAACCAGCCCCTCCCTTCGCGCCCCGCACGCTCGAATCCCCCTAGCTTCCGGGCGGTGGATGAAAGCAGAAATTGCTTGTGAGTGACGTGTCATACTCAACCATAAGGACCCAGTTTGAAAATGAAAGGGAAGCAAAAACTGGACAGAAATTACACGTAAATATACTCAAATATTACGCTTAACGGAAAACACTTAATCAGTACAGCTATTTTATTTTTTTCTGTTTCATAGTGTTCAGCGGCCCGCCCCCGTATGAGTCATATAAAAGAGTACAACATCGTTCCCAGGGTTAAGCCCTGGGAACGAGGTTGAAAAGAGTACACCCCTCTTCTCTCCCCCCCCCCCCCCCCTCCCTCGGCAACGAACGAAATAATTAGGTTGTGTCAGCCATCTCATCGTACTAATCAGTTGCGTGTATAAAACAAAAGATCTATTTTGTCGCCGAGTCAGTAGCCTGCGAATACAGGAGGATAACGTTGTCATCACTCGGCGGAGCTCAAAGCTGCGAATACAACCGCCTCTCGTCGCTCCCGGCTACTAAGAGCGTTCGCGTGAGAGAGCTCTCTTGCGCGAACGCCCCTAGCAGCCGTGAGCGATGAGAGGCGGCTGTATTCGCAGGCTACGCCGAGTGATGACAACGTTATCCTTTTTAATTAATTTACCAAAAGGAATTTTCACAGTTCACTTGTTCGATTTTATATAATGTCGGCCAAGGGTCAAATGACGTGTCAAATATCGTATTTTCTCGATTAAACGCCCTAATGTTTGTTTTATTATTAATACAACGAAATGTGTTAAGTATCAGTGATTAGTTTAAAGTCCTGTCATCCCGTGGCCCGGCATTTTAATATTGAGCTATTAACCAAGGGTATTTTTCATCTGATCATCTATGACAATCTTTATGTTGTAGTCCAATTATTGGCACTGATATAGAATTTTAAAAAAAAAAATTGAGAGAAAAAAATACCCCGGAAAATTGAACGACTTGATTGGGGGAGGGCGGACGATACGATTGCTTGTCGAGGACTGTTTCACAAACACCAACCAACTTCTATCACATTGATGGTGTGGTTATCACATGGGTGGTGTGGTTATGCACTCTTTAATGTAGTAAATGGCGTATCATACGCCATGGCTTTTCAGTTCTGCTTTCCACCGGCCTAGCTAGGGCTATGTCACAGCTGTCCATAGCTGGAGCTACCGGTTTAATATGTCTTCAATTGATCCTTTCCCCAGCATAGTCATCCAAACAGAAATAACAAATAATACGTTTGCAAAATTTTGGGGGTCAAATGTGGAAGTTACAATGGTGGCTCACACTGGTTCACCCAAATGTACACATGTTGATGTTTGCCGACCCACCAAACCCGGAATCTATTTGAACTCTGGGTTTATTTTGCGCCAGGCGACAAATCGCAAAAATACATATAAGGCTACCTTCGGTAATACAGTCGAACAGTGCTTTAACGGACAGTTGTTCGCGTATACACTAAAACAGTCTCACACAAAAAACGGTCAGTTTAAACAATTCTAAACGCTATGTTAAGTCATATACAACAAACAAAAGTTTGGTTGAAAGAAATTGCTGGCATATGATTGTTTTTATAGTGTCTGTAAGATGTGGTAAGATGTGCTTTTGTTTTTGTAAAAACAATAATACCTTACGTCGAAATATCATCATTCATATAATGGGAACTTGCGTGTAAAATACGGGTGGTCCCTTCAGTGTCCGTATTGAGGTCGCGGGGACAGGTTCGGCTCATCAGTATGCATTTTGAAAAGAGTATGCACTAAATCCTGGTTTCCATATAATTGCAACTATCGCAACGATCGCTCGATGATCGCTGCGATTCTTGCGATCCTTGCTCTCGCTGAGACCTCAGGTTTCCATATGATCACAGCGATCGCAAGGAAACGTCGAGTAGGCCTGGATCCGATAAACTTTAAGTGCATTATGGGATACAAGGCTCATATGTGCAATGCTTTCTGGGACATTTTTGATCGCAAGGATCGCAAGAGTGGTTTCCATATAAAAACTTCTCGATCGCAAGGATCGCAGAGATGGAAATTTTTCTATCTCTGCGATCGCGAACGCAAAGATCGTAACGATCGCAAGGATCGCAAAGTTTTTGGTTTCCACATGATCGCAAGGGTCGCTGCGATCCTTGCGATTATATGGAAACAAGGCTTAATGTTTCTGCATCATAATTGCACGTGCAAAGCAAAGCGCTGTCTGGTGAAATACACTATTTTGCAATGCATCGTTCTTTCTGCATGAAATGTTGATAATAGCCCGAGGATTAAAATTCGCAAAATTACCATAAATTTATTTTTGGTGCATGTTTGTATGGGATAATAAATGTAGTTTTAAATTTTTAAATGAATATTATGTGAGATGAAATTGTATTTATATAATTTTCTAAAAGCAAATAAAACTGTTAAAAACTAAAAAATAAAGTGACACCCCTGCCAAAATTTGCCTTATGAATTTAATCATGGCCAGGTATCTCCCGCGACCTTAAGGGAGCTTGATTGTATTTCATTTGTTCATTTTGTTAGCAATGGATGCTCAAGTACAGAGTAGCCAAGAGGGGACAGGCTGTGAACTTAACAACCGAGATTTCTAAAATTCAACGCAGGGCGGGAATAAATATAACTGGAAAACTGGACGACGCCACAAAAAGGTTGTTTATAATTCCTCGATGCGGAGTTGCAGAGTCGGAAGACGAGAATCAAGATATTGGAGGAATCATAAACAGAAGAAAAAAACGTTTTAATGTTCAAGGAACATCTTGGCAAAAGAAGGTGGGTATCACGGCTTTGTTCTAACCCTTTGACTCCTAAGAGTAACAAAAATCAAAATTCTAAGACCAATTAAATTTCATTTTGTAAAATACTGAAAAACAAATGGTACCATGCAAAAGAACTGCCGAAGAGGTTTCATTTGAATGGTCACACCATAGGATCCGCGCGTATTATCTGTTAAACCATCGAATAAGGTGTATTTATTCGACTAAAATTCTTGTATTTATAATAGCTTGTGTCTTGAAACTGGGATGCTAAGGTGTAATACGACAATCTACTGTGTAATACGCTCGGATATTTTGCGTGTTCTCTTTTCCTTATAAGGTGAAATGACGTCACAGTCGAATAATAAAACAAAATAACTTGTTGAATGCTTCCCGTATTCACGAGTTAAAATAGGAAACAACTATTTTTCTTTCAATGCAGTTATGTCCAGGATTGCAGATAATTAGATGCATGACAAATTTAATAAGCGTCACAAAGTGTCCTCTTGCTCTTCTACTCAACTTCAGCATCACTTGTTTTCAAAAATTCAGACAATACACGTCACGAAGTGTCCCCTAAATTCTGCTGTTTAAGTAAAGATAAACAGGTGCGTTTACCCTAACCTAAAAACAACACTAGCACTAATGCTTACCTTACATTTCAAAAAAGATAGTTAACACTTAGACTTAATGGGACACTTCGTGTTGGATATCAAAATTTGTCATGCAGCTAATTATCTGCAATCCTGGACAGATAAGTGTTTCAATGAGGAGATCTTTGGGAAATTTGGTAACAGTCCTTGTCTTGTTCTCTTATAGGACTTGACCTACCGATTCATATCCACCACAAACGATCTTCCGGTGGATGTGCAACAAAATATTCTTAGGAAGATGATAAAGAAGTGGGAAGACGCCAGTACGCTGACCATGCGTGAGGAAACGGACCCCTCAGTTAGTGACGATGATGTCGAGATATTGATTTCATTTGTGACGCGTTTTCATGGAGACCCTTATCCATTTGATGGTCCAGGAGGAACGCTGGCGCATGCTTACTACCCGCACAGCAACAGAGGTTGGGCAATTAAAGTGACAGCTCGATGATTTTTTTATATATCATTTTAGTGCATTTTTAGAAAGGAAATAATGTATTTAGTAACCTAGTCAAACCGGTTTTCAATCCGATCACGGGAGAACGAGTTTTTTCGACCGTACTTTTCGCGGCATTTGCACGGCCGCCATTAAATTTATGAGAAGTTCAAGCAAGTAACCGTGGACGACAATCCTGCTGGTGTACGTTGGATAAAGCTAGTGATCTGATCGGTTTAACAAGTGAAAATATAATATAGAAGCAAAGACCGATGCAACGTAGGTACAACTAATCCCCAGTGAAAAAATTTTCTCTAACCGAGACTCAATACGGAAGGCCAAAGAAGCTTTCTTTAATTTCAAAAGGCAGAACACTTGTTCCTCACGGCCTCAACATTCGCGAAGAAATATACTAATTATTCACTTTTGTTTTTAGTTTCCTTTCATTGTTTTCTGTATATTTTTTATTATCAGCTATTTTCGTTTCTGTCTATCATTGTTATTTTTCTAGGCGTAGCCCTACGTATTTCCGTTGTTACGTATACATGTCAACTATATATATGAAGCGAATGTAAATTTTACCTCATTGTACCTGAAGAAGGCTGGTTTGGCCAGCCGAAATGTACAATCAGCCTTGCTTCATAAGTTCTTTCGCATTTCTATCAAATTTGCTGACTTGATCCACCAGGATCCGACGCTTTTGCATTGTCCGTTGGCCCTTGCAGATATTTCCAAAGTGTTCATTCGAAATATAGTACACGTTTTTAAAAATTGTACTTAGGTTGCGGTATCGGTCTTTGCTTCTTTATTAAATTTATATGTTCCTGAAGTTCCAAAAGATTGCCAGCGAATGTGACTGGAAACCCCAGGAACATGCGAATTTAATGGCAGCCGTGCGAATGCGAAAAGTGCGGCCGAAAAAATACCGTTTTCCCTTGGTCGGATTGAAAAACGGTTTGGACAGTTTAATAATTCACATTATCATATGACCTGTACGGCCCTGCGAGCCTTTTCTTTGCAAAACCATTGATAAAAGTCCCGTATGAGGGCCGTACGCATTTGCGCGAGCGGGGCCGGAAAAAGATGTACGGCCCTAATACAAAAGCGGACGGCCTCGCGCGTTAAGATTTCAAGTAATTTTGTCTCCAAATTGGTCATATGATAAAATACATATTGACTAAGTTAGGTCGGGCCGGATGGGAAAATATTTGGCTCTCGGTCGTGGCGTACGGACCGAGCGCACCATGACCTCGAGCCAAATATTGTCCCATCCGGCCCTCCCACTTAGTCAATAACTACATATTACTTCCTTCCGAAAATTGATTAATTTCAGTAGAACCTCTATTTTTCTCCACAACATATTTTTTCTGGTATTGCTCTCCAAGTCAGCACTGGAAAAACAAATTGCTTATTAATACGTAGAATAAAACGATATATTGAGATTCTATATCTGAATGCCTTTGAATGCTGATCAGTTAATATGCAGGTTTGCCTTTAACAAAAGCAACGGTTACCGTTAAATGCCGCTCATCAGTCCTCGCTTATAACGCCGTCCAACCGCTTATAACCCCTTCTCCCCGCTTATAACCCCCTCTCCCGGCTTATAACCCCCTCCCCTCGCTACAGTCCCTGTAAAAAATAGAAACATTCTGGGGTCAATTCAATAAAACTTTTACAAGTGCAATTTAGCCATTGTTTCAGAGGTTGAAAACAAGAGCTTCACTTGTAAATTACACTTGTAAAAGTTTTATTGAATTGACCCCTGGTTATCCCCATCTCGGATTTAAGCGAAGTATAAGGTATGTAAAGTGCAGAACAATAACTTTAGTTAAAGTTTTATTGCTATTTTGTCAAATATTATTTTAACTGTTCAAAGTTTTTCTGTAGAGCACAACAGTTATTAGAAGCCGGCATGCAAAGCATTTTTTCAACAGGCTCCAACTTTGCGCAGCATCAAACATTCTAAGGCCTTGCTTCCATTATAAATTAAGATGCAGTAAATGGAAAACGTATTTCTATGATGCTGTATATATGATCACTTAGCTTATTTTTGATCAGCTCATTCCAAAATGGATTTTTTATACGGCTTATAGCTGCCAACCCTCGTTTTATTCCGCTTATAGGCTCCGCCGTTTATAAGCCCACCGAAAACCTTTCTGTTTCAGGTTTATCTGGTGACGCCCATTTTGATGACGATGAGCGATTTACAACCGGAACAAGTGATGGCATCAACTTGGACTGGGTGGCGGTTCACGAGTTTGGACACAGCATGGGTCTGGAACATTCCAGCGTGTATGACTCCATCATGTACCCGTGGTACAAGGGATATAAAGAGAACATCGAACTGACTGATGACGATATTGCAGGGATACAGGAAATTTATGGTAAGCAAGGTGAAAAAGATTCCCCACTAAACGGGAGAAGGGGCTCTCTACAGGGAAGAATTGCTTTGTTGCAGTTGTTACCCCCAAACTTTTGAATAGGCGGCCTTATTAGGCGAAATAACAGACCCTAAGTGTTGGCCCGTCAGGAGTCGTATTCCGACAGAGCCTTTCGCTTTGTAGACCAATACCATAGCAACATAGCTAACAACAAAGCAACATAGCTAACAACATGACTACCAACTGACATAGCTAACAACATGACAACCAAGTAACATAGCTAACAACATGACTACCAAGTGACATAGCTAACAACATGACGACCAAGTGACATAGCTAACAACATGACTACCAAGTGACATAGCTAACAACATGACTACCAAGTGACGTAGCTAACAACATGACTGCTAAGTGACATAGCTAACAACATGACTACCAAGTGACGTAGGTAACAACATGACTACGAAGTGACATAGCTAACAACATGACAACCAAGTGATATAGCTAACCAGGCGGCAATTATGTCAAGTGAATATACTAAAGAAGGTATAAGCGCAAACACAGAGACAAGTGCAATAACATGGAAATTTGATCCTTGTGATAGCGTTCCTGCTTGAATCAATCAGAATGCATATTTTTTGCTAGATAGCTTATGATTGAACTTTTGTTCATCGTTTCTTTGTTAATTTGGTTCTTTTTCAGGCAAACCAACTCCAATTCCGACTACGACACAGACCACCACAGAAACACGAACCACACAAGCGGATACCACAACGAAGAGCAGCACCACAGAGACACCAACCACACAGCCTGAGACAACAACTAAGGGCAGCACCACAGAGATACCAACCACACAACCCGAGACAACGACGAAGAGCAGCACCACAGAGACACCAACCACACAGCCTGAGACAACAACTGAGAGCAGCACCACAGAGAAACCAACCACACAGCCTAAGACAACAATGAAGAGCAGCACCACAGAGAAACCAACCACACAACCTGAGACAACGACGAAGAGCAGCACCACAGAGAAACCAACCACACAGCCTGAGACAACAACTGAGAGCAGCACCACAGAGAAACCAACCACACAGCCTAAGACAACGACGAAGAGCAGCACCACAGAGAAACCAACCACACAGCCTGAGACAACAACTGAGAGCAGCACCACAGAGAAACCAACCACACAGCCTAAGACAACAATGAAGAGCAGCACCACAGAGAAACCAACCACACAGCCTAAGACAACAACGAAGAGCAGCACCACAAAGAAACCAACCACACAACCTGAGACAACGACGAAGAGCAGCACCACAAAGAAACCATCAACACAACTGGAAAGCACTACAACAGAAACACCAACTACACAACCTGATACCACAACGAAGAGCAGCACCACAGAGATACCTACGCAACCAGACACAACAACCAAGACCACGACAGCTGAAAGCACCACAAAGGTCACAACTCAGGCATCCACAGAAAGCCCAACAACTCCTCCTCCGGTCGTGGATATTTGTAAAGTGGAGAAGTTTGACTCGTTTGTGATGAGATTGGACAGAAAAACTCTTGTGTTCAGCGGGGACTATTTCTGGGTGCTGTCGGAAAGACTCGAATTGGAGAGCGGTCCAACAAAGATAACATCAAAATGGAAGGAGCTAAGAACGCCAATAAACAGCGCTTATACCAACTGGGACGGACGAACAGTGTTCTTTAAAGGAAGCGAGTAAGTATGGGAAATCTGGGAGAAGTGATACTCTCTGATATCAACCCAGTATTGCATCACGTGACATATTTTGGCCGATGGCGTTAGAGATAAGCTATTTGATTGATTAAAAGATCAATTCAATTTAAGTTTCCTTGTACAGTCGAACGGACACCTCTTTATTAGTTCACTTGATCCCCAAGATTCATGCAATCCCTACACTGTAAATTCAAAAGAGCTGTTTCAGCCCCAAATGCTGAATCAGCTCTGAGTCCTTAAAGCTAATTGAACCCTTCATGGGGCCATTTTGGACATCAATGGGCCTGATTCAGCCCACATTGTTGCCCTGTTTTGGTGCAATTGGGCAAAAACAGCTCCCTGTTAGATCCAAACAGCTCCATTTTAGAAAAGCTAAATTAGCCCCAAAAATGGTACCATTCTGGACTCACCCGAAACAGCCCCAATTTTGGGGCTAAAACATCACTTTTAAATTTACAGTGTACCTCTATAATAAGGACACCTCTATAATTTATTAGCCTGACCTGTCCACTTTCTAAGGAGGCTTGACTGTACTGCAATAGCCTTATTCTTTGTTTATTGCTGGCTACTACAAAAAATTCTAAATCCTCTTACAATTGGTCGTGCCAGAGACCTCCCTCCTGCCTCCTACTCTAAAACAACTCAACGGTGGTCGACTTATACGCTAAAAGATTTCAAACTGTCCCATTTCTCAGATCTCCTAGTGAAAGATTCCACTTCTGGTCTATTCAATATATTCGGTGGAAAATTTCGCAAATTATGTTGTTCTTAACTTTTGAATCCGTGGTGTCCCTTAATGGAAGTTCAACTGTGAATTAAGATTTATTTATCTATCAATTTATCAAGCATCTTAAAAGACGGTTGTACAGGCTGCTATCTATACAATTCCTAGATTACTTTTTTTGTAGATATTTATATATCTTAATATTTTTTGTTCAGTTTCAGAATTTTTATTTATGTTTTTATATAGATTAGGTCAGTTTAATTCATTCTTTATGTTTAGTTAGGTGTCCCCTATTAGCTAGATATTTTATTGTCTCGTTAATAAAGTTTATTATTATTATTATTATTATTATTATTATTATTATTATTATTATTATTATCAGTTTTCCAATCGTGTGTATTTCCAGGTATTGGATGTATTTTGATGACAGACTCGAGCAAGGACCCAGACACATTAACCAATATGGTCTGCCCTCTAAGCTGGAGAATATGGACGCTGCTTTCATTTGGGATAGGAACTATAAGACGTATTTCTTTAAAGGGGACGACTACTGGCGTTTTAATGAGCTTCAGCACCCTAATTCTATGGATTCTGGCTACCCGAAGCATATTTCAATCTGGGGTAAGAAACCTTCATAAATTTTTCCAAATAGGGGGTTGCTTTAGAGATTAAAGAGGATTTGGGGTTGCAGTTTCGGGGGACACGTCTAACTAAACAGGCAGGCGGCCCCATAGGGTGTGTATTCTTCAGCCATTCGTTGTGGCCTTCAGTATCCAGTGTGGTAAAGGAATTAAAGGCAGGTTTACAGATTTTACATTGACTTTTCTTGCTGTTAACTGTAGCGGATCCAGACTTCATCGTAAGGGGGGTGGGGGGGGGGGGGGCAGTGATAGAGAAAAATTTCGGTCCCCTCCCAAACCATATGGAAATCCGACTTTTGATTATCGTTTCAGGTCTCCCTCATTCCATGCAATCCGCGATGTCCTGGAGAAACAAGAGAACATATTTCTTTAAAGACGATAAATATTGGAAGCTGGATGACAGGAGGCTTCGACTCGTGAGTGGATATCCCCGCGACATCACTAAAATATGGATGAATTGCACTACTTAAAAGATTCCATTCAGTGATTGCGAGGTCTACTCGTTCATAATATGCACGCTTTTAACAAAAGTATTGCATCATGGGTATTTTCGACAAACATGGCAAAAACACAAACAATTCAGTAGGAATTCAAAGTTAGAAAACATTCAACTGTTTTCATTTCGAGGCCTGTTTTGTTAGCCAAACTATTAGTTTTTTAGTTTTCATGGAAAGACAGTTCCGGAACGAAAGAAGTGGATTAATATTCAATATATAATTCTGTCATAAGCAGTCTGTCGAGTGTGATAGTCCGGGTTAGTGTAGTTCTTAAAAGAACTTTTGTTGTTGACATTGACTGACTTTGTTGATTGATTGTTGTTGATTGTTGATTGACTGAGTATGTGAATTGTGATCGTCAGTTGATAGTATATACGTACGATTGTTGCTGTAAAGTTATTGATCAGTTTAGCCATGATGTCATTGGCTGTTCAGCCTTGTTTGTCTGTTCTGTTGACAAGTCGTTTGTAAGCCGCAGGTAGCTGTTGGCATCGGTTCAGTGGTGTCTGTTCTAAGTTAGTAAACCAACTTTCTAGAGAGAGTCGTTTAAAAGTTTATAACATGTTTTATGGTAGTACGTACTGTAAATAAGTGTTGTAAATTCCCGCTATTTTTGTCCAAAATACCCATGAGGCTTCATTTTACTTTAAATTTGCTTATAGCAAGCAGGCATATTTACTCGAAAAGCGCCATGTCACTTTACAGCTGTTAGGCGGGTACCTTTATTGTGGAAGCCGATAAGCATTTCTTTTCTAATACTGATTCACAGCGATAAGTATTTCTGTGATGCCCTTTTCATAATTATACAAAAATACTGTTTTGGTTGTCCTTATCCTTATCGTTGGGAGTAAGTAAACTCCGGCCAATCCAATTATTTTAGATACGGATTCTTTTCCTTCGTTTGCACATTCATAGCTTCGTTATAAACAGATGAGACTATTTTAAGAGACAAAAATATTCAACACATAGAACAAAGGCGCTAAAACTCATTGCTCGAGCTCTAATGTTCCTCTATAACTCTAATTCCCCGATAACTCATTACAGTGTGAACAGGTCGTTTCTATTTTTTTCTCTGTACATGGGAAGATGAATAATTAACTATTATAGCGCGAAAGCGCGCGTGATATCGCCTAATACTTAGCCGACGAGGCCGTAGGCCGAGTCGGCTAAAATTAGGCGATATCACGCAAGCTTCAGCGCTATAATAGTTTTATAATTCAACACATTGATAACAAAGCACAGTTTGAAGAAAAAATATCCAAGCCAAGCCTTTTATTTAAAAAAAGCTTACATATGTTTTACCGCGCGAAACTTGCAACATCACACAGTTCATGAATGAAAGTGGCGCCTTTGTCAATGTTCTACACTATAACTGTTTTGTAATTCAACACATTGATAACAAATCACAGTTTTGAGAAAAAAATTCATTGAGATATACAACCTTTCATTAAGTAAAAAGGCTAACAACAATATTTTACCTCGCACCATTTCTTAAACAACAACCAGCGAATGCCGAAACTTTTGCCAAGCTAAAATTAATTTAGCGTACACAATCAGTTCGGAGAGTTTTTACGAAGAGCAAATAAAGCAAACTATTCTGAGGAAGCATCAAGCCTATATCATATTCCAGAGGTGATTACCAAAGGAATTTTACGAAAATTGTGCTCCTTCATTCACTCTTTGTCGAGCAGTCAAACTTTGAACCAGTTTTCATTCAGCTACGCCAAGAAACACTGCGACCAGTACAGCGACGGCGACAACGCGAAAATTTCGCGCCTTTTTTGTCCAATCATGTGAACAATACTTTTTCTCTTTTCTTTTCTTCTCTTTTTTTCTTTCTTTTCCCTTTTTAACTAATAGTTCACGCACTTTTTCGCCCCAAAACACGAAATTGCAGCCAGCAGTCATTTTCACTTTCCTTCAAAATCCGAAATTTACCGCCATCGCTGGTTATACGTCATGTAGACATAACGCATATCGATAACTTTTTGACCATATTTGGGCAGTGTATCAATGTGTTGAATTATAACATAGAATAGAACCATAGAATACTAGACTAGTTTTATTAACAATAAGCCATCATAACCATATCTTTTTCGGTCAGCTGGGTGTTTAGGCACTGCAATTTAGCTTTTTAGAATAAAATTTAAAGAACCCTAACCAAGGATCATAATACCAAAACGGATACCCTATTTAAGGACTGAGCACCTCAAAAACCATACCCTGTCTCGCGGCACATACTTAAAGTATAAAGCTTACATATGAAAGTAGACTGCAAAAGCGTCTCTCCCCAGTCTCACTCTACGTATCCACACTCGCTCCAGATCTTTTCGGTCGCGCACTTTTTTCGGAGGACTCGCGCAAAAATACGGACTGTTTTGCAGTCTAATATGTAAGTACCTCCTCCCGGGACTTGAACGAACGACTATCGTTTGTGTTCTTCAACATGTTATGGAAAAATGTAAAGAACAAACGTAAGGCCCAATGTAACACATTTATCGAATTAAATTGAAATAAAGCTGCTAATCATCTTGAAGATCGTCTTCGAACTTTCTTTTTGTAATTATTTCTGATCATTTCTGTGCACTGTAGCTTGGCAAAAATAGCTACTTTATTTCTGACAAATGCGGAAAAACAATTCCTCCGTCAACACTTTTTTTTCCTTCGCGCGCCGCCTATTGTTCGCTCCGTCCCCATTAGGAACTTGACAAGAGGGAACGAGAGTTGACAAGAGCGCAAGATTGTTGATAAGTCAGCGTACGAAAGTTGATGAGCGCGGACAAGAGCGCACGAGCGTCGGATGAAAAGTAGGCTTCCATCCTCATTCCCCCTCCCCCCTCCCCCTCCTAAACCAAGGCCGGGTATGCGGGTCAGAACTTTAAGGGCCGCGGTTTAAGACAATTAATGGACCTACACATCTGTTTTTAAGTGGGTCATTTTAAGTCACTTAAAATATAAATGAAAAATGTTCATCTAGCTAGTCTGTGCAATATGCCTTCTGGCACTGTTTACAGTAAATAACGTTTAACTGAATTTAAAATTGGTTCACGTTTAAATAACCGGCCGGCCCTAAGAAACCGCGTCGATGGTTATCCTCACAACCACGCAACCGGGATTTAAGTTTCTGACCGGAGGAGGTCTTCTTTTCTGTGTTCTTGTTGTCTTCTCACTCACCCGGAGTGCTAAGCAATACAAAAACATGTAAAAGAAAATGATATTGCTCTGAATAGTTATACATGCACATATTTCCTAGTCTTTTAAACAACGGTTATATGGGTCGTCATGATAAAACGGGTCCTCTAACAATTACCGCCTTGTTTCGATAATGTATTGCATGTTCCCGGGGGGGGGACTCCCATATAGAAATGACGGGGGTGGTCGTCATGACAAAACGGGTCCTCTAACAATCACCCCCCTGTTTCGATAATGGTTGCATGTTCCCGGAGGGGACTCCCATATAGAAATGACGGGGGTGGTCGTCACGATAAAACGGGTCCTCTAACAATCACCCCCCCCCCCCTGTTTCGATGATGTAGTGCATGTTCCCGGGGGAACTCCCATATAGAAATGACGGGGGTGCTCGTCAGAAATTCTCGAAAAACGCCCTAAAATGTATCTACCAGAATCTTATTAATAGGTTGGCTCAAATGGATTTTTACCCCTAAGCCGGTACCAACACAAGACATATTCTGTCATATTTTTTCGGCTCAATTTAATACCCTGTAGCTAAAAAGTACCGCGATTATTCTTACCATGCATGGTCATTTTAGATTTCAGCACCCTAAGCGGTTCCAATCTACAAATTTTGACCCCCAAAAGATACGACGAGCACCTCCGTCATTTTCATATCGGTGTCCTCCCGGGGGGAAGGGAGGGGGGCATGTTAGCCCATAGACAGACGTGATGGGCAGAGATAAATACTGCACTATTTTTTCATTTTAATAAAAATAATAATAATAGCTTTAGCAGTTATTAAAGTTGCTAGTTTAGGAGGTCTGCAATAATCTCTCTTTATCTATGATCATGAAAGTTTGCCAAGGTACACTGGCAAAGTAATTTACACTGATGCACTCCAAGTACTTTATTATTGCTACGTCTGGCGTTTTCAAGAGTGAGCCAAAAGAAAATAAATGTTATTAGATTCAGTTCTAACCTTGAAGCGTCCAGATAATGGGAGAGAACGAAAAATATTGCGAGAGCTGATGATTTGTTTAAAAGTCTCTTCTTAGCGACGACAGTAGATTTACGGTGGCCTTTTCGTCATGCGATAGCGTGACTGAGTAAATACTGTAAATATTTTCTGCAGCGATGATCGGAATAGGATTACTGGGCTGCAGACGTTTATAATCGAAAGGAATTTTTGACTAATACCGTGAAAAAGACAAAAGAGGAACACGAAATGTTGTTGTTGGCTGCGAGTTATTGAAGGCAAGTCGCTTGTGCGTGCTTCTAAAAATTTGCATGGTAACTGGAATGTTTCAGTTTTTAATGTTTTTGTCTGTTGTCAATGTTGGAATGTTTCAGTGAAGATAGAGGCCCGCTCCCATGTAAAATTTACGGGGCCTTTCTTGTGATCGTCGGAAATTTTAAAAAGAAAACTGTTTTTTGGATGCGACTCGCATTAATTTTTAACCCAAAGAGGTACCAAATCTTTCTGAAAATTTCTGTCAGCATATTCCTTAAAGGCTGGTTTTCACTAGCGCATAAGCATAAGCACAAGCCAACTTAGTGCCTATTGTTCAGTTTTGTCCAAACAATTGGTTACTGAGTCTGCTTATGTTGGCTTGTGCTTATGCTTATGCGCTAGTGAAAACCACCCTTAACACCCTAAAACGATCTCAGAATAACTCTGGTCAGTTTCAAGCTCCTGTTCAAACACTCTTAGTCAGTGAACCACGAATTATAAATGGTTTGGTGTACGGTTCTAAACCTATTGTATATCAGCCTTGGGCGACCCTTGCACTCGGTAACAGGGATGGCACAGCATATTACTTTATTGTAATTCGATAAAACTGAGGCGCAGCGCAGATTCAATCTTAAGGTGATCAGTTTGCGTTTATAAGTTGTAGAAAAATGGTAGCAAACGAGAATTACGAGGAAAGAAGAGTCCGGGGGGGGGGGAGAGAGGGCTCCCATATGCTCGTCAGTAGAATCTCGTTTGATGGGTGTGGCTCAAAAGAATTTTTACCCGACCTTACCCCTAAGAGGTACCAATTCTAAAACAACACATGTCATATTCTGTCATATTTTTTCGGCTAATACCCTAAAAGGTACCGTGATAATTCTAATGGTGGTCATTTTAGAATTTTAGATTTAAGTACCCCTACAAATTTTGACCCCTCAAGCACATTGCTTCCATCCCCTGACTGATTTCTACAGCCACCGTTATCTTATCTGGCATCTCAATAAACGTCACCATTGATTAATTCGCGTGTCATATTACGCGTTCTTAATGCCAAATCATAAAGTGCGCTTTGTCCGTCCTGATCCTGTCGCCGGCGTCCTGGACTGTATCACCTCCGACAGAGAACAGAGACGAGCTGTTAGTCATCATCAAGACTCTGCAAAGACAGTTCTTAGTTCCACGTTCGCAAGACGATGACATTTCAGGCGGGGTGGATGTGGCTTGTGGTCTCCTTTGCTCTGATTTGCTTGTGGTGCAGCGACTCTAGTTTCGCTTTACCCATCGGTAGTACGAATCTAAACCCGACCAAAGAAGAACTTGACACATTCACTCTCTTAAACGCTGCGGTAAGTCGATAAATATTTAAAGCTCGCGAAGTGCGATAACGCGCTTAGGTTTACATTTGCTGTGTGAGGATCATGGAAAAGTTCTGTTCAATACTAACTATTTAAAGGTCAAACTTACTATAGTTGAAAACGTATTTTAAACAATACATGACTAATTCTTTTACCAAGGGTCGACATGACATACAATATCAACGCGAGTTGTTTTTTAGTGTAATCATGACCTTTTCTATCAGATAGACTGCTAGCTTTCCTTTTTCAGTCAATCAAGCGGAAACAAGCTCGGTGAGACTGGAGCGAGCGAACGAGCCGAGGGGAAACTGGGTCGTCGATCGCGTATTTGCTCTCCCGCTCGCTCGACTATCCAGAAAGGGACTGCTAGCAGTCCAGCTATCAGAAGATTGATGACAAAACATGGATTCCTGTCAAATTGCCCCTTTTTTGGACCGGATCGATGGACTGCCATTCTGGACCGGGTCCATGGATCCCCTATTTTTTTTACCCCCCAAAATAAATAAATAAAACAGAAATAATAAAAAAATGATAGAAAAATAATAAAATAAAATGATTAAAGGTTTTCAAATGTTTCACACCGGTAGAGATTGTGTGGCCTGTCAACGCTTGCTTTCTACCACTGTAATCGAGTAATATTTATAATTTTATTATTATTATTTTTTTAATCTTTGGAGTTAGAAAAATAGGGGGGCCATGGACCCTGTCCAAAATGGCTGTCTGTGGAGCCGGTGCCGATTTCCCTTTCGTAAACAAGTGATGCCATTTTTAACGGTCGATGCCATCATTAGCATTCATTGGTAACCAGGCCTTTTGTAATGGTCGATGCCATTATTTCTCTCTTGTTTATGCCTGGATTGGGATGAAAGTAGGCTAACATTATTAGATAAAACTGTTTTGAGGTAAAGCGATTATTAGATCTAAGCTAGATTCGCGGTTAGGTAAGATTTAGGGTTAGGGTGTCCCGTTATTTACATGTATATATATATATATTAAGAGAAGCACCTTTTATAATTAAAATTTTCTTGGGTTTGCCGGATCAACCCCTTGGCTGTAGTGGTAAAGGAGAGATGCTAGCATGTAGAGGTTCCGGGTTCGATTCTAGGTAATTAATTGCATTTTTCTTTTTCTAAGTGTCGCTAAAATGGCATCGCTTGTTTACGTAAGGGAAAATCGCGAGCCGGTCCAAAAGGGTGGGTGGGGGGGGGGGGGTGGGGTCCATGTTTGATCTCACCCCTAGGATGCGTACAAATGTAGGTGTGTTGTCATATAAACTCTTGGTCTTCGGCCATCGTAGCTTGATAAAAAATATTAAACAAACAGCGGTGATAAACATGTGTTGTGTTGTGTTGCGGTGATAAACATGTGTTGTGTTGCATGATGATGGTTCGCATAGGAACACAAACGGTTTTGCTTTTAATGGTATAAATTTCAAAGTTTACTCCAAAAATTGACTTCCTTGGATAACGTACCGAAACGGTTTCAAATCGGGCTGAGGAGCGGGTAAACAAAAAGGAAATTAAAGGCTCTTATGAGCCAACTCGTGAATAGGAAGATTGTTCACCCAAAAATTCATAGCGGCAGGATGTTTTCCACAAATTAAAAGCTTATGTTATTTATGCAAAAATAAGTAACACAAAAATACAGGGTCATGTCGTACCTCCGTTGAACGAGTTGTTTTATTGGCCCACCAAAACAATAGATGAATGACCTAAACAATGTCCCTATCCCTATAAACAATAGCAGGTACTGTTTTAGAACGGCCAATGAAAATAGAGGTTTATGAGAGGTACGACCCTACCGAAAATAAATGTACGGATATTTCCCCTCAATCAAAAGGTCTGTTTTATTTTACTCCAGTCGCAGCTTTAATATCTGTGTTTTAGCAGTCCTCACTGCATGTAGACGAACATGCCTTTTGTCGTTTCTCTGAGGAGTTTTCTGATACTGTCACGCAAAAGCTATCGCAAAGCAAAGAATTTTTACCGATCACTCTTATTGGGGAAATGATCAAAACTCTTGTACTCGGACAGGACCCATCTTATCCCCCCATCTCCGATCTAAGATGGTGTCTTGTTGGTATAGCCCCCACTCTATCAGGAGTAGAAACTAAGAAAACGATTCAAACCTTCCTGTGCCGTTTTGCTAGCAATGCAAACTTCATGCACACGGAATATTAAAGTATCATCTAAAATTTTTAAGCCAATAAATTTTGCCCATCAGGTAAATCAAATAGGCAGTATCTTGCGTACGTAGCCTCCCTTCACCTAGACAAAGTAGGTTCTTGTCGAGTATACTTGTTATGACCACTTCCCTTACAAACACCATTTACCAGTCTTCTAGCAGTTTAGTGAATAATCTGTAGAGCGAGCTTATTTCCCAGAATTAACTGAAGGCTCTTAGCAAATGAGAAGACAGATAGTGACTGCAATGTATAATAATAGAGAATGTGTGGTCTTTCGTCCGGGACAATAAAACTGTAACGGGGTGTCCGTATATAGCCTGCGAGCAAGCCCTCGGGCTCGGGGCACCGAGGTCGAGAGCTTGCTCGTAGGCTAGTGTCTATATGAAGCGGGTGTCCGCATTAAGCGGGTGTGTGTGAAGTGGGGTTCGATTCTATTTCTGTTCAACTCATTTGTATGTGATCGTCAAAGGTACAGTTCCCATATTCAGTAATAGCGGTCATGAAAATACAATATTATTAATCAACAACTGATATTTAATGATTCATTTCTATTTTTGTTCTTTTAGGCTTGGGTGTATAAGTACAAACTGAAAGAACCCGGAGGAGCTACTGCTAACTTAACAGAAGAGCTCTCTAAAATCCAGTTCAGGGGAGGATTAAATATAACTGGGGTGTTGGACGAAGAAACGAAGCGGTTGCTTTTAACTCCTCGATGTGGAGTTTTGGAGAAAGAAGATGAGAATCAAACGATCGGTGTGCGCAGAAAGAAACGTTATTATCTTCAAGGAACGACATGGAAAAAGAAGGTGAGGTTAACCCTTTAATTCTATTTAACTGGGCTTTTTTGGAGTTCCTGTGAAAGAAGCGTTACTCTCTTTAAGAAACGTATTGAAAAAAGAAGGAGGTTAACCCTTTAAACATATTATAGTGATCAACTCCAAATTTCTCCTTGTAATATTAATACTCGATCAATGAGGTCATGTGGAATTCTCTTGATATTTTAACAACTTCACCCCATTACTTCTCTAAGAAACTTAATGGAACAAGAAAAGAGAATTTGTAGTTTGATAAAAAAGAGTGTGACCCTCGCGCTTGTGAGTCTGATCGTAGGCTTATTAAAATAGAATTACATATATACTATCATAATTATTATTATTATTATTATAATGCGTAGCTTGCGACAGCAGCCAGTATTTTCGTTAAGAAAAAACACTGGACGACCTGCGATATCCTCCGGGAGGGACAATTCTATACCGTTTCTCATCGAATAATAGCCGGGGCGATTATTATTTTTTTAGTATAGAAGCAAAGACCGATACAACGAAGGTAAATTAAAATTTTTAAAGGTGTACTATATTTCGGCTGGGCAAACCAGCCTTCTTCAGATATAATGATGAAAAAATTACATTGATTTTTTTTATAGTTGACACGTATACGTAACAACGGAAATACGTTGGGCTACGTGGAGAAAAATAACAATGATAGACAGAAAATAAATAGTACAGAAAATAATAAAAGGAAACTAATACAAAAAGTGAATGATTAGTATGTTTCTTCGCGAATGTTGAGGCCATTAGGTCCAAGTGTTCTGCCTTTTGAAATTAAAAAGCTTCTTTGGCCTTACGTATTGAGTCTCGATTAGAGAAAATTTTTTCAATGGGGATTAGTTGCATGTCATTGGCAGTGTGGTTAGGAGAGGAGAGAAAATGTTCGGCGGATGTAGCAAATTAAGACTTGGTGTAAGGATTATCTATGGTCGGCGGCCGGTGTTCATTAAATCTGTCTTTTAAGCGTCGTTTAGTCTCTCCAATATATTGTAAATTACAGCGGTTACATTGAATCATGTAGATTAAATTTTTGGTGTCACAGGTCAGGTTAGATTTGATATTGCGCGTTTCACCGGTAGAAAAGAAAGTATAGTTAGTATGTCCGTCAGAAATGTAGGGACAAGTAGCGCAGTTCTTTCTGCAACGCAAACATTTCTTGTCTTGTTCGCTTATAGGACTTGACCTACCGATTCATATCCACCACAAACGATCTTCCGGTGGATGTACAACAAAATATTATTAGGAAGATGCTGAAGAAGTGGGAAGACGCCAGTACGCTGACCATGCGCGAACAAACGGACCCCTCAGTTAGTGACGATGATGTCGATATATTGATTGCATTTGTGACGCGTTTTCATGGAGACCCGTATCAATTTGATGGTCCAGGAGGAACGCTGGCGCATGCGTATTATCCACACAGCAACATTGGTTAGTGTATTCCTTTTACAACAAGATATTTTTTTTATGAGAACGTTGGGACAGAAATTGGTCAAAATCTTACCAACACCCTAAAAGCATAGCGAGGCTGAGACTAAGATTGGCCCGGTTTTGTTTTGTCCAACTGTTTTTTACAATGACTTCTAAATACAGTCATTGGGTAAAAAGTTATTGTCTTATTGAACCCAAAATGCTACAACAAATCGCCGGTATGCGCTTTATCTCCAAACTACTGCTTCTGTTTTGCTCTATAGAATCTTTCTAGTCAATTAAGTTGTATATTTGATGGCATTTTGCGATATAACGGAATATTTTGAAATACAATTTAGAAAATAAAATGAGGGATATAAGACATGTCGTTTCGACGACAACATGTCGTCACTATCAATGATAATTATTGCAAGATAAGTGGCAGTATTATACAGTGGAACCCTGCATTACGGACACCCGCTTATTACGGACAGTATTGTATGTCCGATCCCGAAGAAACACTCATATATATTCTCTTAAATTAGCAAAGGACAAAGGTGGACAAAGGACACTTTTTTGTGACTCGAATGACACGCTCTCGTACAAAGTTACCTCACATTAGGGACACTCGTTATCTGTGCACTGTATAACTGTATAATTTCATTGTCACGATTATGTCTTACAGTCGAACCTCTTCTTAGATCGAGGACACCTCGCTATCGAGGACACCTCGCTAATACGGACACCTCTCTAGTACGGACAGTTCACTTGGTCCCAAAGATACCAAAATTCATACAATCCCTGCCTCTATAATGCGGTCACTTGGGCCTGTCCCTTTGGTGTCCGTATTAAGGAGGTTCGACTGTAATGGCACCCTGTCAGGATATGACTAAAACCCTGCGTAGCTAGAATGTGTACTGTGATGTTTAATTTTGCGGTTTTAAGTTGTTAGCCCACAAATCAGCTTAAGTTGTGTAGTAAACGTAAGATTTTAATGCTTAGCTTTCAAAATCGACAAAAACCGAATCTTTATTGGTAAGCATTCTGCACCTAACACAGCTTTTCGGGTCCGAAAACTTTTCGGGACTTTCGAGAAACGCACGCCAGGAGATGGTCCCCTTAATAGAGATGTCCCACAGAAGAGGTACCACTGTTCAGTATAACCTTTGTCATTATTAAGGGGACACTTTTCCTGGTCCAGATAGAGTCCCCTCAGTGGAGGTTCCACTGTTGTCATTATTAAGGGGACACTTTTCCTGGTCCAGATAGAGTCCCCTCAGTGGAGGTTCCACTGTTGTCATTATTAAGGGGACATTTTTCCTGGTCCAGATAGAGTCCCCTTGGTAGAGGTTCCACTGTTCAGTATAACCCTTATCATTATTAAGGGGACACTTTTCCTGGTCCGGATAGAGTCCCCTTAGTAGAGGTTCCACTGTTTTATCAACAAAGATACTTAGTATAGCGTTGTCTTTTGTTGTTACTTTCAGGTTTATCGGGCGACGCCCATTTTGATGATGACGAGCGATTCACAACAGGAACACGTGATGGAATTAATTTGGACTGGGTAGCGGTTCACGAGTTTGGGCACAGCATGGGCCTGGAACATTCCAACGTGCGAGAATCCATCATGTACCCATGGTACAAGGGATATTTCGAGAACATCGAACTGACTGATGACGACATTAGAGGGATACAGGCACTTTATGGTAAGCAAGATGGAAAAGATTTCCCGCTAAAAGAGAGAAGGGGCTCTTTACATGGGAGAATTGCTTTGACGCAGTTGTTACCCCTCTAAGGCCGCAGGAACATTCTATTCGATGGTGACCGTTATAGAGAAGTTCGACTTAATTTTATTTTATCCAAAATTAAATACCGATAACAACCTTTAAACTCACAGAATAATAGACCACATTCGTACTCGCGGTATTGAACTGGAACTAGCTTGCAGTCGAGGCTTATGCGGGGGAATATCATTAAAAATATTTGCATGTGAATAGATTGCCCCGCATGAGCCTCGACTTCAAGCTAGTTTCAGTTCAATATGCTGAGTGTAAGAATATTGCCTATTGTTTGCAGTGTCGGTGCCAGATTCCATCCCGCGCCTGCAGAGAGGCGGTGGAAGATAAAAAGGGGGGAAGGGGTGAAAAAGTTAGAGATAAGGGAAGGGACCGGACCTACAGGCCCTTTCCCTAGATTCCGGGGGGGGAATCGGGGGAATGGTTTAAATGTTTACATTGGTTATTGTTAGGTAAGCCGCCTCCGACTCCAACTCCAACTCCGACTCCGACTCCGACTGGAACACCAACACCATCGGACACGACCACTGAGAGCGCATTAATTAGAAGTACCTCGACCATTGCGACTCAAACTCCAGTAGTGGAAGTTTGCAAAGTGGAGAAGTTTGATGCGTTCATCTTGGGAAGTGACGGGAAAACGTACGTGTTTCACGGGGACTATTTCTGGATGCTGGGAGAAAGACTTGGCGTGGAAAGCGGTCCAACAAAGATAACATCAAAATGGAAGGAACTTAGGACCCCAATAGACAGTGCTTATACAAAAGACAGACGAACTATATTTTTTAAAGGAAGCGAGTAAGTATCAAAGTGACTTGTTAATATTATTACAACTTTTGCCCGGTTTAAGTGTGTTGTTCATAAATTTGAAACAACAGCACGGAAACTTTTCATAGTTCGGTTTGAAACTCGCCGCTATTTTGTATTTCACACAGGCCTCCTCTTCCAGATGAACTCAGCCTGTACAACTGTCGCTTGGAAACCAGTGACACACGAAACTTTGATCACATTTCATAAACTTGATGAAGTGTGAAAGCAATTGAAGCATGTCTTAACACATATACCCCACGGAGAAAAAACTGAGTCGAGCCTCCTTAGACGGTTACCTCTATTAAGCGGTCGCAGCCACCCTTAAACTTGAACGTCATTTCATTAGGGTGTGGAAATATGGTTTAGAGGCAGTTTTGCAACATCCAACTCTTGAAACTCTAGAGTTCCGTAACGTAGGCTTGTGGCGAACAACTGCCACTGCAGTTACAAGGCAGAGATTGCTTGATTGTGTTATAATACCGTAGGTTAATAAAATTGATATTTGAACACGCCCACTGTGCGTATTTGCAATTTCAAAGTCCCGAGGGGTGACCGCTTAATGCGGATTCGACTGCATTGGTTTATAACTACTGTGTGTATTTGCAATTTCAGAGTCCCGAGGGGTGACCGCTTAATGCAGGTTCGACTGCACTGGTTTATAACTAATGCGTGTATTTGCAGGTATTGGAAGTATTATGACGACAGAATTGAGGAAGGTCCCAGGGACATAAGCCTGTACGGTCTGCCATCCTCACTGCAGAACATGAACGCGGCTTTTGTTTGGGAAATCAATCGAAAGACATATTTCTTCAAAGGAGATAGTTACTGGCGTTACAACGAGTACAGTAAGACTGTTGATTCCGGTTACCCGAGAAACATTGCAGTTTGGGGTAAGAAATGGGCACAAATTCGATAATATGTGATATAAATGTACTGAATATATAATTAATTTATTTATCGTCGAAAAAGGAAGTGGTCGCCCGATCATCCGAGCACTAGGCTCACGTTTAAAAACACTCGACATTACATATGATATAAAAAGTATGTTTAGAGTGGTTTTACTTAACCCCTGAAAAACTGATTAGTTTGTGACAGTCAAAATTAAACAAAAGAAAACAAAGGAATTATAGTGTAAAAGTGCGTACTATTCTACTAACTATTTCACGGGTTAAGTAAAATCACTTTAATATATAAAAAGGTATAAAAAGAATATATTTGTAACATACCTCAAGAAAATCACGCTCTCTGATTGCTTGATATACGCGCCATCCATTTCAGACATTTGCACGTGGGTACCACGCTGTGACGCTCCGCGTTACTCAGCTTGTTTTGCCAGCAATATTGATATGTTGTCTTCATGATATGTGGTAAAAGAAATGGTAAAGGTCGCAGCTGTGCGTACATCAAGTTATGGATGCACTTAGGAGGTTTGCTAAGCACTCAGGAAGCTAGAGTTTACGCTTCTTTCGTTCTTAGCAACTTCCTGCGTGCATTCATAACCTGATGAGTCTGTTGATGAAATCCTATGGTGTAACCATTCAAATGAAACCTCTTCAGCAGTACTTTTGCATGGTACCATTTGTTCTAACTTTTGAGTCTGTTGATGAAATCCTATGGTGTGACCATTCAAATGAAACCTCTTCAGCAGTACTTTTGCATGGTACCATTTGTTCTAACTTTTGAGTCTGTTGATGAAATCCTATGGTGTGACCATTCAAATGAAACCTCTTCAGCAGTACTTTTGCATGGTACCATTTGTTCTAACTTTTGAGTCTGTTGACGAAATCCTACGGTGTGACCATTCAACGAAACCTCTTCAGCAGTACTTTTGTATGGTACCATTTGTTTTAACTTTTGAGTCTGTTGATGAAATCAATTATTAATTTATAAATTAATTTAACCCTTTCACTCTCAGTGTCAATTATGGAGACATGTAGTGTAGTTGTTAATCTAACTTTTGAGTCTGTTGATGAAATCCTATGATGTGACCATTCAAATGAAACCTCTTCAGTAGTACTTTTGCATGGTACCATTTGTTCTAACTTTTGAGTCTGTTGACGAAATCCTACGGTGTGACCATTCAACGAAACCTCTTCAGCAGTACTTTTGTATGGTACCATTTGTTCTAACTATGAGTCTGTTGATGAAATCCTATGGTGCGACCATTCAATGAAACCTCTTCAGCAGTACTTTTGCATGGTACCACTTGTTTTTCAATATTTTACAAAATGAAATTTTGGGATTTTCCTTGAATTTTGACATTTGGCACTGTTGGGTTAAAACGTTTTAGTCCACTTAAAAATACTAAAGATAAGAAACGTCTACATTTTGAATTCATGTCGTTTTATAATACGAAGAGAGTCAGCGTGTTGTTTTTCTTGATTTTTTTAATTTAGACCTAACTTGTTTCAATTAATATTATATAATAATTACAATAGATTGGTTTTTCTATTGAATATAGAAAGTAAGTTCGCGATTACTTAGGTTTTAAATCGCCACGCCTTTCGATTGGCTAAAAATTCTCTCGTTACTTTTTTCAACCAATCAGAAGTAAAGCCAAAACCGAATCGTGACTTGTCCTCGGGCATTTTCCTGTGCTTAGCACCGGTTACAGGTACTTTCTCCTAGTTCTGATTGGTTCATTGGCCATCAAACGAAATTAAACGAGGTTTATAGTGAAGTATAAAGTTTTAAAGAAAACATTTTTGCAAAAAACATGACTGATTCTTGCGCCCGGGGGGGGGGGGGGATTTTTAGTTTAACCCCTAAGGCAGACCAATCTGGGCGTGGCTCATGCTCTATTGAACCCCTAAAAGATACCATTCTAAAAAATCAAAGGCTTCAAAGAGCCAACCCGTGAATAAGAAATGCTAACGCGTAACACAATATTGTGGTAAGCTTATGTTTTCATACTAACACGGTTCGATATTTTTTTAAAATTAAACGTAAGGATTTTTGACGAACGCCAAAAAAAAAGTACATCACTTTCATAATATCCAGTCTGAAGAAGAAAGAAAAAAGAGAGGAAAATAGAAGGTCCTAAGCTGGACTTGAACTCACGCTTCCCAACTCCTATTACCGACGCTCAACAACTCCACCACCGAAAAACACATGCTTAATAAAGACTAAATTTTATTATTTCAAGGTAGATACGCATCAAAAACGCGTGTCTCAGTTGAAAAATCCTTTTAGATCGATTTTAATTTTGCATTAAATGCATCCAAATGCGAAACATCTTTAAGCTTATTGTTATTTATATTCGTTTACAACAAATTAGTTATTGTTATCGCTGGATTCACGTTGTTCTTGTTACGAAACGCATTCGTAACAAAGCATTACGTCACTAAGTTTACAGCTGATGGAAGGAGCGAGCGAGTGAGTGAATGAGTGAGTGAGTGAGTGAGTGAATTTAAGCCACTGTTACTGATAACCTTTTTTTTACGCATGCGCGTATTCACGGGTCAAAAAGATAGACAAACAAGAGACAGTGGCGATAAAGTCTTTGCTATCGAATACCTTCATCTATAATGAATTAAAATGGTTTTTAGAGCACTGTCATAAATCTTTAGGTCTTCATTCATTGTCTCTTTAATTATTTGCATACCACCCTAAAGGATACCTTGATGGCGTTCCTTCCCGAAAACCCTAAGTGACACCAAAATCCATCATTTACACCCCTAAACGAGACGACGAGCATCATTGTAGCTTTCATATCGCAGTTCTCTCCCCCCCCCCCACCCCTCACCCCCTGCTAAGTTCATGCGGATCGTGAAAAATCCATTAAAACAACTCAACTAAAACCCAGAGAATTGTTGTGCCATTTGGTAATTTGACGTTTGATTACCGTTTTAGGTCTCCCGGAATCGGTGGACTCTGCAATTTCTTGGAGAAACAAGAAAACGTATTTCCTCAAAGATGAAAACTACTGGAAGCTGAATGACGAATCGCTTACGATGGAAACGGGATATCCTCGTGATATCACCAAAGTGTGGATGAAATGTGCTAATTAATAGAGTTCAGTCTGTTATTCGCTGGTCCTGTTTCAATAAGTAGTAAGCTTATTTTACGGCACTGATTAAGCGGCAACGCTTATTTGGCAGATGTTGGCAGAATAATCCGATTTAGTTTTTAAGCTTGTTTGTAACGTTAATTAGATAAAAATTCTACAGTTTTTGTAACTTTCCCTATAAAAACAAATTGCTTACACTGTACTTAAAAGTTCATTATAAGCATTGTGCGGCGACAATAAAGCTTGTTTGCTAAAGTGAATTCTACAATTTGTTTTGGCGGGAAAACTGGCAATCTGATTGGTTACACGTCCAGCAAAAAATGTGGGGGGGGTGGGGGAATGTGGTTTTCCAACGCGCGTGAGAGAGCGCAGCTGGCTTGGAAGGAAGGGAAAGCTTCTCTCGACAGAGTTGCATAGCCGGTGGTCTGCATGTCTGTTCAATGCAGAGTCGAATCTCTCATAAGCTAAGTGGCCACACTCGGGATCAGGAAAAATTGTGTACTGATCAAATCGAACCTTCAGGATGCCCTCCCTTCCGGGCAACTCCTGGGTATTTGAACTTTGGTTTGTTTTAGTTCATTTCCCCCAGGCCAAAAATGTTGCTCAAATGCCGCCGTATCCAAGGGTCATATTTATCGATCAAATGCTCCTACCACCGGGAAACATAGATTATTAAATTCTACACACGATTTTGATGCCTTGTACTGAGAAGTGTTTTAGATTTTGCAGGGTTTGTCAATCATATAGACAGCCGTGGGTCAAAGGACTCAACTGGCTCAAATGGTCAAATTAGTCCAAATGATCAAACTGACAAAAAATGTAGACCACGAGTAGTCCCTCCTTTTTTCTCACTGATAGTAGAGCGAGCGAAACGCGAGCGTGCGTGAAAATCACCCCACGCGAGAAAGGCGAGACGCGCACCGCGCGTCTCGCACTTTCCCGCGTGGGGTGATTTTCACACGCGCTCGCGTTTCGTTCGCTCTACTATCCCTGAGGTTTTTCCTCAAATGATGCATGGCAGGGATCAAATCGCTCAACCTGTCTAAATGTCCCAACTGGTTGGGGTAATCCAACCAATTCAAATTAGCAAACTGACATAAATGACCAAACCAGTGCAAATGGCTAGACCAGTCCAAATGTACCAACTGGTTAAAGTAATCCAACTGGGATATATGACTAAACTCGCTAAAATAATGTAGTCTAACCGGTCCAAATGAAGAAATAGAATGAAATAAGCAAACCGGCTCAAATGCATTTGTGTCAGTATTTGATAGGATCATGCTCACTTTTTATCATTTAGATCCGGTGTCGTGTTAAAGCCGGCGGTATGGTATTTCAATAACGTATAATCAGCTATGCAATTGTAGAACCGGTGTGGTGGAAAAGCACATTTAATAACCGTAAAAGTACCTTTGTTCCGCACGAGAATTGACGTGTGCGCAAGATTGCTGATGATAATTTACGAGATTTGAAGAGAAGGCATGAGTGTTGATGAAACTATTAATTATACGAGATTTCATGAAGAGCGCGCGAGAGTTGATGAGAACATGCGAGAATCTGATAAGAGCGCAAAATATACTCGAGATGACGAGAGCGCTTGAGTGTTGATAAAAGCACATGAGAGTTGATGATAACGAAAACGCAAGGGAATGGTTTAAAGTTTATTAGCGCGCATAAGAGTTGGCGAGACCGTATGAGAGTCGAGATCGCGTGAGAACTGAATTGGGTGCAAAAGATTACTGATGATAATTTAGCACATTGAAAGCGCGTGAGTTGAAAAACTATACGAGATTTGACGAAGAGTTCCGAATGTTGATGAAGAGCGCACAAGAGTCGATGAGAGCGGGCGAGAGTTGATGAGAGCGCATAAGTGTTGATAAAACTATGCGAGATCTGACGAGAGCGCATAAGAGTTGATGAAGAGTGCACGAGAGTTGATGAGTGTGCACGAACGTTGATGAGAACGCACAAGAGTTTATGAGAGAGAATTGATGTGAGCGCAAGATTGTTGATGACGAAATACGAGAGTTTCGAGAGCGCTTGAGTGTTGATGAAATGGTTGATTTGAAAAGTCGTCTGAAAACATTTCTTTTCAAAACATCATATTTTTAGTTATTTCATAGTTTTTGTCGACATCTTTTGTAATTATTACTGTAAGCGCGTAGAGATTATTAAACGCGCGATAAGAACTTTGTTTGCTGACGTCAGAAATGAAACATGATTTTATGAAGGTGGCTTCAGTTAAGTGAGTCACACAAGGATCCAGATTCAGTTATACAACATAAAAGTCACATGCATTTCACATTGTTATTATTTAAGTCCTTTGGTAAACAATTTAACTACAAGGAAGCACATTACACCAGCTCCTCGGTATGACCATTAACTTACAATGCGCACAACCATATCACTCTGGTAGGAGGGCACACAAATGCGGTTGGCGGGATTTGGGATCAGCTGGGATCTGGCCTATTTTGAGGACAGGATTCGGGATGCGAGTTAGAAACAGTAACGGGAAGCGGGATTTTAACTACGAGCGGGAGCGACATTTCACGTTTTTGAGGGGTCGGGATGAGGGAATCGTGAGGTATAGCATCGCGGGATACCGGATTAGGTCGGATTACAATCTGAACGTGACCTCATTAATTGACTGAATCGGCCAGCATGCGGAGGCCTTCAAATGGATCCGTTGTGTACAGCTGTGTCGACTTTAAACAGGAAATGACGGCGGGGTCGGTATTTCGACGTAAAAAGACGCGGGATGGCGGGATGACTAAGGAAAAATGGGCGGGAAGGCGGGAACTGAGAACCCTATTGTGGACCCTCTGGTAGTGGCAGCCATGGACAGCTGTTTCGTCCTGGTTGAGATTCATGATCATCATGGCGGTAATGGCGATACCGAGGGGATGGTATATTGTGCTTCCTTTGCAGTTATATTTTGTAAAAAAAAACTTGACTATTAAATAAAAGTGTTCCAGTCGGTATTGCAGGATTCATGTGGTGACGGAGTGTTCGCTTCTTCCCTTCCTTGTTCTCTTATAGAGTTTTGATGTTAATTTTTTTAAAGAATGGATTGGCCTCAATGGGACTGTGTTATCTCCTTTTGTAATGCAGTGGAATTACAGTTTTTTAAACCCTTGATTTTTCGAACCACCCCATCATTCGAATAAAACTCGTTTTCCTTGGATTTGATTTCAGTCGATGCCAAATTCGATTTTCCGAACTCCGTTTCCTTTGTAGCAGGTTCGAAGAATCGAGATTCCTTTAACCCATTGACTCCTACAAATTTCGTAGAAAATGGCAATTTGAAGCCACTAATGCCGTTTTTTAACTGCTAGGGAGGCAAATACGGCGAGCAAACTGTCCAAAACATTGTTAGCAACATGGAAACTTAGTTTCCTTTGCTTTCTGGGCAGAGGTCTGGGTCAAATAAATCGACTTTTGGTTTCGGCCATGCACACAAAGCAATTTTGACTTTTCTTTTTCTTCGTCAGTTACTCGCCATTCTTATTCGTTCTTGGTGTTCTAGGAGCATATTGTGTATTTAAAAAGGTTTTAAATTGTAATTTTAGCATAGTTTTGATCCCAAAATTCATGACAGTTCTCATCATGATGATATAGCTCCAAACGAGAACTTGAAAACTAGACTGAATGGGGCGTTAGACCCGGCGGCGGAACATTGCGGTTTTACCATCCCTAAACACCTACACATGATATAAGAAAATACTGCAAGGACTGGTCAAACAACGTGTAAAGGCGTGATTTCTTCGATATTTCGGCTGGCCAACACCAGCCTTCACACGTTGTTTGACCAGTCCTTGCAGTATTTTCTTATATTTTCTTATATTTTGACTGGTCACGATCTACTGTGATCCAACGTAGCGCAAGTTTGATCATACACGGTTCAATTAATTAAATTTATTTCATCTTGTTTTGATTCTCGAGATAAAATTGTCACCAATGTAATTTAATTATTCATTTTTGTTTTTCTTTCCTTTTGTTAGTTAGTTATAAGCTTTTGCAATATTGTAAAATCTACAGTCATGCAAATAAAGCTAAATGTTGTTGTTGTTGTTGTTCTTGCAGTGGTTTTCATAACCTTAAAAAGTTGTACCTACACATGGCTATCACCGACGCAATAATACCAAAGATCTCTCAACGAATCTCCTTTTCTTTGTGTTCTTTAAAAAGCGGACATTGAAGCAAATCACATTCAAATTCACTGCATCGTCAGGTCCGATGAATAAATTTAGGAGTGTCGATCGAGGGACAAACTGTTGAGGTTAACCACGGAGACATACATTCAATAAATATCGCGTGTATCTAAAAGAATATCAAAACTTAACTTTTCCGGTTTCGTCACGGTTTGCCGACTTCCTCGATATAACAGAAACCATTTACGGGCAATCGAGTGTCGATCGAGGGACAAATTAACTGTTGAGGTTAACCACGGAGACATACAGTTATACTGAGTAAATATCGTGTGTATCTAGGAACTTGAAACCCAGACTGAAGGAGGCGTTGGACCCGGTGACGGAACCGCTGAAAGCAAACATTGCGGTTTTACCATCCCTAAACACATGTACACATGGCTTATTTCGTTAGTTTTCGATCTTAATGTATCTAAAAGTAAAAACTGGTTACACGAATAATGTCGAGGAGTGCTTTTGATGCTCACAATGACCCTTTATTTAAAAACTTAGGAATGTTGAATCTTGAGAGTATTTATAAACTTCAGATAGGAAAATTTATGTATCTTCATAAAGCCGGCTTACTTCCTGATAGTTTCAATAACATTTTTTTAAATAACAAACCATGTGCATTCTTATGACACTAGAAGTTCGAGGCTCTTTTACTTACCTTATTGCAGAACAAATATAAGAAAGTTTTCGATCTGTTTCCAAGGTCCTAAATTCTTTAATTCTCTTAGCTTTGAAATTCAAAATGCTACAAGCATCGCCTCTTTTACTTCTAAACTGAAAGCATTCCTCTTATCGTTTTTTTTTTTAACTAGTTGATTATAATATATTGAGGGAGCCTATTTATTTATTTATAAATATAAGCTTATAAGCTCAGTGGTTTCTTTTGGACTTCCTTGCTCTTAAATTTTATATTTATTTACTGTAACTGTTTACAATATTGGGCAATAAACTAAACTTAAACTTAAACTTAAAGTCAAGTTCTTATAAAGACAAGTTCTTTAAATTATGCATCACCGATGGAATACCAAATACGGATCTCTCAAGGATCTTCTTTTCTCTGTGTTCTTTAAAAAGCGGATATTGAAGCAAATCACATTCAAATTCACTGCATCGTCAGGTCCGATGAATAACTTTAGGAGTGTCGATCAAGGGGCAAACTGTTGAGGTTAACCACGGAGACATACATTGAATAAATATCGCGTGTATCTAAAAGAATATCAAAACTTAACTTTTTCGGTTTCGTCACGGTTCGCCGGCTTCCTCGAAATAACAGAAACCATTTACGGGCAACATTTAATGCTGCAATGGTCGTTGTGGTTTTTTTTATTCTTTGTCCTGACCGGATACTTAAAAAAAACGTGACCAGATCAAGGAATATCAGTAAATACAGGATATATATATGTATAATCACACTTTCTTCCTCCTGGCTATGACCCGAATCTATCCGTTTTTGGTGATTCAAAAAATTGTTTTTATTGCGGTCGGCAAATCATAAGAATAAAAATGACTAATGAAAACAATAACTGAGTCCTTTTTGCATGGAATTAAAATAAATCTTACGTTTTTGGGAACTGATATAACTTAAAAAATTAAGTGCATTGATTTAACTCCCAAGTTTTCACAGTGTATACTTCTCTGCATGATAATTTGTGTAGAAGCGGGCGAAATTTATGTTTCACACGCAAGGACCAACGCAGAGAATGTGCTACGAGGCCATGGTGCAAATTTTATAATCAAAGTAAACTCAAAAAGAGTCTTATTTGGATTCTCCTAACTTGCTAAAATACGATTTTTTAAACTGTCCCCCTACACACATAAACGACTTTACTTCCTTTTGTTTCGTCACCAGTCACATACTCCATTCAGTGAAATTTAAGCAAATTTAATGACCTGATGAATACCTCCCGTGTAAGCCATTGAATAACAGAGTTTAATCTGATGTTGTCCTTCGTAAAGCAAAAGCCGTTAATTTCTACCATATTACGAGGGTTCGAGGTATTGTTTCGCGAAATAAGACGCAAGCTTTTTTACCACATTTATATCTGAATATCCCTGGAGATAATTCCAAACACTGAGATATCGAGAGAGATAAGTTACCTGAAGTTCGTATTATCGAGGGTCAAATCCTGGAGGGGAGGGGGGTGGTCTCCAATGCAGAAATGACCAGGATGCTCGTCACACCCGTTTTCGGGGGGGGGGGGGGGGGTCAAAAATGCGGTTTTGGTAACTTTTAGGGTATTCAGTTTAAATATGTTCTCCGTTGTAGCTATCAGCCGTGAGGGTACCTTTCAGGAAATATTTTTCATAGCTTTCCACATTTCAAATGAAAGTATTTTGTTGCTAATAAAAATCGCGAAAATGCTTGTTTGTATATTCAGTTTGGTAGACCTTACCCGGGTAATAATGAATAGAATAAAAAATAAATAAATAAATAATAATAATAATAATAATAATAATAATAATAATAATAATAATAGTCCTTGGGATCGAAGGTGGCTTCTTGCCACTTGACCAGGGCCAGTGTCATCTCCAGCAATATTGCTGAGTCAATTTGTTATAATAATAATAATAATAATAATAATAATAATAATAATAAGTAATCATACTGACTAATGATTGAAATTGGTAGATATGATAAAATCCCTCGGGAAAATCAGACTCTGCCCTTTTTGCGGGTGTAATCACTAAATTGACCAATGCCCTAAATACACAATTCTCAGGGACGGGTTTTACGGAAAAAGAGAGTGTCATCTATCGAATCAAATCAACTATCTCCTATAGAAGCAACCAAAACATTAACGAACTCCCCTATTTTGTTAATATTCAAATTATGAAATTCATCTCTTCATGCAACATTTCCGCAACTGAATCTGTTATCGACTGAAACCGATGTTACTTAATTGTAGTTTGCTTTCTTCTTTTTCTTATTGTAGTTTCTTAATTCTCTTAAGCTTTTGCAATACTGTATGAATTTTATGGTCATGCAAATAAAGCTACTTTGTTGTTGTTGTTGTTGTTGTTGTTGTTGAATAGAGGCTACGCCTATATTACGAGCTTCTGGTACCTTACAGAGGTTGTTTTCAAAATTTCCGAGTAGCATCCTCGTCATCGTTTAGTCTATGAGGAAGTGCAGCAGACCAGAACACACTGTATACGTTTAAGTTAGTCCCTCTTTCCCAGAAAATTTTCCCTAAAACATTGGGGAGCGGAACCGCTCGCCAATGTTTTTTCGTTTTTCGCTGGACGGACTTAGCTGGGAAAGAGGGACTGCTCGTAGTCTAGTTAGGACAGTTAGGTCAGTTAGGGGTAGCCTGAGGAAACGTTTCCCTTTACCACACAGATTGAAGTATCGAGTCATTATTATAACAATTCACATCATCTCGAGTTGCTGAAACATTTAACAGATTTAATATTCTGTTCCTCTTTAAGGAGAAAAGGGGCAGAGCATCCTGTACAACTTGTGGAAACTACTTTTTAAGACTAGGGAAACGTTTTTAATACAGCTTACCGCAAAGGTCGAGAGTGTTGTTTTCCCGTCGTTAGTGCAGTCATCCGTTATTGTGCAAGAACTTATACATGCTCTTTAAATCCAGCACGAATGAGATCAGTTCATTTTTAGTCATATTTCATTCAAGCAGCAAAGGGAAAAGTTCATTTAAGACTGCTTGAAACAAAAATTGAATTCCCCGTGATACAAATTTATCCGGCTAAATTTAGCCCGTCTACTGACGTGATCGTTTGCGCGTCACGGCGTCATCGCTGTATTCACGACTCTGCTGCTATTTAGCTAGTGATCAGGCAGTTATTTTTTCTTGCAGCGGGGAGAGAAAGACGGAGATCGCAGATTTCTCCGCCAACAAATCTTTGTCCTCGCGCTAACTATTCCTCCGAGCTACGCAGACTAATAAAAATTGAGCAACCTTGTTTATGAAAACAGCACAATACAGGATAACAAACGTCCGTTCTTTATCCATTGTTTGTTAATCAGTGCTGTGTGGTAATGCAATGCAGTTTGAATAAAACACCGTCGAAACAATCAGATATATCTAAAACTAAATAAACACTAAACGTATTTTCGTCGACGTTTTACAAAAAGAAGTTGATAATTTTTTTTTAACTTTTTGGCAAGGACATATTCCTTTTTGCGGGGGGATGGGGGAGACGCTGCAGTAACGACAGCGTTCCAAATCGATTTCCTAATATGGCATTTCTTGATATTTCACGCTCTTGGCCCTTTTATCAATCATTGAACTGTGAAATATCGCAACGGATATCGAGCATATCCGTTTCCCTTTCAGCTTGAAAAAACACAACGAAAATCCAAAAGAAAACCACGTGTGTTTCCATACCTAAACCCGAATCTCTTTAATGTTAAACTTAGGAATATAAAGAACTAACCGAAATACGCGGATATCGAGAAATTGCGCGACTTTTCCACATCTTTCTATTTTCGTATCGTCATGAACAATAAAACGACTTGTCAACACTTAACTTGACATCACTTTCGATTTCCGTTGTAGGGTCGTCAAGGAATAAACACGCCTAGCATGACGTCATTAATACTGATAATAAATCGGACGCCGTGTGGGTAGTTTGAGTATATATATACATCACCTCTACCAAACTAGACATTCAGTATCAAGTCAAAGACAACTGTAAACGTTCACTTTATTTAAATACTGTTTATTTATTTTGTCTGGGTGAGAGGAATTGTAATGGGACGTTACCTATTGGCGGTCTGCGTTCTCTGTACTTTTGGTGCACTGGTTTGTGGTCGAGCGGTTGTAAGTCCAAGAAAGCAGGCAGAACTCATGGTAAGTCGAATGTGAGAACTTTTCTCTCCTTAGAGCGTTGCCAAATCACAGAAAAACAGTAAACTTTACATTTGAATAATTAGGACAAGTAAACAGTGCGACAGGAAAGCACTGCTTGATAGCTTTCCAGGCTTTCGTTCAGCTATTCAGCTAGCTTTCGTCGCCACTTTCGGGTTTAAGCTGAAAAAAAAAGGCAAGAAGATATATGAATTATTAAAGGTTTGACATAAAAACGGAAAGGTTTATTGATTTGTGCTGTTAAATACGGTATCCTGGTAACTGACGTAAGGAATATAGTCAAACTTGGACTGTCCGGCGCTATTTGTGTTCATTGTATACGCGACACTAGCGAGGCACACACTGTGAAGGAATGACATCTGGCAAACGAAACTGGTATACGGCAAGTTTAATTTTTGTTCAATGACGCAGCCGTTTTTATATTCTAGCAGTGCGCTGTTTTTACATAACCACAAAATGTAGGAAATCACGTGTTTCAGAAAAAAAAAGATCTCTTCAGATTGAACGCTGAAATACATACTATTTCTTCGTAAATTTTATACACAACTGCCATCAGATCACCTATCTAGGAATCTTACTTATTTTATAATGTTGTGTAAGAAAACAACAAAGAGGTGTTGAGTACATAAAGGTTAGACTGCTAATATTGTAGTATCTTATTTTCTGTATCATATATAAAATCGCGCGTGACGAGAACCAAAACGCGAACAACTCAAGTCACTCGTGTACTTGCGTGGTTTTATGAACTCGCGCGGATCACGCGCGTGTTTCGTTTTATGTTTGACTGTCCATGTCATAAAACAGGGACTGTAATAAATAGAATACTGAGGAAGATTTGTCTCGGGATACGTGATGAAATGCTCTTGATGACTCAGAGTGGGAGAGCAATTCATCATTTTACTTTGGTTTCAAATTAAGGCTAAGTGACTGTGTTAATAACGTTTTATTTTACTTTTGTGGTGTCAGGACTATATGACAAGATATGGATACCTTAGTCAACCCGATCCAAGAATAGGAACCATTGTTAGCAGTGATGAGATCACAGACGCCGTGAAGAATCTTCAGCACATGAGAGGATTGAAAGAAACAGGAAGCCTTGAGGACCCAGAGACTGTAGCACTTGTCGATGGAAAACGTTGTGCGGTGCCTGATTTTGGGCCAGCGGACAATGCCAGGAGAAAACGGCGATATGCCACCCATGGAACTGTTTGGCGTAAGAAGGTGAGATAATTTAACTATACTAATAGGGCTTTGAGTTTGACGTTTGGTCTTGATAATTATTAGCCAAGTTTTATCATGTGAAGTCATGTAATAGTCCACACAAAACTGCCCTTTTTTTAGTTTTTACATGTAAAAGGTTCTCGAAACGTTTTCGAGTAAGATTTTATACTTTTTAGTTATAAAACGTGTAATCGTACTCCTTTTTGGTTCCGGTTTTTCCTTCTCATATTTGCGAGCGTTGCAACATACAACATTGCTTTCTTTAGTGTGTGTAGTAATAGGAGTTTTAATTGTGTTCTCTGTCACCAGGAATTGACGTACAGAATCGTTAACTACACGCCTGACCTCACGAAGAAAGAAGTCGACGACGCAATTAAGAAGTCTTTAGACAAGTGGTCAAGCGTGAGTCAGATCAAGTTTGAGCGCATTACCGATCCTAACAAGGAAGCTGACATCATGATCAAATTTGTAAGAGGTTACCATGGAGACAACAGGCCAGCGGACGGACCTGGAAAAGAGTTGGCACATGCCTTCTTTCCCCTTGATAATAAAGGTTAGTAGTATTAATGCAAACATCAGTTACAGCCAAGAAAAGAACTGCAGTCAGATGACGATCAATACCAATGCCAATCTTGAAATTGAAGGAACAGTTCATTTCTTTACCACTTACTGACTGTTAAAAAGGTCAATATAGTAGTTTATCAAGGGGTTTTAAGTCAACGGCTGTCTTACTTACAAAACCACTCATTCCCCGTAGACTGAACAATCTGCAGTGATTGCAGTGCAAATGATTAACCCTAAAACAGCACCCTTAAAAAGGAGAAAAAATTGAGTTTCACCCCTTTTCTATGTAGAGTAGTGATCATCTAAAACCGGTCGAACGAAAAAATGAAAAGAATTGAATTTTTTTATCTTGTGTGGTAAAGGTCTTTACGAGCAACCAATATTTTGTTACCTTGGTAGGTATTGCTGGAGATTTGCACTTTGACGAAGACGAGGATTTTGCCGTGAATGGCAGTGATACAAAAGTGGACCTCAACTGGCTTTCTCTGCACGAGCTCGGTCATAGCCTGGGACTAGACCATTCCTATCAATATTCTTCTGTCATGTTTCCATTTTATCTGGGGTACACAAATGACTTAAAACTCGAGCAGGATGATATAGAGGGCATTCAACAGCTTTATGGTAAGAACTGAATAAATGTAAATTAACTCCCAAGAGTGCCAAACATCAAAATTCAAGAAAAATCCCGAATTTCGTTTTGTAAAATATTGAAAAACAAATGGTACCACGCAAAAGTACTGCCAAAGAGGTTTCATTTGAATGGTCACACCATAGAATTTCATTGACAGACTCAAAAGTTAGAGAACTACACTACATGTCTCCATAAATGACTCTTGGAGTGAAAGGGTTAAGTTAGATAACATTTAAAATGGTGCTATGAAATTTGTTTAAAAGCACTAGTACTGTTCGCATTGCGCGCTGAACTAATAAATGAGAAGATATAGCGTGGTTATGTAACTCTTTAATTTTCTTTTCTCAGGTAAACCCCACATTGATCGTGTCACGCCTACACCCCATACAAGACCCACTGAGGCACCTGGGGTGCCAGATATTTGCCGCGTGGAGAAGCTGGATGCCATGGTGAAGACAAGGGACAAGAAAACGTACGCTTTTAGTGGGGCTTACTTCTGGGAGATCGGCGATCAAGGGGCTGGCAAAGCCATGAAAATTAAGGACCACTGGAAGGGCCTGGAAGATGATATTGATGCCGCTGTAACGAGAACAGCTGATAAAATGACAATCTTCTTCAAAGGAAATAAGTAAGTATGATCTACAAAATAAATAAAGGGAAATAATTTATCCAAGCTTGCAAATACATAATAAAGCAATCCTCGGTAGGAAAAAAGATGGCAACTGATACATTTACCTATAATTCTTAGCGCACAAAAACCTTAACAACGTTCATAAAAATGTAAAGAAAAGTTATAAAATCTTCAAACCTGGTCTACACATTGTCCTTAGTACTGGAGCAAATATTGTAAAAATTTGGCTTTCTTTGTGCGTTATGTGCTGTGTTAGGTCCGCAAGGTATTGTGGTAAAATGAACAGCCGCCATCTTTCTTTCCTACGGTGAATTGAACAAAATAGTTTTTTAGGGTTTGCTGAGTATTTCTTGCCTTTTTCACGTTTTAGTACATAAAGCTTCCAGATGAAGAAGTAAAAACGGTTAAATGGTCTAAAAGATTAATGCAGTAACGGACTAATTTTCGATAAAGAAAAAAATAGTTTAGAAACGTGAACAGCGACTGAGTTAGTATTGCCAACCAAGCACTGAAAAAGGGTAATTAATTCGTGACACATTTTAATAAATATTTCTTTTCCGTAGTTACTGGGAGTTCAGAAACAAGCGGCGACTAAGAGGACCAAGGCCCATCGGCCGTATAAACATACCCGAGGAACTTAAAAACATGGACGCAGCCGTAGATTGGCCTGGAAATGGTCGCACGTATTTCTTCAAGGGTGAAAATTACTGGCGGTTCAACTGGTTTAAAAAAAGTGTCGACAGAGGATATCCCAGAAAAATCAGCAAAGCCTGGCTTGGCGTGCCTAACGACCTAAACGCTGCTTTGCAGTGGAAGAATGGCAAGACGTATTTCATGAAAGGACAGCAGTATTACGCCCTGAGGAAACGTGGAAGACCACGTGTTGCCCCTGAATACCCCAAGGATATATCCACTTATTGGATGGGTTGTAGCAAGGAGGGATTACAAAGGGGCAAGATCGCCCCGGGCACATCGTCTTCTTTGACTGTGCTTCCAAGTATTCTTGTGTTATTTGGAAGCTTTTTATTTTCCAAAATTTTATAAATATCCATCGTCAAAATTTATGGTCCGTTCAAAGGTGGGCTTAAAGGGACAGTTTCACGAGGTTCCACGCGCGGCACTGTTCTCTATTCTTGCACCGGAATTTTGGACATATCACTGTTAAAAGTGATTTTTTTTCTTTCTTCCGGCTATCAAAACGGTTTTTTTGATTTAACAAATACCTCCACTTCTCGACGGCCTTTTTGAATTTGCGGAATCAAACTTGAAAACGTTGGCCGAACGTTTTCATGTTTCGACCTCGTGATACTGCCCCTTTAATTAGATCCTCTAACTTTAGGCAAGTTAAAATGGTGTTAAGCTAGGAAAAGCCATCATGTACTACCTTTTACCTCCGGCGAATGTCATAGTTGTATGGGAAAGACTTACTGCTCGATAGTTTTCAGTCTTAAAAGTGACAACCACCATATACAGGAAAATAAACAGTACCACAGGAAAGTACTGCTCAGTAGCTTTCATTTGAATGGTCACACTTTAGTATTTTATACACAGACTCAAAAGTTAGAAACGCCTTGTTCATCATAATAAACAGTGCCACAGGAAAGTACTGCTCGATAATATTTGGTCAAAATCTAGGACTCTTGAACTTGAAATCTTCATAACATAATGGCTAGGAAGAAAATGATTTTTGAGAAGTTGCTAACTGACACGAGTTAGTGATCAATTTATTAGAGGAAAAACGCTGAAGTGAATATAAGAAAACATGTATATAATATTATCAAAAATGTTATCCGACATATTTGTACAGAACGTGTAACATAGAAAAGTTAGTAAACTATATATTTGCGCAAGCTCGGTGGAAGAGCATGTGTAGTAGGTGGATCTGAGTCGAGTACGATACCTTTTGAAAAATTACTGATCCTAAATATTTAATTTTAACAAATTGCTGGCATAATCGTGATGATAAGAAGTTCAGCTTCTATATGCTAGGTAAGGTATCAGTTAATTTACTCGTTTATTTTATTGCTCTTTATTGAGCAGAATATTAAAGACTGTATCTCTGTGAGACAAAACTGTTGTAAAATTTTTAATTTAATACTCGATAATAAATAGTACCTGGTGAGGAAACGTTATTGTTTTATTTGATGCAATATACTACCTTATCTATACCTACTTACCTCTGGATTACAATTACAATTTAAATTTATATAGCGCCAAATCCCGACGCCCTAAGGCGCTTTACAATAATCAGACTATACATACCAGATTACGTATAGGCCTTATGCATGATGACGTCACCAGCTCAAAATTCACCTCCAAGCCTCGTTTGTACGAAATTCCTTGCAAACCTTTGACATGTTCGTGTTGTCTTTGAGTGGGTATTCTTTTCAACTTTGCTCCTTTGAGAATACATTGATGAGATTGTCACAGGTTTACACTTCGAAAGCGAGGCTTGGGAGTGAAATTAGCTATAGTCTGACGTAAACATGTATAAGGGCTATTAAAAGCTTGCGTAAAAAGAAACGTTTTTAAATCTGAGGTTTAAAATTATCTACAGACCGGAGATACTAGTTCTAATATGGATGAGATGCCGGATAGTTGGGATGCTAGGCATCGCACTAATTGTAGATCCCACAGCATTATGTCGCTGGTACCCAGCCGTTATACACCTGGGTGGAGAGAGACAATTAGCAATTATTGGATGAGGTTGAGCACGATGGCAATAATTATCAAGGCCAAAGTTTTTGTTATCTGCCGAAGCCTTGATAATTATCGCTATCATGCGAAAACCGAATCCAATAATTGTTTTATTATGCATATTCCTGAGCTGCACTTGTAAAGACAAGAGCGCGCACAAAAAGTGATCAATGCACAGCAGTCAACTTGTAAGTAAACAACTTACGTCACTTCTGCATGCATAAAACTATTGCCTGTAGGTATGACGTAACAGAAACAGCAAGCAATAATTAGCTGCGTGCTTATAGCCAATCAAAATCGAGCTAGTGGCACCAACGTATAATAATTTGGATTAATGGTTCTTGTCAAAGGAAACAACACGACGGCAGAAACCAGGCTCGAACCACCAACCTTAAGATTTAAAGTCCGACGCGCTTATCACTACACCTGTCCACTGGCTCTTCACTTCCCCTCAAGGCGGGGGTACACATGAATTTGAAGTAATATTCGACACAGTGTTTCATCAGATTTCCAAACATCTTGAAGTTGGTTAAAAATATCTCGGCTGCGCCGCCTCGTTTTTCAACCCAGCGGTGTTTGGAAATCTAATGAAACACTGTCATGTTTGATATTACTTCTCAAACAAAATGATTTTAGAAGGAGAAATTACAGCTGAAATTAAGGATGCAAAAATGAGGAGTGTTTCAACTGATTTCCAAACACTCATTTAACATTAATTTCCTTTGTATTTGCGTCATGAATTATTAATGAGTCTGAGAATGAAATTTCAAGGGGTTTAATGAAGGGAGAGAAGAAATAAAATGATTTTTTAATCTAGGACTCCCTCAGCTACGTATACACACGAAGGTTTTAGAGGTCCTTCTTCTGTTTGGTAAAAGATATTGTTACGTGCATCCGCAACATAACGGAAGTAGTCATAATATATACAATCTAAGAGGACCTATTTTGTGTAGGGTAGGAAAAGGTCCGATGTTTGTTTCATATTCACGACTTGGCTCGCAAGGAGCCTTTGAATTTTTTAGGCTGGAGGTATATAACAGGGTAGGGATTCGGTTGAAGTATAGAGAAAGGTAGAGAAAACTTGCCATTTAGGTATCTTGACTCCCGCCACAACGTGAACTGAATAAAGAATATTATTGTTAGGTTATTATTGTTTTTCCGTGGATATCTTTCGATAAGTTTATTTCAAAGGTATAGTAAAGAGAAGTTAAGACAATGAACAGTAGAAACCACAACTACAAACCAATGAGAGGTGCCGGATCTGTGACAAAGATCTGGATCAGTAGAAAAACTTGAATAAATGTAAAATAACACGGCAAACTGATCCGTACGGCCGAGAAAAGATTGACTCAAGAAAAATAAAGTAAAATAAAAGATATATATTTTGTGCCCGATATTTCGGTTTGAAACACAAACCTTCGACGGGGGCTAAAATAGTAAAGAGATGCGGTGTTTCTTCTGTTGGTATAAAGGGATACCATTTATAATGGAAAGTATATGAAAGGGTGATCTTTTCTCTCAAAAACGATACCTAAAAGGGTAAGGTATTGACCTCGTGGCGGAGCATCCCCCAAAAAAACTTTGTTGACGTCTCCCCCCCCCCCCCCCCTCCCAAGAAAAAAAACCGGGCATCTACCCAGCCTCCCCTCCCCACTCATGCCTCCATGCTTTGTTGCCTACACATAAACATGCACACAAGAACATATCAACTTTTTTAAAATTGTTTATTTTCCTGAATTGTATTTTTCGAGCTATATATTCTCTCCGTCGATATATGAAAATTACAATAAATTAATATTCACATCTCAATAAATAAATATCTTTAGTACAAACCTATACAGTAAAAAATAAATTACGTTTGGAACTGACGTACTGTACATGTTATTTATAATTAACCTTATCTTCACAACAAAACTATCTATCTATATTTTTGTATTTTTTTAGTTTTTTATCTGTTCTGTTTTTCAGCCTTTAAAACAACCACGTGATGAAGAAACACGCGACAAAGACGAGCACATTCGGTAGCATGCCATAAGTAGCTCCGCTGCCTACTGGGTTAATTTTAACATCTGGATTAGTGCACCCCATCCAATAAGAAGCAACATCTCTCGGGTAAGGATTTTCACTCACTTCTAATACTTTCACTCTATTGTCATCGAACGCATAATATTCGTCTCCCTTAAAAAAATACGATCTGCCATTCTTCCATTGAAACGCCGCATCGATATCATTAGGAACTCCTCTCCAGACAGTAATATCCCTGGGATATCCGTCGTCGATTTTGCCCCGGGTTCTATCGTACCGCCAGTATTTGCTGCCCTTGAAAAAGTAAGTTTTGCCATTCCGTCTCCATTCCAGCGCAGCATCCATGTTGGCGAGGTCCTCAGGCAATCCGAGTTCCGAGATATCGGCAGGGCCATACGTTCTTTCCTTGTTTTTGTACACCCAGAATCTAGTGAGACAATAAAAAAAATAATTAGTTTGATTACCCGTATTTTCTCGATTAAACGCCGGGTATAATAGAGGAAGTTGTAAATAAGCCCCTCAAACGTTTATTTGTGATATAATGAACTTAAGATTTAAGGGCAAGGTACACGGCTGCCAAGAAAAACGAATAATAACCCTTTCTTAAAAAATGGCGGGCGAGAAAAAAACTGCTGATTCAAAGAAACGCCGGGTCCACTAGGCCAAGTTTGAATTAAACACCGGGGCCGTTTCATTGAGAAAATACGGTAACTAAATTTTGCATTACACTTTTATTGTAATTAATGAAGGCAAACTATCGCAAGATGTCAATCTTGTTCTCGCGGTATTTTTTACCGAACTTCGACTTCAGACAGCACGCAACCAGGAAACGACATATGCATGAAAGTTTTTCAATGAAAAATAGCGTAAGCGTCCCTAGACTTTTCATGCCAGCTAATATGATGGTAGGTGGTGTTATGTGGCACATCACAATTCAAGAACCGCAGGCTCATTAGTTTATTTGGAATTTGTTTTTAACCCAAATCTCCGTTTCCATGGATAAAGAGACTTGAAGGGAAACTGACAGCGAAATTCATTGTGACCAACTTACCTATTTCCTTTAATAAATATCGTCTGTCCAAACTTCTGGATTGTATAAGCAGTGTCAATGTTCTCTTCCAAGTCACGCCAGTAATCTTTGATTTGAAATGGACCATCAGCACCACCATTGTCTTTAACCTCCCAGAAGTGGATTCCACTGAAGATATAAGTCCTCTTATCTGCTGTTGTCACCACCGCGTCAGGTTTGACATCACTGCATGTTTTTGGTGTTGGTTGAGGTGAAGGGGTCACTCGCTCAACTCCAGGTAGACCTGTAAATTGAAAAAAATAATTTGATTAAGCACAACGATTTTCTGACTTTTAAGTTAATATGCAGCAAATTGAAAACATACAAAATCAAACAAACAGACAAACGTTGTTATGCTAAGAATTTAGCAATTAATTTTAAAGTTTTTGACAAAGATTTCATTAGAAATCAAGCATCAATAAATTTGGATTTAATGCAAATAATCCTAGAATGGTTTCGGCAGAAATTTACTAGTACAATACCACAGAAGAAACGGAATAAAGAATTATGTTCATCCAGCTTACCGTATAATTTCTGAATTCCATCAACATCGTCTGTGTCCAGCTTTAGATCAGGAATATGCCCGGTATAATACGCGAACATGACGGAATCTGGATGATATGTGTGATCCAACCCAAGACTGTGCCCAAGCTCATGAACCATAACCCACAGTAAATCTATACCATTCTCTCCATCGATGGCATATTTCTCGTCATCGTCTATGTGTATGTCACCTGAAAGACCAGTGTTGTCTGCGCCAGGAAAGAACGCATGCGCTAATTCGCCTCCAGGACCGTCCGCTGGTCTAGTGTCGTTATGGTAGCCAGTCACGAAAAATAGTCTTACGTCAGGCTCGACGCTGAGGTCGTTTTCTCGCTTGAATGTCAGGCCGCTTGCACTTCCCCACATCTCAAGCGCCTTTTCGAATGTTTTGTCCACGTCTTCCTTTGGGAGGTCGGGTGTGTAGTTTTCAATTCTGTAGGTAAGTTCCTGTGAAATCACAAACAGAAATATCTAATTAGTAACCGAATAACCTCTAACGAAAATCGTCTGCCGGTGTTTTGCTGTTTGACTGTGAAAAGGAATAGGATTGTATCTTCAGTTTTTCGAAACTCCTTCGCATCAAAAACCTTCTTAAATCATATAAGACGTCTCAAAATTCGAGTCTCTATTTAAATGATAGTATTCGAGAGGAATCTTCCAGTAGTACTGTTGAGTCTCTGAGGGAAATCCTAAAGTGTGGACATTGAAAAAAAAAACATTTGAGTAATACTTTCTAAGGAGATGTTTATTTTTCAGTATTTTTTTTGCAAAGAAACTCTAGTATTATTAATTTCTTTTTTTATTCACTGCCCTAGATTTTCTATGTTCATAACCAGTCTATCGGCGATCTATTCAAGTTTTATTTTATAGATGACTTACAGATTTCCTCCAGTAGCTTCCTTCAAGGGCGTATCTTTTCTTCCTCCGCGCATTATCCGATGGTCCAAAGTCTGGCACCCCGCACCTCGTCTTCTTCACCATAGCAAGTGTTTTGGGGTCAGAGATATCTCCGGTTTCTTTCAACCCCGCAACGCGCTGCATTTTCTTTACGGCTGCTTTTAATTCCTCCATCGACATTGATTTGCCGATTTTATGATCTGGATAGGCAAGGTAGCCGTACTTCATCAGATAATCCTGCAAAACAAATAACAGAAGATATTAAAAGTTACCAATGATTTCTAATGACCGTGCATATCACTACCTGTTTAAGCTTGTATCATCGCCACCGCCGTAACATTGACGAAAAGGAAAAGCATTTCCCATAGTCAACAATTTTCTGTAGTTACGAATCAAGACAAGAAGCATGAATCCGATTGGTTCTGGGGCTGGAGTCACGTACGTATCGGAACATTTCAATAGAACCGCGTGATGTTCCCTCCTTTTCCGGCTATAACCCACGAATCATGCTTAAACCCTTTTATTTAACACCTGGCCAAGAGTGCCAAAAATCAAAATTCAAGACTCCGGGAGTGAAAAGGTTAACCATTTATATCCGCACCTTAACATGGACGTTTATTGATTCAAAGTGGTCTATCATCCGTGTCACTTTTCATACGCGCGCACGACGGGGAATATAAGCAATCAGCGTATTCAGCGAGTTTCTGTGCGGCCATGTTACTTCTTATTCGACAAAAATAAATTGATCTAACTCTAGAGTCAGGGCTTGTCTGATATTTCGTGTGGCTTTGAATTTAAGGATTCTATAATTTACCAAAAGGTGGTGAAGAAAAATAGTGGAATGTCCAACTGGGAATGCCTTGAATATTGCGCGCAACTCTGAAGGCGAAGATTGACCTTCGATGACTGAGCAATTTTCAAGTTAATTCAGTCCACTTGTAACTGAAAGATTACGTTGTAGTTGATTTAGGCCGCTGAAAGATAAAATGATAGATGTATGCGTGCAGGCTGCTTAGCTAAGCGCTTTACAGGTGTTTCGTTTTTCTTTACTTTATCCGCGAGGTTAATCTTTGCAAAATTTAAAACTACGCGAAAATTTGCTTACAAAATGGATTCTTGTTTACAGAAGCGTGGAGGTCACGAATGCTGCAGCACATTCTGTAAATTATAACCTTCATCCAACTGCGTGGTGCAAATGGAAAAACAAATTTACTCACCACTAGCTCAGACTCCTTTGCTTGAGGCTCTATTTCAACATCAACGATTCTTCTGAACGGCTTTCCATGAACGAAAGTAAACACTGCAGCTACCGCGACTGCTGCAAAAAGTAAAATTCTTGCATCCATTCTCACTGTGTTTAGATATCCAAACTGTCTTGATTACGAGTTTCAATTCAGTTATCAGTTGTTCGTACTTTTCTGCTTTTTGTTCTTAATATAGTTGGTCGTTTTGGAAGACTGTTCAACTCAGTCAAATTGCATGCCTTTATACCTAAAATCTTTCGATTTCATTACATCATGTGACGTCAGTCGTGACGCGCGACTGCAGCCGCGAGCCGCGCCTTGCAAAGGACGTCCGACTATTAAGGTCTTTCCGCTTTATTTCCTCGAAAACAAAATTACAATTTTGTGAAATTTGAACACATGACTGAAAACGGCGCTTTTATCGAGAACCACACTTCAGCTTCGGAATTTTTTAAAAAAAAGTGAACTGCGTTAAGCTGCGTTAAGTTAAAGGTCGTCAAAATAAAGGTCGCTCGTAGTGAAATTGATAGGTATTTTAGTGAGGGGCTTTTGTTGTCAAGGACAATAGCCAGATATGTACTTACGTCATTGGGCTTTGTCTTACCGGCGAAATCAAATATCAGATCCGTCAGGTTTCAGTCTCGCTGGATTGACAACTGCGGTCACCATCTTTCGTGATGATATGTTAATATAAACGTATCTTGTCAAAACAAACAACTTAACTCGAGGAGCTGATATCTACATGTTAGCATAGCATAGCTGCACAACATAGTTAACCTTTGTCTTTTATATACGTGGGTAAGAGTGACGCATTCGTTATCAAAGAAGTTTGCAATAAGTTTTTATTTTGTCTTTGCGCATGAGCAAGCACCGCACAAAGACCATGAAGACGTGCTTTTACTATCTATGTCCAGGACCTTCTAGAAAAGTTACACTTTTATGACTTATCTGCACGAATAAACAAGCCGATCTATTGCCAGATTCGCAAAAGAGATACCAGGAAAAACTAAAGACGTGTATTTTTAATGCCTCGACGTGGCAAAAATTAGAATCGGACCATGAACACCCCACGGATGAACACATGAAGGAACGGTGTGTGGTTGACGGGAAATTGCGACACCAGTTAAATCATACCGTGTCATTCAAAATTCATAGTAGTAGTACAGTGTAGTGGCCGTGGGTAATTACATTTTTCCCGGTTCTTTCCTTGAGCTGGCCTTTTTGGGGGGTTTAGGAGATGCAGTGGGTAATGCGGTGACTTTAATTTCCTGGATGCTTCGAGCTCAAACGGGAACAAGTTTTTTTTTTTTCTTTTAATTTTGCAAATAGGCAAAAGACATGAAAGAGCACATGGTATATTGTTCTAGTTATATTGATCTTGCAACTCAAAAATATTCTAATTTATTCACCTCGATCTGAATGAAATATGTCACCAATGGAAAATAAATTCCACCTTATTTATCTGTTTTTAAAATGAACACGTTTTAGAACGATTTTAGGCGTACGTACGTGATAAGAGGATGTCGTGCTCCGTCACTGAAACTCCTCAGTTGTTATAAGTAGTTCCTGTTTAAGCGTGATGTGTCGTAATATAATTCTTCTCACATGTTTAGTTTTAATAAACATTAATATCGGAATTTTGGTTCATATTGGATGGAATGATTTTGTTGGCATGTATGCCAAGAATTTTTTAAAGCATTTATGTTTCGCAATATCATTTACCCGCTAGACCTCGCATTGTTTTTCATTGGACTGATTTCTATCGAGAACTAATAAAATTTGCTGACTGGCGAATAAAACCCGGAATAAAAGAGTGTAGCTGCATCGCAACTTGCCGATCTGATCCAATGAATCCATGTAATTAATCTGATGATAGGTCACAGTGGCTAAACGTAAACATGTACAAAGTATTACGGCTTTAGACCATCTATTTAAATGACAGACTTTTTAAAATTAAGAATATCAAAGGAGCTGTTGGTATGGTTTCTAGTTTAACGATTACAAAACAACTGACAAAAGCCGAGTCTCGGCGGTCTGGAATTGCTATTGTGTAATGCAACTGAAGCAGTATCACTATAATTAAAATTAATTGTCTATGTAATTAGCCGAATACTTTGCCAGCGAATATAATCACAGCTGTAAAAAAAAATTTAAAAAAAAATAAACGATAGTCCGACGGGCGGTTCGCTTTCACCGCGAGCCATACGACGCGACTCGATGGCCTCGAAACAAGGCAGCTGAGCCAATGATCATAACCTTAGTGAAGCACCGGTTTTGTCTCCCGTATAATTTAATAGCGAATTTGATTTTGCGTGCTGCGTCAACTTTTCAGTTTTAAAAAAAATACCTTACTAGAGTTCGAACTGAACTCGGTACTATCCAGATTCCAAATAAATCCCCACATCTTTATTATCTTATCGTACAAATCCCAGCTACACGTAACCGACCGTAACCAGCGGTGCGATTCCGTGAGTCAAAACAATTAAATGAGACTGTTTGGATGCGATTAAAACTGGAAGAGAAGAAGATTCGGTAATTCAATTATACTTAATCGGATCTGTTAATCTACTTTATTTATATGTTGGTGTTACTTTAAGGGACGATTTGTCTGAATAGTTTTGCTGTTTTGACGGGGAATGGCGCACCCTGGATCCATAGGTCCGTTCTCGCGAGACGGACGTTTTCGTTTTTTTACAGCGCGTTGCGCCTCGTTGTCCCGGCTTTGCCGCTCAAACTCGCCGGTTTTCACTGTTTCCTACCCTGGCAACCAGGGTAGGAATGGCGTTACCTGGCTATCCCTGTTCCTGTATTGAGAAGTTAGGGTCTCTTATCGTCACGTGAATGTACTCTAGGAAGAACCGGGGCATTAATGCCCGGGCGGGGGGGACTCCCATATTAAAGTGGCGGGGTGATCGTCGTACCTTTTAGGGGTCAAAATTCGTAGTGTTAGGGTGTTTGAATCGAAAAGGACCACTGTTAGAGTTCTCCTGATGCCTTTTAGGGAATCTTAAACCAGAATAAAAATGATGATAGGAACAACTCGTCAGAAAGAAACGGTTCCTCTTATGGGTAAAAATTAACTTGAGCCACACCGACAAAACGTCTTTCTGCGAACTTTTAGGGGTTCCTTTCAACCGATTTCCGACGATTATCTCCGTCAATTTTATGTGAGACCACCCATGCCCCCCACCCATTCCCCGGACAATAATGGGACTACTGGATCGGAAGCATGCATATGATATATAATGTTATGTGAGAACGACGGCCGAATCTACTTAGCTCTAAGTACTTTAATGAAATTAAAGGCAGCCACGTACTCGGGAAATGATATTCTTTCATATCGCTTCAATCAACACGGCTTCATAATTTCAGAGCATCAACACATATTGGTGGTCACGTCGACTGTCGACGTCGCTTGTTTTGAAGTAGAAAATTCACGAGATTCCAAAACGGTGCGGTAAACCCAACGAGCGTTTTATAACTGGTGAAGACAACTTCTATAGAAGGTGGGTGAATAGGAAAAATTCAGGAGCAATTTTACGGATTTGTGGATCCTACCAACTGTAGCGGATTACAGAATTCAGGTCCCGTTTTGGGTCCGTTTTTTGGTTTTAACCGGACCTGTTGTTTATTGACCTTTCTTCGTCACAGCCGAGATCACGTGCGGTCAACATGCCGTGCTTAAATATTTCGTCGACATTCACTTGCAAGACCCTTTGCACTATACTCAAGAAGACCTTTTTTTCTAAAAAACATATATCCATACACGGCATTTGCAAGCATTCGGGTCAAGACATTTTATTTCATCCGCAACGGTTAACAAATAACTTGTGGATCGGCTTTGAGCATAAATTTTTAGGGAACGACTGATTCGGCTATCAAACCGATGTAACGGATCGGCAGAATATTTGCATTGCATTCTTCTCCCTCTCTTTCTAGATTTCGTCAATTTCTATAGTTTGAAGGCTAATTTATTCCGGTAAGGGCGTTGGCTTATTATACTTTTAAATTTCGTTATTTGCCTGAAGTATTCAAAGATATTTCATGTCAATCTCTTTAGGTGTCCCCAATGAATTTGTTAAAAACTAATATAAATCATCCATAAACACTTGAATAAAGTTATGAGTGTTATTATAGTGAACACTGTCCTTGTAGATGAACTGATCACCCAGTCGCCGCTAATTGGAGAGGCTTCCAATGTATTTCTGCCATGTTTCTGTCAGACCTAGAGCGGCTCAACACCAAACTCGGTTTGTAACATAGTTTCTGACCGGCTACTGACACATGCCGCCGGATAGGTCAATCCCTACAGAAAACAGAAAAGAGCCGATATATTTAATTTACTTCAGATTACACTATTTCAAGATATTACACTTCTTTTTCATTTGAAACTCGACCGTAATTTCTGTCCTGTCCCTCGATGTCCTATTGTTTACAAAATACTGTGAACCAGAAATATGGCTCTCTTTCACCGATATATCTGTATCCTTCATGATGGGACACTACTGCACTTGCAACTTGTTGGGGGAAGCGAGCAGTATTGTTTTTAATGGGCTGGAAAGCTTAGCTGGTTGGAGTGTACTTCTTGACTGCTCACACATGGGAGATGGGAGAGTTATAGATAGACTCTGGTTTAATTTTGCAGAAACATGTATACAGGATATAATTAAGCGGATATCGATGTCGATGCAGGCCAGCTGTCAGTGACCCTCGGTTTATACTTGGATCGATACCTAAGGCTATAATATTATATTGCCATACAACCAACTTTGTTGTGGAGAATTTCTGAGAATTTCCGAGAATTTCTGAGAATTTCCGAGAATATCTGATCATAATCAGTGAAAAAAGAAACTATTAACAAACAAACGCATTGCCGGAGCGAGTGGGAGGCCAAGTATTTACCATGTACTGATAAAATCGCCAGCTAGAAACATCTTGTTCGATTATATTCCAGCTTCTAGAGAAGTGTATATATTGATACTGTATATATGGTGTGCGTATCATTTCATATCGAACGAAAACATCACAAAGGAACCTATTAGTAATCTTGTGCAATGTAAGGATGGTCGTATGTTCTGGATAAATCTTCATTTTTAAATGCAATGGGCCTTGACTTCGATTTGTTGCAAAATTGAATTCTTTTATTATTATGCAACACCTTAAATTAATTATTATTTTTTATAAAAGCGCTCCTGAGGGTGACATATTTTTTTATTTTTTATTTTTTTTATTTGACATCAGTTATACCTTTCAGAGTTGCAGGCCTGTTTATTCAGTGTGATGTTGTATGGCCTGCTGAAGCCTGCTTCATCAACAAATCAGACCCTCAGTTGTCTTCGGTTTACGCAGTTTTCTTGGGCCCAAAGTTTATGCCATGAAATATGTAATGGTATAGAAAACCGCCTTCAAATGAAAATTAGATTTAAGTTTACTCCGAAACTTCCCTACAGGCCACAATCCTCCGGCTTTAGCACTGTACTTTTGCTAAAAGACGGTGTTATATCACTGAATGTGGATGATCTTTCAATAGCAGGCTAAAACCAGTTAAAATAACCACAAAAAAGGAGTTCTGGTATTTTAGGTCAAGCCGGTTCACAACATGAATACTGTGCTTCAAAAAATGCACTTTAAGCCATCAAAGTCTCATCTCTAAACTAAACTAATCTAAACTAACTAAACTGAACTGAACTGAACTAAACTAAACTAAACTGTAACATTGACTGAACGTCGTTCATCGTAAATCAAGCCGTATTTTTCTTTGAATATTAGGTGTACTTTATACTTCCATTATTCGATATAGTATCAGTGAGTATAAAATCAAATCCTTAATCCCAGCTTAAGCTACTCAAATATCTCATCATAGACCAATACAATAACTGCCGACTCGAGATTTCTGGACGCCGAGCTCTCATAGTAAAAAGAAATGCTAATTATCTTAACCTTTAAACAAAACACAAAATCGGACTCTGTAAGTTAGCGTTGTGTAGTTGCGTATGTCTGATGGAATCTTTATGGTTTTTTTTTTTGGTTCTCAGAAACACATTCAATGCAGGACCCTATCATGATCGATGGTGTCAATCACAATTTGTTTAGATTTCCAATGCAATGAGTACGTAATTTAAATAAATACCCTTCTGTATTTGATTGTGCATCCGGCGCCATTTGAAATGCAAGACTGAGTAGTTCTCGCAAGCTCAATCAGTTGTTTTTCTTTAAAGATTGACGTCAACAAGTTTGTTGAAGGTTTTTTTTTTTTTTGGCATGGTGACAACATTCCTCTATTATATAACTTTCATTTGACAAAATCATGTTCGTGATAAAAGAAACAGAAAGCAAAAAAAGAATGTGAACCAACCCCGTTTTTCACTTTATTCACGGATTGTTAGCGCGCGTGATAATTTTAGAAGACGTTCTTTTGTTTGCGAAATGCCTCAAATGAAAATAACAGAACAAGTTAGAGCAATCATCTGGTAGGAAATTGATAACACTAATGTTGCTACAGAACTAACTTTGTCATGTAAGAGAATGTCTGTAGATGAGTAAAAAAAAACTATTAAAAAAAAACAACAAACGCATTGCCGGAACGAGTGGGAGGCCATTTATGTTTTACTAGGTAAATAAAGTCGCTAAAGCCACGATACCAGCTTCAGCTAGTAATTGCATTGATATATATCATATCATATATTATATTATTGAATATCGAAAGAAAACAGTACAAAGTAACCCTGTTCGCTTATCCTTTTAGGCCATGGAAGCAAAATCAGCAATCTTGTGCAATGTTAGCGTGGTCGTATGTGCTGGATAAATCTTTATGATTAAATGACCTTGACTTTGTTTTCCTTCAAAATTGAATGCTTTAAGTATTACGCAACACCACAAATTAGTTATCTTCTGGCTAGGGTGACTTTTGAGAGTTCCAGGTCTATTGTACGGTTTAGGGTGAATGGCACGGGCTCGGAAGCCTGCTTCATCAACAAATCAGATTGTTTTTGGTCTACGCAGTTTCACAAAGTTTATCCCATATCAAATATGTGATGGCAGTAAACCAACTTGAACTTGTAACTGGATTATAAGTTACGTAGCTCGATTAATCCGGAACTTCCCTCCATCATAAAATTTAGCTTTTGCTGGCCACAAGAAAGTGTTTTTATCATGCATGTGAATGATCTTTCAATATATCAGACGACTAAAACCGGTTAAACTGATAACCACGAAAACGGAGTTCTGGTATTTTAGATTAGCCGGCTCACAAAAATCAGGCTGCCGGTGCTTCAAATATCTGATTGACTCGGAAGCCATCAAAAGCTACCCAAAAGCTAAACCACTAAACTATGGCACTGACTGAACGTCATTCCTCACTTCATTTTCTTTTGATTTTAGCCTGGGTACTGTACACCTCAGTACTTCTCATATTCGATATAGTTGAGCTTTTTCTTGTAAAATACTTGCCTGAAATCAAATCCCCTAGCTATTAAAAATATCTCATCATAGACCAATACTACTTATACAAATTGTCTTCGAAAGTCAACTGTTAACTGCATGTGTTAAAAATGTACAATAACTACTAGTCCGAGAATCCTGGACCCGGCAGCCCTCATAAAAAAAAGGTTGAAAAAGACTCAACTCAGCAACAATAATACGGCAAGTAATATTTCAAAATTATGGCGATTGTGTCATGTCATGAAATGTTTATGATTGTTTGTTCGCATCGGACGTACGTTATACCAAAGATTGAAAGAAACCCTATCAATGCAGGTCCCCCGCTCCCCCTATCATGAACTATTGTGTCAATCACAATTTCTTTGGATTTCCAACGAGTATGCATTTTAACGTGCGTCAAACGAACATTAAGACGTATTAAGATTACACTCTGATATTAATTGTGCATCCGGCGCCATTTGAAGTACTTCTCACAACGGCTCAAGCAGTTGTTTCTTTCCTTAAAGATTGACGTCAGCAAGTTTGTTGAAGTTTTCCTTTTTGGCATGGTGACAACATTCCTCAAGGAACTTTCATTCACCAAAATCAAGGTTGATACTCAGGGATATAAAAGAGACAAAAAGCAATCCCGTCTTTCACCTTATCTTCGATTCTCGTTAACTGATAGTGAGTCCACGAGATAATTTAGAAGTTCTTTTGCTTGCGAATATCTCAAATGAAAACACAAGAACAAGAAAAGTTTTTTTTTTTCTGGCGGGACCGGAAATATCACCGCGCGCACTGACAGGTGGTCGCGCGAGGAGCACGCACGAACACACGATCAACGCCATTTGACTTACGCCTTTTTTATGAAAGCCATGTTGCGCCATGCAAACCCCTTTCATTCCTTTGCTGTCTCTGTATCGCAACAATAATTTGCTGTTTCAATATTTCTATCTGTCGGATCGCTGCAGGTATAGAAACGATGTTATGTTGTATGAAAGTACAATGTTATATGGTACGATGTTATATTGTATGAAAGTGATGGAAGTAATAAAGTTGAAGTTATATATCAGGAAAAATTCGTATAATGTGTAAACCCAGTTAACAACGAGCTGTGGTTTAACAACTCTGATGGCGAGTAACGTTAATGTTATATCTAATAAGGGAATGATCATTTTTTCTTCAGGAATGTCTCCTCGCCCCCTCGCGTAACCTTCGCTCACGCGTGTCATCAGCCCTCCATGTGCCGCGTTGTGAGGCTGGACCTAATTTTAGAGACACGCAACTGTTCCGCATCATTGTTTGGTGTTTTCCCAGATAAAATTAAGCCACAAAAATGTCCAAATTTATCCCGATGCACATGAAAGAGTTCTTTTTTTTTTTTACAACGTTATTGATCCTAATAAAGCCTGGCTTTCAGTAGTGACATAAGCATAGCATAAGCGGAAGAAAAAGAATTTGGGTCCTGGGTCAAATGAAAGAGATAGATCTTTATGCTTATGCTTATGTCAGGCCCGTTTTCACTGGACATCAGAACACTGTTACGTTCTGCACTTATGTTGACGCTTGTACTTACTGATGAGGCTACTGAAATCAGGGGCCCGTTTCTCGAAAGTTCCGATAACTTTTCGGGCCCGGTAAGGTATTTAATGAGCGCAATGTTTATATTAAAGATTCAAATTTAGTTGGCATAGAAATCTAAGCAATAAAAATTCTAACTTGACGAAACAAGCCAGGTTGGTTTGCGGGATGAAACTTATGCCACCATTTTAAAGATTCTAGTTTTTAAATGAAGCTTCGGGCCTGATAACTTATCGGGACTTTTTAGAAACGGGCCCCAGGTTGTTATGCCTTGCTCGGCAGGTCTCTATCTCATTTACATGTTTATGTTGTTGCTCGACTATTTAAGGGGGCACTCACGATCAGAGTCACGCCGAAATAGCAAAATGTCGCTTCGCTTATTTCCACGTTATATCGCCAAATGCCACCAAATATATACAACTTAGTTGGATAAAATCATTCTATAGAGCAAAACAAAAGTAGTAGTTTGGAGATAAAGCGCAGGATTGTAAGGATTGAAGTCAGTTCATGAAACGTGATTTATTGCGGACCGCCTGTCAATATATCAAACTTGCCATTCTTGTGAAATTTTGATTTCTCTAGCCTTAGTTTATTTTGTTTGTTTAGTTCATATTTCTTTGCTTCTATCACTTTTAGCGATGGTTTCTTCCAATTTCAAGATAATAAAGTAAGCTGAAACCAAGCTCCTGGCCATAATCATGAAAACATGATATTTAAACCGGAAAAGTGTCTCTTTACATTTTTATGGTATATAAGCAGCAAAGTACAATGAAAAGCTATTTTTGGTTTTACTATATCGATAATATGTTGTGGTACCTTACAAAACAGGAAGACGAGCCAATGCAATGCTATTTTAGATGACTCGGATTCACACACACACACAAACCTGACCTTAAAATAGAATATAATCTAAAAAATCAGGGATTACAGAATAAAACAAAAGCGATTGGGCGACATAACGACGCACGTACAGTTACTGGGCAAACTAATATTTATATAGGTTGAATACACGCCACAGTTAACGCTTAGCTTTGAGATTGGACTACGTTTGCGGCTATAGCTAGATCTAGAGACAAAGAGGAATTACACATATTAGACTAAAATAGTCTGTTCCAATTTTTGACATTTACAATAGCCATACTTCACGATATGAAACTGATCATTTGGGTAATCAAACAAATGTTTCAGGAAATGTTTTTCAGGGATTGCTGAAAAAGACAAAAGCAATGGGGCGCCATAACGGCACACGTACAGATCATGATAGGTACTGGTATTCAGGGCAAACTGGTTGAGTACACATCTTGACAGTTAACTCTTAGCAATGCACACTGCAATCAGTTAGTAACTACTTTTTAATTCTGTCAGGGAATTAAACGATAACGGAATGAAATCGGAATGAAAGGTATTACTGATCTGCATTTGGAGTTTGGAGTTTGCGGTTAGTTATAGGTCCGGAGAAAAAGACTAATTGCATCTATTAGACTGAAATAGTCTGCCCCGATTTTACCCCGTTTAATAATAGCGACGCATCACAATTAAATGAAAATCATCTGGGTAAACAAATGTTTCAGGAAATGTTTTTTAGGGATTTAATACAGAAAAAGATAAAAGCCAAGGGGCGCCATAGCGACGCACGTGCACTTACTAGTATTAGGCAAACTGAGATTTAGTTTGCACGTCTTGACAGTTGACTCTCAGCAATACACAGTTCGGTCAATTACCAAAGAACCTCTGTCAGAAATTTAACTATAAATGAAATCCGAATGAAAGGTATTATTTACATTTTGAGTTTGTAGTTTGCGGTTATGGGTCCGGAGAAAAAGAAGATTACATCTATTTATAGACTAAAATAGTCTGTCCCAATTTTTAAATAGCCCGTTAATAACAGCGAAAATCACAATTAAATGAAAATCATTTCCATGGTAAACAAATGTTTCAGGAAATGGCTTACAACATTTATTCCTGTTTATTTACCACACAAAAGAATCGTGAAGTATTTTCCGGTTGCTTTCAAAACCTACTCCTCGTATTGTTTGCCAAATCCGTAAGTAAAATGAATTGAAAACACAATAATAAAGCCAGGAAATTCGTAAAATATTTGACTAAACGCATGTGAACAAGCTTGTTTTTGGTTTTGAATAATGAGCTAAATTCCTTCAACGAAAATTTCTGAACAAGAAAAATCAATGAAAATCAATTGCTCTTTTCAACTTTTCAAGAATTGATCGTTTCGTGTACGCCAGCAGATTGTTTTGCTGGCTTTCAGAGCAACACTAGGGATCGAAAACATGTTGCAAAAAATGCCAAATGAACGACTTGGCAAAATTTTGAAGCCCATGGCCCCGATTGTTCAAAAGGTGGATAGCGCTATCCACCGGATAAATCACTATCCAGTGGATAGGCATTAACAAAATCAATTGTGTTATCCGCTGAAAAGTGATTTATCCGGTGGATAGCACTATCCGCCTTTTGAACAAACGTGGCCTGATCTTTATTTAAAAACCGAGTTATGGGAAAAGAATATTTAGGTGAAAATTAGTTGAATGCGTCCGCCATATTGCGGTGTACCACTTTCGTACTTGGGGCTCTCTTCGTCTTTTCGGCAGTTTAATTCGTTTTCAAGCTTTTGACTGTACACTACTGAAATATGAAAACTCACAAGAGAAGAATTTGAAATGTAAACACGTAACAGACAAGAAGACTACATTTGTTTCTCAGTTGTGAGTTCTCTCGATCGTCTCGATCAGCCTGAGTGCATTCAGTCCTTAGAGTACATCGCAATATCACGTCAATATCGGTGGCAATATTGCACTGTTTCCACTTAGTCTATTCCCAGTATAATTCGTTTTCAAGTCGATGTTTTTAAACTTTTGACTGTACACTACTGAAATGAGAAAACTGACAAGTGAAGAATGTAAAACGTAAACGCGCGTATAGACTTTCGAAGACTGTGTCGCTAGAAAGCCTGTTGTGATTGATTCTTCCGTCACCTTAAGTGCATTATCGATTGGAGAACATTGTAATATCGACGGCAATATATCACGAGCTGTTGTTGTTGAACAGTAAGGCATGCATAGAGGTTGTCCCGCCTTTCGTATTCAACTAAGACATACAACTATTTTAATGTAAAAGAAAGCTAACTGAACTGACCAGGTTTAAGTTCAGTGTAGCCCTGTTTCGAAATGATGGTCGAAATGATCCGTAATGATCTGGCCTTCCATGTTCACATCTTCTGCGATGTGTACAAACTAATATTTTTTGCGGTCCGGCACTACATGGCCAATACTATACGATGCGAAGTTCAAGATTCCCAAGCCGTGAAAACCATCGTGTACACTTATCATACTGTAAACTTGTGGTAAACTTTACCGAATCTCAGTAAAATCGAACTACAGAGCATTTTCCTTGACTAAAGCTCTCTTTCTAACACAATGAATCATTTTGAATTATATAAATGTTAAAGTCTGTGATAAAAATAATCTCCTTTGCAAGGTTTACCTAAACATGAAACGATAATTACTAATAAATTAAGCAAAAGAATTGGATTTTACTCAGTTGTGAAATTCTGGTCTTTTTTTACATTAAGATTCCTAAAAAGCTAGAAACAGTTCCAAATAGTCTGTGTTGTCATTGACCTAATCTATATTGGTCGACTGAATCGCTTACATTCAATGGCGCGAATTCCTTCAAGAGTTCGTCAGCAAAATAAAACAAAACCTGAACAAAACTTATTTCACAACAACCTAAAAATAGTTGCAGACGTTCATGAAATTCTGATAGTACCACGAGGTTATGAAATAACTTCGAAGGAGTCCTACTGTTATAGTTTATTCATCTTTGACGAGTGTGCACAAAGAAAGGCCAGAGGTCATTATATTGCTGCTAAAAATTGAAAGAAACGCGCAGTAACAAGTTAACCAAACGACAAACACGCCCAAGATTAGAGCATAAAAATAAACTTCATTTGTTCTTCTTGTTAAGTGTATATTATTCATGGAAAGTTTATAACTCTATAAAAGAGTAAAAAATTCTTATTCTAACTGAAATGACTCAAACAAGGGAGAAGAGGACTGACAGAAACATTGCAGTTGTAATACTGAACACTGACAGCACTCCGCTCACAACTGAAATCCTGCGCTTGAACTTCCATGAGGAACAAAAGCACTAAAAAGGTTATAAGTTATTTTTGAAAATTCAGTACAAGATGGTCCACATATTTCAAAACGTTTTCCTTGTAATTGCTCTTTCGACGCTGACTGTTCAATTCGTCATCGGAAAACCAGTGGACAGGACAAAATTAAATCGAAAACTTGTGGTATGTATACGGCGTTTTTAGTTATTATTTTTCTACCAGTCCTGATTGGTTATAATTCTTCGAGGTACACTATTACGGTAATGAAAAGTACTGGGCATTTGTAACTAACGGACTAAGAAATTTATTAAGTTATTTACATTGACAGTTTGTCCTGAAAAAAGTACATTCTACATTCCACATTCTACATTCTTGTAATCTTGTAAACATGTCTCAGCTCAAATGATCGTGTCAATGGACGGTGATCCTTTATTCTCTACACCTTGTCTCCACTAAATTCCGGCGTTAAAAGACCCACATTACCGTTCGTATCCAGTGTTCCGAGGTGTTGCTTTGGGTGTGGTCTGTTCACATTCATTCATAGGTTGAATTGGGAAGGTGGGATATTAAATGTTATAAACTTAAGATTATGATCAGACTATCATAAGTACTTTAATAATAATGCATGCTTTCTTCCGATCTCTTCCTGATAAATACATTACTATTACTATTGTATAAGAGACTCGCAATCTATCCTTGTTAATGTCGTATTCATGTTATTGCCAAAATTGAATTCCTACAACTTTTCTTGGTAGGATTATGTAAAGCCTCATGGTTACCTGTCACCCACTGCCACTGAAGTGCGCATGCTTCTAGAGACGCCTGCAGATTTGTGGGATCAACAGCCAACTCCCATCATGCAAAGGGACCATGAAGATGGGCGACAATTACAGCACGTTACGAGTTTGCGCATTAAACGCAAAACAACAGATGACGGCGAAAATCGTAAGATGGATGAACAGAAGCGATGCGGTACGAAGGATTTTCACAAGGAAAAGCGAAGCAAGAGATACATACTAGAAGGAACGTCTTGGAATTCAAAGGTGTGATTTCTTGTAATTGTCTGCATTTTAAAGGTAACTCTCAAATAAAGCAAGGACCACTTGGACAAACAGCACGGCGAAGTGAAGCCGGATCTTGGTGTAGATCAGGATCAGCAGTATTGAATAAAACTTAAAACTGAATGCAAGGCTGATCGGACAGCTATAAAGGGTATTTTATTGCCCAATATTTCGGTTAGGCAAAACTAACCTTCATCAGGGGCTACAAAGAGCTAAGTAAAAATGGAATAAAACGGTTACAAGATATAAAATGATTCAAATGAATGATTAAATATGATTGGTTAACAAAAATAAACAGTAGAAACGTTTACAAAGGCTACTATAAAAATAGAAATATATTAAGTTTCATCGCGCCTGTTCATCCCATAGGGTTCAAGAGTCTTGCCCTTAGAAATTAAAAATGCTTCTCTGGCCTTACGAATGGCGTCTCTGTCAGAGTTAATGAGTTCAAGGGGAATGAGTTCTATGTCGTTGATTGAATGGCCAGGAAGAGTAAAGTGATCTGAAACGGCGGTAGGCTGATGAATGTGATGTTGGTTAATGGCTTTTTCGATTGGCTTTTTTTTTTCGAACAACAACGAATACGACACCACATCTCTTACTCATCTACGAATCTCATATATATGATACAGTGCTGCAGATGCAAAGTACAATACATAGGAGAGACTAAACGACATCTCAGCGACAGATTTGGCGAACACAGACGCGCAATCGAAAAAGCCATTAACCAACATCACATTCATCAGCCTACCGCCGTTTCAGATCACTTTACTCTTCCTGGCCATTCAATCAACGACATAGAACTCATTCCCCTTGAACTCATTAACTCTGACAGAGACGCCATTCGTAAGGCCAGAGAAGCATTTTTAATTTCTAAGGGCAAGACTCTTGAACCCTATGGGATGAACAGGCGCGATGAAACTTAATATATTTCTATTTTTATAGTAGCCTTTGTAAACGTTTCTACCGTTTATTTTTGTTAACCAATCATATTTAATCTTTCATTTGAATCATTTTATATCTTGTAACCGTTTTATTCCATTTTTACTTAGCTCTTTGTAGCCCCTGATGAAGGTTAGTTTTGCCTAACCGAAATATTGGGCAATAAAATACTCTTTATAGCTGTCCGATCAGCCTTGCATTCAGTTTTAAGTCTGCATTTTTCCCAAGAAAACTATCCAATATGTTAAAGTGATATATCGGTTTCGCGAGAATCATTTTCATCATTTCTGGTCCATTTAGTCTCTCGATCTAGATTGAGTCCATCATCTACTGTAGCTTCTTCTTAAGTCAACCATTATTGTCACTGAATGGTTACAAACTGAAAGGTGTGGACCAAACCAGTTTTTTTATGGTAATCTCATCCAGCATCCAATCTGATCATGATTTGTCAGTAATGAAATGAAGCCCGGGTTGGGGGGGGGGGGGGTCCCATATAAAAATGACGGGGGTGCTCGTCGGAAATTTACGAAAAACACCCTAAAAGGTACCAGAATCTCGTTTGATTGGCGTGGCTCAAAAGAATTTTTTTCCCTAAGAGGTACCAATTCTAAAACAACACATGTCATATTCTGTCTTATTTTTTCGGCTCATACCCTAAAACATGTAAAAGTATCGCAATGATTCTAACGGTGGTCATTTTAGATTAAGTACCCTAAGCGGTACCAATCTACAAATTTTTACCCCTAAAAGGTACGACGAGCACCTCCGTCATTTTTATATGGGAGTAACCCCCCCCCCCCCCGCCCCGGGTGAAGCACCCCTTGCCACAGGAGCTCAAAGAAAAACTGCATGTCAATTAACACCTCCATTAAAGTCATTATACTTAAAAAGAACGTTGTGTTCCAGGACATTACTTACGCAATCAAAAACATTCCAGCAAAATTGAGTAGAGAAGATGTTGAGATCACCATAACGAAAGCGCTGCAAATGTGGTCAAATGCGAGTCAACTGACCTTCACTCGAGTCACAGCTAAAGCTGACATAAACATCATGTTTGTCACTGGTTTCCATGGCGATGGTCATCCAACTGATGGGCCTGGGATGGAGTTAGCGCATGCGTTCTCTCCACACAACAATACTGGCCTCGCTGGTGACATACACTTTGACGGTGACGAAACCTTTACCGTCAATGGAGGAGACGGGGTGGATTTGCTCTGGGTGGCCGTTCATGAACTGGGTCACAGTCTTGGGCTGAAACACACCTCTTATAGTGATTCTGTTATGTTTCCGTATTACAAAGGCTACACACCAAACTTACAGTTAGACCGTGATGATACGGATGGTATACAAAAACTATATGGTGAGTCCCTAACAACAACAACAACAACAATTTTATTTGTACTCTATAGTCTATTTACATGAATTTACAATAAGTAGTAGGATTAATGGAGAGTACTGGCTTCCAGAAATAACCATAATGAGCTAGAAAACTAGGTCAGCCATCTTTATTCTGTGATTAGACGAATAATAGGTATACATCCATCGCTGAAAGTCTTATAGCGAAAGATGAGGTTCAGTTCCATTTCGGGAGGGTTTTTCTACAATTAGATACATTTTCGTAATATTCAATAGCCCTTATCGTAGATGAATACGCCACGCCAACATATCAGCGGTTTTTCGCTTTCTTGGCCCTATAGTCTCGTTTTGATGTTTACGCTCATCGTCGTAGAGGTTCTCGTAAACATCAAAACGAGACTATAGGGTCAAGAAAGCGAGAAACCGCTGATATGTTGGCGTGGCGTACTCATCTACGATAAGGGCCATTGTTAAACTTTCGATTCATGCACAATCAATCTCAAGTTCTACAATGTCGGTAGCTTCCAGTTGTGGTTCACTATCAACAATTTTGCGTTTTTCTTTTTAAATACTAATTTTTAAATAACCAACAAAAATGACGACTCAGTGAAAAATAAAACTGTGCGCACAATCCAATGTTTTTCTTTCCTTTCGAGTTTTATACATTGCAGTTAAGATTCGTTTTGCCGCCACCTTTCTCAAGCGCCAAGAAAAACCACCACGAGCATATTAAAGGGTGTCGGTATATAATACAAACGGTTCAGCGTTTCTGGAGACTACAGTATGTGTGTTTTCTGTCTCCCTCCCCTATGAAATTCAGCTCAGTTTGGTGACATGCAGTTATGTCAAGCAGAAACTGGCAAAAGCCATCTTCGTCCCCAGGGAGTCTCTTCTTCCTGTCCCCTCTCTTCTGTCGCTTGTTTTATTGTTTTCTCCAGCTCCAGAGGGCGGGACGATGAGAAACCCTGGGAACGAGGTTGCGCGAAAGCCACTGACAATAAATGGCCAAACTATTTTTGTTAGACTGAGAAAGGTACCAGTTGTTTGCACATACAACAATAAGAGAATACTAAATCCCTTGAAAAAAAATCATTTTTTCTTATCAGTTTTGAATTCTCCTTTCCTTGTTCTGTCAGGTTCACCTAACCCAGTTACGCCGTCTCCCCTCCTCTCTGTACCACACGCGGTCTGCTCTGCAGACAGGATAGATGCTGCAGTAAAGACCGCAGATCACAATCACTTCATCTTTAGTGGTGCTTACTTCTGGAAACTTCATAGATCAGGCGTCGCCATGACATTAAGGATCAGTGACCACTGGGTGGGACTGGAGGATAACATCAATGCTGCACTCACACGCCACAAAAACGGAGAGACTTACTTTTTCAAGGGATCGAGGTACGTAAATTAAAAATAGGAATGTAGCCTTCCCTAAAAGCGAAGTACTGCTGCAGAATACCGCCGCGCAATTTAATTAAGTGGTTTCAGTTCCAATGGCAGTTGCAATGAAGCTGGTGTTAAGGGGGAGGGGAGGGAGAGGGGGTACAGTGGACAGTCTTCGGTCTCGTCGTGTTAGTCACATGCTCCTCTCTGCGTATAGCTAGGACTATTGAGGAGTGAAGCCTACTTATCTTCGTTTTTATTTTGTCACTGCCCTTACCCCGAGTAACACACAGGCAGCAAAGCTCCTGCCTGCGATAATCATTACTTCACTTCGTTCTGTGAGTGTTTCAAAAGGGCCGGTATCACGGCCCACGCTATCTTCACTTTCATCCACCCCCTAAGCATTTTTTGTACTCTCCTCAGTTTTCAGCGTACCGTGGCATTCAAGATGACAGCTAAACGAACTCAACGATCGAACTGGACAAACACACACGGGAAAATAGGGGATTGTGAACAGTCTAGTCATATTTTAACCATGATCACAATTTCACTTTAATTTGTTCTTTGTGCAGATACTGGATCTTCAATAATAAAGCTGCAATTAAAGGACCACTGAATATAACCCAACTCAACCTACCCACAGAACTCACAAACATGGACGCAGCCCTGCATCGTCCAGGTACTGACCTCGCCTATTTCTTCAAAGGCGACAAATACTGGCGATACAACTGGGCCAATAGATCTGTTGACCAAGGATATCCAAAAATGATCGGTTTATCCTGGAAAGGCCTCCCCAGTAGTGACATAGATGCTGCTTTTCAATGGCACGGTGGAAGAGTGTATGTTTTGAAGGGAGGTGGCTTCTATGCTTTAAAACACCAGTGGAACAGAGGAGTGAAGAAAGGTTTCCCAAAGAGGTTTTTCAGCCATTGGCTCGGCTGCTCTGATATGTAATGCGTGTCAGAGAAAACTGAACTGGACACAGGCTTCCCAAGCTACATACGTGGTGTATGCGACAGTTTGTGTATACAGAGAAATGTATGGGAAAATCACGGATTCTCTAAAATTGGATGAATAACTATCTATTTTGAAATAAAGTTTACCTACCTCAAATGTGTCGTTTACTTGTGTCTTGTACCGAATTAAAAGCCATTCCGACGCCATTTAGCGAAGTTATTCGAAGTCGTTGTCTCCCCTTTTTCTACTTCTTTTTAGAAGGGGAGACAACTGACTTTGAATAACTTCGCTAAATGGGGTCGGAATGGCTTCAAATTCGGTACAAGACGCAAGTAAACGACACATTTGAGGTAGGTAAACTTTATTTCAAAATAGATAGTTATTTACCCAATTTTAGAGAATCCGTGATTTTCCCATACATTTCTCTGTATACACAAGCTGTCGCATACACCACGTATATAGCTTGGGAAGCCTGTGAACTGGACAGTTAATTTAGGTAACATGTGTTTCCGTCTGAGGGCCTTTTTTAAGTGACCGGGGCAGTGGCTTCAATTTTCAATATGTTTAGACTCAATTTTTTTCACAAGGGACAGACAAATCAAATTTGACGGCAACTGGGAGACTTTTCGTTGGAAAGTTCACTGGTTGGCAAGTTCACTGGGCTTGTGTACATGTTCTGCATTATGAGCTCGGGTGTTAAAACAGATATACGATAGAAAATTAAGACCTAATTTCTCATTATACTTTGTTATTTAAAAAGAATTTGATATATTATTTAACCGAAAACCCTGTCCACAGTGGATATACAATGTAATGTTATGAATAATTAATAAACAAACGAACAAGCGGCAAACCAAAGTTATTGTAACGATAAAGTGATGCTGTAATGTCGTGCCAGTCTATCATCACTTAGTCCGGATAATAAATCGGATGGTCTCTCTCTTTTTCACTCGTTTATCGAACACTAAACCTGTTACAGAGTTTGCTATAGGTAGAGGTCCAAGGGGAAGACACGAACGGGATACGAGGTCCCAAGCGAGGTAATATGTTTTTGGTCGGCTTTTCTTTCTTTCTTTTTCGTTTGAAGATGAAAATAGAAATACTTTTTTATGCTCTCGAGGCTCCTTTAAAAACTGTACCCAACTTCAGACAAAAACTGTCAAAATCTATACCCGTTTTCAAGCCAAAATGGCTAAAAAACCCTCACCCACCTTCAGTTTGAACTGTCTCGAGGACAAAGACATGTTTCTTAACTCTGTATGGGGTTGAGATTTCACTGTACGCACCGTACTCTTCTCGCGACATTAGCTCCTGACTACCATCACCGTTTGAAAGGAAATAACGGCTGGATAGTTTAAAATACCTTACCCCAACCCCCCCCCCCCCCCCCCCCCCCCCGGTTATAGGCCCGGCCCGGCCCGGCCCGCCCATTAGTTTGGCCAACAAAGCTACGATGGCCAAGGAGAAATAATTTTTTGGCCAACAAAACATTCCGGTTGCACCTATATATAAGCACACCACAGTTCCGCACGTCTTTACAAAAAAAATACACAAACGTAACTAAAATAACGTTTATTTATCACAATCTTTTTTGCTTGCTAGCCAAAAAATCTTTGCGATGTTGTATAAGCACGCGCACCGGGATTTTAGAGCGAGCGGGGTATGAGCATGTCGTGTGACCGTGTGTGGAGCCTGGAACCAAGTCACGAAGCAAGGCTCGGCTGCAAAGCTAAATAGGTGAGAGTCAGTCGTAAAGTATGGCGACGTGGCATGGAGTTTGAGGCAAATTTGATGGAAAAATTGTCCAAGTTTTAGCTTCTGACCGATCTCTGTGGTCAGTTTATCGAAGAGAATAATCATGGGATTATGTAAATGTCCTAAGAAGAAGGTCACTACACAGTTTTGCTTCGAACATCGCGTTAATGTGTGCGAACATTGTCTGGTTTCAAATCACCCCAAAGTAAGTTATCGAAGCTTAACTTTAAACATTGACTGGTGTTTTTTCGCTATCAGTTGTGAATGTTGAACGCAATGTGACTAATCTACACTATACCTCGAGGCAAATTTAATAATGCTCATTTCTCGCCCTTCAACAACAACATAACAACAACATCAACAATAACTCTTTTTGCTATTTAAGTCTTAATTTCATTTCATGTAAGCTTGAATTTCTTTCTTTTGATTGTATGGGTGAAAATAAAGTTGTTGTTGTTGTTGTTGTTGTTGTGTTGTTGTTATAGTGACTGTCACAAGCGTCGATTTTATCCTCATAGAAAGCCATTTAATAATATAAACTGTTTTGACATGTGTTGCTTACTAGGGTTGTTAGTGGCTCTTTACTGCATGTTTTCCAGCATTTAATAGCCAATTTCTAGAATTACCCTGATAGTGTTCAAATGTACATCTTAAGTTCAGAAAGAATGCTTTTCAAGTGCATTACATGTACACATATACACCAGCAACAAATACTTTTGCTGATATTGTTTTCCCGTTTTATTGTTTTCCTGTAGTGTATAGTTAAGTCGTATCTACACTGGCTTCAAGACAGTGATTACAATCCAGTCTGTACTCTTTGTAATGGCAATTTAGCAGAAGGAGATGTTGTCAGATTGATTTGTTTTGGTAAGGCGCTAATTTTATGCAATGAGCTGTTATTGAAATTAAAAACAACAGAGTGTCCTCCGTACTAGAAATTGCCAGTTCCCTTTGCCTTACCACTTTGTCTACCAGTCAGAAGGACTGAAAATTTGACTGAGAACTGCCCGCTGACTTAGTAAATTGCAAATCACTATCTGTTTTTAAGTTAAATTTGGGAAAGCACATGAACTAAGCAATGTAACTTGCAATTTTAAATTATCATTTACTTATTTTGTTTGTTTTTATTTTATTCTAGTTTTTATTTATAGTTAATGTGATATCTTACAAGATTTTATCAACTCAATAAATGTAGAGATAGATGAGAACTAGCTCAGAAAACTAGCTCAGAAAACACAAACTGTGAAAATTCTGCAAATAACTCTTGGCTTATTTATTGTCAGCATTCTGTATTTCATGTAATACTGTATGATTTGACACCAGCACAAACAAATTGCCCACTCCAGAAACTATTAAAAATACCATGATACTCTTTAAAGTGTAGGTTTGGGTAGTGCTCGATGTAAGCCTCATTTTTCCAATTTCTTTTGTTTTCAGCACGAACCGCACATGCTATGCTTCAACTTTGTGGCAATTTGCATACGATGCACATTTGTATGCGAACACACAATGCTACGCACTAGCCTTCCTACATGTACTCTGAATTCCATTGTGCCGTTCTAACAAAGGAGACTTGAATAATTACACCCCGTTGAGGCTGAGCCTGCGCATAAAAGATTATTATGGTATTTTTCGGAGTGGCCAATTGCTGTTAGTTGTTTTTAGACCAATTACACAGCTTTATCTACTGTTAAGTACCATATTTATAGCAAACATCTGGGGACGGAAAAAAGTTGCTATTTTTTCTAAAAATTGGTTACATACCATATTTTGTCGATTAAATGCCCCCGGCGTAAAACTCGATCTTGCGGACCCGGCATGTACAGGTTCATGTATTTAAACCCGGCTTTCATTCAAGGCCCGGCATTTATTAAACGGGTAAGTTTACAATGTTTATTACTAAATAGCTTGAATTTCTTGATTCAAAGCTGAATTAATCAAAGTGTTTCTTGTAGCTCACAAGGACAGAGTACAATGAACCAAAATCCAAATGAACAACACTGGGGTAGAACGGTGCGTAGCGTAAAAACGAACTCGACAAGAATTTCTGACTAGAGTGTAAACAAAGTTTAATCTTCCATAAAGTTCAATTGAGTTGACAGTTCACGTGGCGATAGAGCTGACAATAATAGATACTCGAAATCTCAAAGGTCGTGAAATGTCGTCAATTGTCGACAAAATGTCGGTTCGAACTGAAATATAACAATGAAAATAAAACCTAACTTAACTAATGTATATAGGATATTAAGATAGAACAACAATGATATTACAAGCAATAATTCGCGATAACGTAAATTGACGTGAAATCATACTAATCCATACTTTGAAATTGCATCGAAAGCTAAAAGGATGGACTATGTAATAATCAGTACTTGAAAAGTCTTAGACCAAGGGTAAATATTGAACATAACACCTATTCTAGCGAGAATAACATAACAGCGTTCCGATCACGCGAAAACTAACTAGGATGCGATACACTTATTTCTGATAAGGAAACTAACCGGCTGATTGAAACGAATAACAATGGTAAAAACTAACAACTAAAACAAGGAATAGATGTGGTACTCACTTTGGTTTGCACACGCACCAAACTTGCCTTGTTAAGTAGATGAATACCAGTGTAGAGAGAAAAAACGTGGCCCAATGCCGAGTAGATGTTGACGCAGTAAAGTCTACACTAGAACTGATCTACTGAATAGAACGCTGATAATTTTCTAACACAAAAACGGACGTGCGTAAAACCTAGCGATTATTAGCATTTCCCTAACGGACATAGCAGCTAGGGGCTGATCAACCACAGTGGGTTGAAAAGGAGTAAAACCTTGTTTAAAGTTGACAGCTATTTGATAATATCTATGATGTAGTAACTTCTCGTAATAACTAGAGAATTAAACATCACGTTTCAAAACCAACATTCCGGCCCCTTAAAGGCGGTACTGCGGGTAAGCCTTTACAAGTAGCTAGAAAGAAGGGTTTGAAACATGATGTTGACTAAACAAAACTAAACTATAGTTGATTATATTGTCCAATAGTGTTCTGTTATCCATACTAATGGATTTCATATACCAATGTTCATTATTAATCGTTACTTGAAACAGCAGCTGCCTCCAGTAGCACAATCTTGTCAACTGGTCGCACAAGCTCAGAGGTACTGGTCTTCAGCTTGACAGAGCGCACAAGTCCGTCTCTACGGTTGGTGAACACCTCAAGGATCCGACCCAGTGGCCAGGAGTTGCGCGGCTTGTTGTCATCGAGTACCAACACGATATCGTCTATTGCAAAGTTTCTCTGCTGCTTGTTCCATTTCTGTCGCTCTTGTAGTGACGGGAGATATTCGCGGACCCAGCGTCGCCAGAACACATCATGCGAGGTACTGCACTTGTCGCCACCTCCGACTGCTGTAGTTGTCGTACTTGGTGAATGTTCCGGGTGGGACTGTAGGCCCGGCGCGTAGCAGCAGTAGGTGGTTGGGTGTCAGAGGTTCGGGGTCACGTGGGTCGTCTGAAAATTTAGTGATTGGCCGACCGTTAACTATGGCCTCCACCTCACATAACAGGGTATTCAGGCCCTCCTCGTCCAGCACTTGCTCTTTCACCAGGGCCTTCATTACCTTGCGGACTGTTCGTATGCATCTCTCCCATACTCCACCATGGTAAGAACCGGCAGGTGGATTGAACGTCCACTTGATATTGCGTTGAAGGAGAAAATTGTGGATCTGCGACTGGTTCCATTTAGAAACTGCTTCTCGGAGGTCCCTTTCTCCCTTGACGAAGTTTCCTCCATTGTCCGATCGCATTTCCTCGGGCTGACCTCTCCTAGCGATAAATCTCCGCAACGCGTTGATGAAGGATTCTGTGTCCAGTGAAGATGCCACCTCAATATGGACTGCGCGGAGGGTAAGACATGTGAAAATCACGCCGTACCTTTTGACTTTGGACCTTCCACGCTGCACTTCGAATGGTCCGAAACAGTCCACTCCTGTGTAAGTGAACGGGGGTTTTGAAGGCGTTATTCGATCTTCGGGTAGGTTCGCCATTTTTTGTTGTGCTGTAGGAGCCTGACGTCTTCTGCAGCTGAAGCATTCATTAAGGATGCCTCACACGGTAGATCTCGCGTTGATTATCCAGAATCTTTGCCTAATAAGCGACAGGGTGTATTCTAGGCCCGAATGCCCAGAGACGTGGTGATAATACTTGATAATGAGCTTGACCACATGGTGTTTCTTTGGTAGAATAACCGGGTGCTTTGCATTGGTGTCGATTGGCGCTCGTTGCAGACGGCCTCCGACTCGTATGAGACCTTGAGTTAGCATTGGATCAAGTTTGAAAATGTTGCTGGATTTCTTTACAACGTTCTGTCTGCTTGAGCTGTTCTGCTGATCCGCTTCCTTGAGCCGATCGCGTTCTTCATTGAAGCATTGACTCTGAACATGCTTGAGAATTTCGATTTCAGCATTTTTGACCTCTGTTACGGTCAAGGGAACGATAGCACCGGTTGGCTGAATTTGGACTGAGCCTTGTGTTCTTCGTTTCTTGCTCAGGTGATAAAGTGTTGTCTTATACCGAAGTATCCACGCTACTATTCTCTTGAGATGAGTCCATGACGAGAACCGCTCGATGATTCCTGTGATAGGGTCTGGGCCAGAAGCTTTACTCAGGTACACGGCAGAGTCTTTCTTGACTTCAGGATCATCATTCGGAATGTCAGGGTTAATGTCGGCAGGTCTCTGTGGCCATGTTTTGCGTGGCTGAGCCAAGAACTCTGGACCATGTATCCAACGTTGTAGGGAGTCCGCTGACACGCCTCTTGATGCGTCATCTGCGGGATTGGATTGAGTGTTTACATAACTCCACTGGGATGGAGATGATGCGTCGTGTATCGTTGCAATCCGATTTGCAACGAATGTTTGAAACCGCTTGTCCTGATTCTCTATGTAACGCAGGACGCAAGTACTATCGGTCCAGAAAAACGATTCACTTATCGGTAGACTCAGTTCTCTTCGAGATATCCTGTCCAGCCTTGTTGCTACGACAGCTGCTGATAACTCCATTCGGGGAATTGTCACCGGCTTGATTGGTGCAAGTCTGGATTTGCCCATGACGAACGAACATTTAACATTACCGCTGACGTCTGTGATTCTAAGATACGTGACAGCACCGTAACCCTGTTGTGACGCGTCGGCGAAATGGTGCAACTGAGTTGAAGTGATCTCTCCGAGGTTAGGTGCCTTGAAGCAGCGGTCGATTGAGAGTTGCTCAAGTTTGGGTAGCTCTTGCAGCCAGGTTTGCCAACGATGCATGAACTCGTCTGGAATTTGGTCATCCCAGCCTAACTTCTTACGGCATAGATCTTGTAGGATCAGTTTCGCGTTCAGTATAAACGGAGCGGCAAATCCCAAGGGGTCGTAAACGGAGCTGACGATAGACAGTATGCCTCTCCTTGTCGCGGGTCTGTCCTTAATGACAATCTTGAAACCGAACTGGTCGGATGAGACGTTCCACTGTACACCGAGTGCCCTCTCAATTGGTAATTTGTCAAAATCCAGGTCTTTAACTTGCACCGCTCTTTCGGTGGCTGGAAGAGACTTGATAACCTTTCTTGAATTGGAGAGCCATTTTGTTAACTTGAATCCTCCTCGCGTAAGAAGCTCGCACAGCTGACTTGCAAGACGGATGGCTTCATCTTCCGAGCTGACTGACTTTAGACAATCGTCGACATAAAAGTTGCGCTCTACAGTCTCAACAGTTTCCGGGTCAAAATCCGATTTGTTATCTTCGGCCGTTTTCTTTAACGCGAAGTTTGCGCAACTTGGAGAGGATGCACCCCCAAATAGATGTACCCTCATTTGGTACTCTTGTGGTTGATCTTCAAGGTTACCATCCGGCCACCACAAGAACCGCAATGCATCACAATCGCTTGGTCGGACGCGCACCTGGTGAAACATTGCTTCGACGTCTGACATCAGTGCTATCAGCTCTTGCCTAAATCGGGAAAGCACCCCGACAAGAGAGTTGGTGAGGTCCGGCCCCTGTAGCAGCTGGTCGTTGAGCGATGCGTCGCGGTACTTGGCAGAGCAGTCAAACACCACTCTGACTTTACCAGGTTTCTGCGGGTTGAACACTGGGTGATGTGGGAGGTACCAGTGAGTCCCTAATGGTCCAATGTCCTGACTGTTCACCTTCCTGGCAAAGTCGTTCTTTAAAAGATTTTCCATGAATTCCTTGTATTTTTCTTGAACCAATGGTTCCTTTTTCAGTCGTTTCTTCAAAAGACTTAGTCGGCGTTCTGCAACTGCCTTGTTGTTTTGAAGACTCAGGGGGTAGGTTTTCCACGGCAGGGCTATTTCGTAATGACCATTTTCAAGCTTTATCGTTTGTTCCATAATATCTAGGGCCCTCCGGTCATTCAGCGACATAGAAGTTTTCGAATCGCAGATTGTGTCGTTGAACTCAAGGTTGCAATAATCTTGAAATTGCTGATCAAGGGTCTTGTTTACTTGAATGAAGTTTGCAGTGGGAGATTTGGAGCTGGTTCTTCCCAACGGGCCATTTAGCGCCCAGCCTAGCACGGTTCGGGTAGCGAGGGGACCGCCGTTTTCGCTCTCTCTAATCTCCTTTGGCTGTAATACCTGAGGTACATCGCTTCCGATTAAAAGACCGATCTCAGCTTCAATGTGCGGGATATTTATTCCCTTCAGATGTGGCTAGCGGTCGACGTCCTCTTGCTTGGCAATGGCTTCGGAGGGAATAGGTAGACTGGGTCTAGAGTAGACCATGGGAAGCTCAACGATATTCTCTTGACTCAGGTCAGATATTTGGAGACTAACCAAGGAACATTCAGTGGGGGCGTTTTCACCTTCCAAGGTTGTCAGCGACAGCGTTGTTTTCCTTCCTTTAGTGTTAAGCTTCTTTAAGAGACTTTCAGTACAGAAGGAAGTGTTCGAGCCTGAATCGAGAAACGCGTATGTCTCCACCACCTCTTGTCTTTCCTTTGCTTTGACACGAACAGGAACGATTGCCAATCCTGTGACAGTAGAGCTTATTGAGAAACTGGACTTGACGTAGGCATTGTTAGCTGAGTTAGAAGTAACAGGCGATGGCTCGATGTTCGTATCTTGGCCCCCGGTTGGGTTTTTGTCGCCAGTTGAAGTGGTTGAGGCGGTTGTACTGCTCCTTGGGTGGAGGAAGGTTGAGTGCTTTCCGTTACACTCCTGCACTTTGCAGAAACTTTCTTTGGGGCACTCTCGAACGAAGTGACCAGCAGACAGGCAATTGCTACAAAGTTTCTTGACATCGACGAACTTTTGCCTTTCTTCGAGGGACTGCTTCCTAAACTTGTCACAGCGTGGCAACCAGTGTTTAGCGCCGCATAAGGAACACTTGGGACCTTCGTTAAGGGTTGGCGGTAATTTTCCTTGAGTGGAGAAGCCGTTTCCTCTGCGACCTTGGGTTCTTGTCGGCTTAATGACCCTTTCATTAGCGACTTTTCCGAAAACAGGGTGAGTGGTTGCCCGTGCTTTAGCGGTCACGAAGTCCGTAATGTCTTTCACGGTGGCTTCTCGTCCCTCCTTCTCTATGATACGGTCGACGGTGTCTCTCCACTTTAGCCTGAATGGGTACGGAAGCCTGTCAATTATTTTCTTGAGGTTATCCGGGTTATCCAGCTTGTTAAGGCAACCGATTTCCCTTAACGTATTTACGCAACTTGTGAGTTGTATGGAGAATTTCTGGAGTGCAGGTCCGTCTTCAGCTTTGATTGATGGTCCCTCAATAAGCCTCTGTACATGCGCAGCAGCGACCTTGTAGCTTTGGCCGTACCTTTCCTTTAGTAGCCGTCGAGCTTCGACGTAGCCTTCTTGTTCTCGCATTGAGAGACCGCTGTTCATTAGCTCCTGGGCAGGGCCAGAGGTGTACTGGACCAGATAGTACAGGCGGGCACTGGGACTAAGGGTCTTCCGTTCTACGAGATGCTCGAAGGAGCGCACAAAGTCACAGTAATCTATCGGGTCTCCACTAAACACTTGCATGCTCGGCTGTGGAAGCGTGAGAGCCATGACGCCTTGTTGCTGCTGCTGAATAAGCAGTTGAAGAGCGTATCCCTGACGTTCTTGTGATTCTACCATTCGTTCAAATGATGCGTCTAGGAGGCTAGCGGTCCGTTTGTTTGCAGGGAAACTTTGTTGAGTTGGTGTCGTCATATGGTGCCATTCAGGTGCAGCAGGGTTTAGTGGCGGTTTGGCTGGCAGTGGTGCTTTCTTCGGCAGCGGACGCGGCTGCTCGTGTTGTGGTGTGGTTACGGGAAGAGAAGGTACCACTGGAACAGAGTTGACATTGCCGATAAGATTGTCGTCTAACGGCGTAGATGTGGACTTGTACTGATAATTGATTTCATCCTGATGATGACCTTCGAGTGCTTCTTCAGCTTCGGCCAGTTCGTAAACCTGCCTCTCGGCCTCAGCAACGGCTATGTCGGCTTGAAGTTGGACTTCTGCCATCCTTTGTTGGAGTCTAAGTTCCTCAACTTGAAGCTCGTGTAGTTTTTGTAAATTCGCCGCCTTTGCCTCTAGCGCGGCCTTTTTCGCGGCGGATCTCGCTTTAGACCTGGCTGAACTTCCAATTGAAGAGCTAACCGCTGATCGCGTGCGGAAAGCGTTGGCTCTTCCGACGTTACTTATGGAGTCTTCGGGGAGTACGTGTTGACTTCGATCTGTCAACAACCTTTGAGCGTTTGTTTGTATAAGCCATGAACTGATTTCTTTCTCAAGTTCCGAAGCTAGTTCTAAGAGCGAGTTGTAATATTGCGAAGACTCTTCTCGTTCTCTTTCGGTTTTGATTTGGCTGTGATAGGCTTCGTGAGCAGTTTGAAATTCCTTTAAAACTTCCCTTAACTCAAACTGGACCCTTTGAACGGCGTCGGCGGATTCGCGTGCGGCCATTAATTCGTTTAGTTTGTTGACTTTTCCTGTCACGTTTGTTTCGGCGGAATTGCGGGCGGCTTTTAAATAGTCGATTGATTGCTCTTTTCCGGAAGCCATTACGATAAAGTTAATCCTTAGATAATCCGATTATCATGGGTAGAAGATGACAGGTCACGAAACGTAACGCAGTTGTGAGGTGACGTTGAAGTGATTGACAGTGTGAATTAGTCAGCGAATTCTTCGAATTCCTTCACAGTGCAGCAAATTCGAACTAAATGTAGCTCACAAGGACAGAGTACAATGAACCAAAATCCAAATGAACAACACTGGGGTAGAACGGTGCGTAGCGTAAAAACGAACTCGACAAGAATTTCTGACTAGAGTGTAAACAAAGTTTAATCTTCCATAAAGTTCAATTGAGTTGACAGTTCACGTGGCGATAGAGCTGACAATAATAGATACTCGAAATCTCAAAGGTCGTGAAATGTCGTCAATTGTCGACAAAATGTCGGTTCGCACTGAAATATAACAATGAAAATAAAACCTAACTTAACTAATGTATATAGGATATTAAGATAGAACAACAATGATATTACAAGCAATAATTCGCGATAACGTAAATTGACGTGGAATCATACTAATCCATACTTTGAAATTGCATCGAAAGCTAAAAGGATGGACTATGTAATAATCAGTACTTGAAAAGTCTTAGACCAAGGGTAAATATTGAACATAACACCTATTCTAGCGAGAATAACATAACAGCGTTCCGATCACGCGAAAACTAACTAGGATGCGATACACTTATTTCTGATAAGGAAACTAACCGGCTGATTGAAACGAATAACAATGGTAAAAACTAACAACTAAAACAAGGAATAGATGTGGTACTCACTTTGGTTTGCACACGCACCAAACTTGCCTTGTTAAGTAGATGAATACCAGTGTAGAGAGAAAAAACGTGGCCCAATGCCGAGTAGATGTTGACGCAGTAAAGTCTACACTAGAACTGATCTACTGAATAGAACGCTGATAATTTTCTAACACAAAAACGGACGTGCGTAAAACCTAGCGATTATTAGCATTTCCCTAACGGACATAGCAGCTAGGGGCTGATCAACCACAGTGGGTTGAAAAGGAGTAAAACCTTGTTTAAAGTTGACAGCTATTTGATAATATCTATGATGTAGTAACTTCTCGTAATAACTAGAGAATTAAACATCACGTTTCAAAACCAACATTTCTAAAATCTTAATGGAAACGAGAATGAGAAGTGTCAAAGGGTCAATAAACTGTGAGAAAATTTTAACCAGAAATTCAAGTAATGTTCCCCGACCTTGAGACTTTTGTCTGTCTGTCTTTTCATATAAAGAAGCAATGATCAAAGCTAATGCCCGGGAAGTTTATTTAAAACTCGACCTTGTCGATCAGGCGTTTAGTCAAGAAAATATGGTAATGACTCTCTTATCCCCACCCAATCTGCCTGAATATGCCATATGAATTTTGCAATTTTTCTGCACCTGATCAGAAGACTTGGACTGTAGTCATACTTTATACATTAAAAGCTTTTATTTTTCTCCTGAAGATGTATTTCATTGGGGTTGTTTAAACAGTTATGCAGCAAGTCTTCCAACTAACACAGCACCGGCCGGTTATACTTGCCCCAACTGTAAGGTAGAGTTGTCCAAATCTATTTTTTTCTTACAACAAGAGGCTACTCGTAGCTTATACTTGTACCGGTAATGTACGTTACTCGCGGGGAACCCTTACGTGACACAACATCAGGCAAATAAAACCAAAATTAGTTTCGCTTCTGCTTGCATGCATGCGTATTCTCATACCCAGAAATGTCCCAGATCTAATGCGATGCACAAATAAGAGATGAAAATAAAAACAACGAAAAGAAAAACGGAGAGCAAACTTTACCTCGTTGCCTTATCCGTCACGAGTAAACAGCAACAAACAATAAAACCCAAATTTGTTTCACTTTTGCTTGCAAAATGACGCCAATTACACCGAATCCCAAGTACCGTGGGCTCAAAATTTCTCGCAATGCATGCATGCATATTCTCGTACCCAGATCTAATGCAATGCACAAAAGTAGATACAACATGACAGAGGAAAACAAGGAGAAAAACACAGGGCAATCCTTAACTCGTTGCCCTACCGGCACAAGTAATAACCATATTTTCTTTACCCCTTTATGCCCCAATATTTTGTATTAACAACATTTCAACCTTCTATTTCAGTCATCATTGTTTCCTGCAGAAAATCAAGTTTCCCCTGTGGCTGATCAGCTGAGGAAGATGTTGACCAATGCACCATGGGCTCGTGTTGGGCTTGGGCTTCCTGTGGTCAGTACATTTAGCATATACTGTAGATGTTAATTAACTTCAGACAGTAGGGAACTTGAGCAGAGACGTTTTTATGCAACAGACAGCAAACAAAGGTGGATTGTTTTCCTTTCGGCACATTTTTGTCACTACATGTACATGTATGTCCATGCTAACAAAGAGAACATTGAACTTCCATTACTGAGCTTAAAATTTACCATCTTTCTTTATTTATCACCTCACACGATGCTTACGACATTGCTGATCCTAGCAGTATACAGGAGGCATGCATGTATGTATCATATACTGTACATGAAGAACCTAGTATAACCTACATGTACATGTTGCTCACCATGAGTCTCTTGTAGCTCAGCGGCATGGTTCGTACAATCTTGAAAAGGTCTTGAATTTTAGCAGTCGTCTTGAAAAGTCCTTAATTTGGTTTAGGTCCTTGAAAAGTACTTGATTTCTTTATTAGGTATTGCAAAGCCCTTGAAATTTAGGACTTTGTGTATGCCCTATCACTTTTCTGATAAATTAAATGATTTTTCTCCGAAAAAATAGGCCACCAGCGACTTTTAAAATTCGAAAATAACTAGCGAAAAATGTCGGCATAATACGTGAATGCGTACATAAAGCAAAATTGTAATCTTTGCCTCAATTTCATGCACCAGGGGACAAAGCGTTTCGATTTCGTAATTAAAACGTAGTCCTTGAAAACTATTTTTTGTCCTTGAAAAGTCCTTGAATTTTATTTGTCTGAAGTTGTACGAACCATGAGCGGTTAGAGCATCCAACGGGTACGGCAGGTTATACATGTAGGTTTTATTCCTGTTGGGGACTCATATTTTTTTCTTTGTCCCATTGTACATGTACATGTACATGACATCTTTATCATTTGATTTCATTTACCAAGCTTAAAACTTACCACCTTACATGAGGTTTTTAACAATGGCTGATCCTAGTAGTATGCAGGGCACGTGTCATAGAACCTAGTGTATAGCCTACCTTGTGGAGGTGTGGTGGTCTAGTGGTCCGTGTGTTGGACTTTCAACCTGAAGGTCGGTGGTTTAAGCCTGGTCTCTGCTGTCGTGTTGTTTCCTTAGACAAGAAACTTTACTCCACATTGTTTATCTCCACCCAGGCCCCGGTTGTTCAAAAGGTGGATAGCGCTATTCACCAGATAAATCACTATCCAGTGGATAAGTATCAACAAAATCCTTTGTGTTATCCATTGGATAGTGACTTATCCAGTGGATAGCGCTATCCACCTTTTGAACAACTGGGACCAGGTGTATAAATGGGTACCAGCGACATAATGCTGGGGGTAACCCTGTGATGGACCAGCATCCCATCCAAGGGAGTAGCAATATTACTAGTTGCTTTGTGCTACAGAAACTGGGTTAAGCTCCGGCCATGTGGACCATCTGTGGCTCTTGTGTGACTTTACCTATATGGCCTACATTGTAGCTCACCACAAGTCTCTCGTAGCTCAGTGCCAGGTTAGAGCATCCGACCGGTATGAAAGGTCATAGGTTCAATTCCTGATGGGGACTGTGATATTTTTCTTTGTCACACGTTTGTGTCACAATGGACATTACATCTTCTCAGTTTTTAGTAATTATTTAATTTGTAACTTTCCAGGTACCAGCAAGCAGCACCAGCAGTGAAACTGTAGCTGAAAGTAGAGTAACAAGACATGATGCTGATATTGGTATGTGATCAAGTGAACGTCTCTTACATGGAAGTAATGTTTATGTCAATTTGGGGAATGATAAAACCTGAGGAGTACAGACTGTACATGTAGTTTACAATACTGCACATGGTACCATTCTTATTTATAGCTCTTTAAACATGTAAAACGTGTTTGAATATTTTTAAAGAAAGCACGCTCAATAAATTTTATATTATTATTATTATTGTTATAACCATTACCACCTCACAAAGTGTTTGATAAGTTTTTGACAACTTCTTTGCAATTTCAAAATGCAAATTAAAATGCTCTATGAGAGGTGACATGGCTGGAGATGTCAGTTTTATCCTTGAAAACTTGCTTTTCTCATTACTAACATGTAACAAGCTTTTTGAAATAGAGCACATCAGTTTTATATTTTTATTCCACTATTAACCTGGCAGAAGTGAATAGCCTTTTCAGCTTGTGATTTTGCTCTTTTTATTCCACCGTTCTTGCTTTTTCTGTCTTGAGTGTGATTAACAATTTCACTTTTCCCATAAAGGCCTGTTTACACATGCGATTTTTGATGCAATTTTTGTCATGTTCTCCAGTGCAACTTTTGTCGCCAGTGTAAACTAGTGGTGATTTTCTAGCTGTGAGATTCGGGTGCGACTTTTGCTTTTCTTTGCTTTTCCCAAAAATCGCTGCCAAGTTGCATCAGGTTTAAACCTCTATGACATTGTGCGATAAATCACTCCCAAATCACCCTGAAATCACTGCCAGTTTTCGCACGTGATTTGAAGATGCAACTTTCATGCGACAAAAATTGCACCAAATAGTGTGACAAAAATTGCTCAAAAAATCGCCTGTGTAAATGGGTCTTAACAAAGTCAAGTTAAGGTGTTCACAATATAATTTTTTTTCTGATTTGCACTGAAATTGTACAGATGTGTGCAGCACAATAAGATCCATTGTTTATTCAAGTTGTTGTTGTTGTTTCTTTTCATCAAGGGACAGACTCTCGCAGAGCAACCGCTACAACTGGACACACAGATCACACACTGAATGCTGGCACACATGGTGGTCAATCCCCTCCTTATACCACCCCCCTTAGTACAAAAACAGAACTCAGATCGACCAGAGACCACCATGTGGTGGATGTACGACAACAGAACTCTGCTGTACCACCCCTACAGCAGGCTCATGCTCGCTCCGACAAACCAAGTAAGCCGAATATCATCACTACTTTATATCTTTGTTTTAACCTTTTCATTCCCAACTCAAGGTTTCACCCCTGAATGTTTGGTTAAAGAGACAGATTTGTGCATGTTCATAAAATTGGTGAATGCTGCTTACAACATAGTCAGTTACATTTAGTGTAGCCCCTGTAGCTAGCACTTTTCTTGGTTTCAATAAAGCAACTTGGCAGATTTCTACTACATCTACAAGTTTTTTGTACTTCCTGGATGGGATGCTAATTTATCACAGTATTACAAATTATTTGCTGCCACAGGTTCCATGTAATATACAACTGGGAGAGAGATGCTGTGAGTGAAGTTAAGTTTCTTATCTGAAAAAAAAAACTCACAATGGCAAAGACCAGGCACTTACTGGCATGGACCTGCTGTTCAAAAATCTGGTGCAATGATCACTTGACCACCATCCTTCCTTGGTGTCACAGTGGTTCAAGGCCTAGTCTCTGCCATCATGTCTCTGCCAACAAACTGCTCCACATTGTCTCTATAATTATGTCTTATGTTAAATTGTGATTTTAGCTATCTGGCCTTCATGCTTGATCAATAACAACTACATTTTAATAATGATAATAATAATAATAATAATAATAATAATAATAATAATAATAATAATAATAAAAACTGTCTTTGCAGGCACTGTATCAAGGAAAGTATTCAGCACTCAGGACACGGTGGACAGTATTCCGTATGATCACGACGAGAATAAATACCAAAGACGAGGAGCAATAGATTGGTTTACAAGATGGTTCTGGTAAGCGTAACACTGTAATAACAAGAGGCTACTGTTGTAGCCTACACTCATGCGCTTGCGTAAGAAAGTTTTACCGTTTACCATATTTTAAATGGGTCATGCACCCCTCCCCCCCCTCAAAGAATTTTACGTGACAAAATTGCACCATCGCTCAAGACATGTTGATTGAAGCTACCAATTTTTCTGTACATGTACTCGCTTTGAATATTTAATTTATTGATTCCTGATCAAACCCACACTTGTCTAATACTTCCCAAACCGTGAATTATTTGTATTACATTGGGTTATTCCAGAAAGAATCCACCCCCCCACCGACGGATGGCAAGATTTTTTGAACGGAGCGCGGAGCGCTTGTAGCATCTGCAAATTATATTTATTTATAAACATCACAAAATAAGAAGCGATTTTAGAATACCTAGCAACCACTTATTTACATATCCCTAAACGTTTGGTAGAACGAGGTATTTGAAGACAAAAGAAACCATTTATATTCAATGACATGCAAATAAGTGACCGGGTATTCTACATTTTAGCCCAATTGTAGAAATAGAATTTAATGCGTATTTGCAAAACGGTGCATCTATTTTTTTTGTCTATAACTGGTACGACTACTCCGAATAAACTAGTATTGAAAATTGCCGAGAAACTGATTTGGAAATCAAAATTGCAAGAAAATACACAGACATCTTTGCGTAAGGCGACGTGTGTGAAGTTTAATAGAACTATAAAATTCAAGTCTTGTTTTGTTTACATAATATCATGGAAAATTTCTCCAAAACTATTAAACGAGAACACAAACTAAGAAAACGTCAACCACAAATTAATATCAACATAAATTCTCACCGAAAAATGTAATTTCTTTTATGGTATAAAGTCCCTCGGCTGCTTGAAAATTCCAAAACTCCACTTCTTCGAAAGAAACATCACCCCGCATGCATTGAGAAAAACGTATGGAGTTCCTCGAAGCAAGATTTCTTCGCTTTAAGAAAGCTCTCCTGTTTCTCCACTACAGCGGCTTCTGAGTATTCTTTAAAGCTTTCTCTTTCCATTTTGAATATTTTGGATGTGTGTTATTACTCCGACAAGACAAAACTATGGTTTTGAAAACAAAGCACATGCCAAGCGCGCAGCCATTTTTGTAGAATGTTTATGTGACCTGCGACCCGGTAGCAATAATATATGCGTGCATAAATTTGCATGCACAAATGTGACACCAAAAAAAAAAAATGACGAAGAAAAACGAAGCCCATTTTATGACCTCGTAGCGCTTCGCACATGAGGTAATAACTATGTTTAGGAAATGCTCTTGGCAATCCTTACAAAGGCAAATAAATTATTATTAATGATCTTTCAGAAGAGTTATATACAAAACTCGCCAATTGAAGTCACTGACCTCGACTGATTTTAATCAAATTCTTTTGATTCTTTGTATGAATTCATTTGGTATGATGCAATTCTGATAAAAGATAGATACTAAGAAGCAATTCCCTGTGGTACTGCTCACTTTCCAACCGTTCAGGATAATGGTTGTGCAGTGCGTTTTTTTCCCCACTTATTGTTTGACTATTCAAGAAGGAAAAAATTGACTAAGACAACTTGTGTCATTATAATTATTATAACATCAAGGCATTGCCCTTAGAGTTATCATAGGAAACCCAAAGAGAGTCCAACTAGAACATTTAGGGTACCCAGCAGTTGAGCTATGAGCAAAAACTAAGTTTTTCTTGTTACCTGAAGACAAAAAATAGTCACCTATGGCACCCAGGCACTGCGAGAGCACAGCCCTGAATATTATATTTTTCTAATTATTTTCAGGTCTCGGAGATCTAAAAAGCCTGGACCGGAGGATCCAAATGCATCATTAAAGCGCACCACCATCATTTTAATCCTTCTTGTTCTGGCTTTCACCACTGTAGTGGTGCTGTTCACACGTGTGGGGCGCGGAATGGCGAATAAAGACCCATTTCTTGACCCAATGGCAAATCCCAACATACGAGTTCAAGATAGCAAAGTGAAAGTTTCATAAACACATGTAACCTTGGCTGGTCACGTAATATTTTATTTTCCCAGATTGTGACAAGTCAAAACTTTCCAACTTTAACTGTGTGACGAACCAAAAGTAGCTCACGCAAACTTTCATCCGTTAACTGAAGTATATGTGTTGGGAAAGAACAAAGAGACTGGTTTGTACATAGACCATGCTGTGATTATGCATTGTGCAGTTCCAGAAAATATCCATACTCCCCCCACGGAAGGTTTTTTGTTTAGTACCCCCCGTCCCCCCAGGAAATTCCAGTTTAGCTTCATACTTTACTTCTAAATTGTTGGTTTTTAAGACCCCCCTCCCCCTAGGAATTTCCAATGACCTTCCATGGGGTGGGTATGGATTTTTTCTGGAACTACACATTGATTCTGCTTTGCTTGTCCTATAAAATTCCGTTTTTCATGTCCAACTTTCAGGAGAGAAGATGGCGATTAGTAATTTGAAATATGGCACCACCCTGTAGAGAATGTCCATTCTTTGGGGAGGGAAATTCTCTATGAATAACTATTATTACCTCAGAGCCCAGCCTCCTTACCAAGTACAATTCCATTTTCCGTGTTAAACTTCCAGAAGAGATGTCGATTAGTAATTTTAAATATCACACCACCCTGTAGAGATTGTCCATTCTTTGGAGAGGGAAATTCTTTATGAATAACTATTATTACCTCTGAGCCCAGCCCCCTTACCATGTTGAAGAAAATAGATAGTAAAGCAATAAATAGAGGGTTATTCAGCGTGAAGTTGTGCAATTTGGATGAGTATTTTTAGGAGTCAGTTTTTCAGTTTTTATTTTTTGAATTTAAAGGCGAGAAAAAATAAATACTGACGAGTGAAAATGTCCAGCCCTATTACACAACTTTTCGCTGAATAAATTGTTTATTATACGACAGTAATCTTCTCCTAAAACTAAGTTTTTAAAGCTGTTTTTCCTTGCGTGCGGTCAGAAGAGTGTAATAACGTGTCATGCCTGCACTCGTTTTGATGTGTATTTGCACTCTAGAATGCTTTGTCGAATAATAATAATAATTATTTAAAACCTATAGAAATTGAATTGTAATAACGAAGGAACTTCCCTTAATCATGGAATATGAGTTTAAAGGAAGAACTTGACATTTTTCAGCTTGTTTTTCAATATGTTTAAAGAGATTCCAGTTGTGATGGGTAATTAGATTCAAGTTCAAACACAAGTCTATTCCATTTGCATCTATGCAGTCCTTCCTAATGATTTCTGTCATTTGTAGAGTCGAGACCTTTATTTTGGGGTATTCCTGTTATTTTGGAGTATTTTTGAATCTATAGATTTTTATTTACTTAAAATCAAGTCCAGAAAATTAGCAGCAGCTTTTTTTGAGAGGGAAATCATTCAGAATTTCCATGGTCCAAGGGGTTCTCTTACAGATAAAAACCTGCTTATTATTTTTATCTTCGTGTTACTTGTCAAATGTTTTCATTATGAAACGGATATAAAATATTAAATGTGAAGTATTCAAAGTTAGTTCGTATAATGACTGGCGCCAAGCGCCAGATTCCTACAGAAAGGCCTCATAACATGTGTTTGTCAGAGACCGTTTAGTTTGTAATAGAATGCGCCGTTTTGAAGACCTGTTTCTGCAGGTCCTTCACATTGGTACACATTGTTCACGAATTTCCTGATCAGCCAGTTCTAAAAAATAATGACATACTATTTACAAATGACAGCTTGGCTGGTTAGTTCTGACAAAATGGTAACACAGATAGACTTTTGTGTTTAGAGTGGTTTTTCATAACCCGTGAAATAGACACTATTAGACATAATTCGATACAATCAAAAATATTATTTTCCTGCTCAGGAAACATGTTAAAAATCTATAAATTTTGTACTCAGAGCGAAATACAATATGTGAAAATCGAGAAATATTTCGACGGCTCTCCCGAACTTCATCAGTCTGAAATAAATAATGTTAATTGGGGGGGGGAGGGGTGGGGGTGTTATGGAGACTGAGGACCCCTTCAAACACGATATAACCCCCTGATTAACATTATTCATTTGAGACTGATGAAGTTCGGGAGAGCCGAACGAAATATTTCTCGATTTTTAGATATTTTATTACGCTCTGAGTACGAAATTTTTAGATTCTTAATAAATTCGATAGTTTTCTTCGTTTACTTTCGACTATTAGACAATGACTGTTTCATTTTGTTTCACGGGTTCAGCGAAAACTCTATTCTGAAAAAATATAAGGAATAAGTCAGATGAAAAATTAAATCTGTAGCAAGTCTTTGTCTTCCTTTTTTAATGGGAGGGGATGCAGGGAATAGAATACCCAATACAGTCTTTCGATTAAACGTTTTCATCGATCGGTCTTATCCCTACGCGACCAGACCGAAAAGGATTATGGAGAGAAATCAATTCACATTCAATAGCTGCACATTACCCGGACATTATCAAAATACGGAACGTCCTCAAGGGAATATGTATCGAAGCGACTCTTGTTTTCTTTGCGTAACACGCGAAGACAAACGTGAGTTTTGTTCTCCATTGTAAACGCGATAGAGAATAATTAATCATGCATTTTAATTCACCCATATACCCTTTCGGTCTGGTCGCGTAGGAATGAGACCGATCAATGACAACTGTATACCTAGCCTCCTTCGCAGAACTGTTTAGGCGAGAGACTGGTAAAGAGGACTAAAATGCGACTGACAAGGGAGGGGGGAGCTCATCTTGTGCCATTTTTTTAACCACCTTGTGCATGGATTAGCCGGATAGTGCCTTTTAAGGTGGTCAGACACAAGGGGTCATGTAGCAGGGACATGTCGCGGCACCATGTAGCATCGACAAAAATTTGTGTAGTACACACTGAGGGACATGTAGCAGGGAGTGTAGCGGGGACATGTAGCAGGAAAAAAATCATAGCGCTTGCACACCACATGAAAATGTCGCGGGGACTTGTCTCAGGGACAGGTTGTAGCGACACTTCCCTTCGTGTGAACTGATACTATCATAATTGTGCAGCACCTATTTTTGGGACATTTTTTCCCAGCGACGTGACCCATGAGGTTCAACAAGTTGAACTCCTTGAGACATGTCGCGGGGACAAAATGTCCCCAAAATTGGTGTTGCTACACTCCCTGCTACATGTTCTTCAGTGTGTACTACCTACAAAAATGTTTGTCGCTGCTACATGTCGCTGCGACATGTCCCTGCTACATGACCCCTCGTGTCTGACCACCTTTAATTTAGACTTTAAAACCCACAATGTGAACGCGTCTGCGTGCTAGTTTTCATCATCACCGAGTCCTTTTCGTCGTGTGGGGAATAGGGCGAGGCATACAAGTTTTATGAGGCATAAATAGGGGAATAACAAAGTTAACCTGCATTTGCCGCGCGTTACCCATAACAACATTAACGGACTTCTCTTCGATTATTATTTAAATCTTTAATTACTAACTATATTTCTACTCATTGGACTTAAAAAAAAAAGAGCAAACTCGAGCTAATTGGCCGAAATAAAACTGAATAATTCCGCGTTTACAAGTACTCGTTTTTGTTCTTTTTGTAATCCGGTCTTGACCACGGTTCAACGAGGCCGCGAATTCGCTGGCAATCGTTCGTGAGAACTTTCACTGTTCACTGTTACAAGGCTGCTTGGAGTTGCTCTCTATTTATTGTAATCTGTTGGTATCACTCATCACGTGATCTAGGTAACTTCATGTGACGTGTCATTCCGTGAGCTTCACACTTGCTGTTCTGTTTATGTTAGAAATAACTTCTACTAACTAAATTCCCTGAAAAAGGAAAAAGAAACAAATACCATCTATCACCACAAAAACCAAGATGGTCTCCGGTATAAGAGGTAGATTTGGCTACATTCGTGATCCTTAACATCGGAGCCCCCCTCCCCCCAGTTGTTCAAAGAGTGGATAACGCTATCCACCGGATAAATCATTATCCAGTGGTTCACCGGATAGTGATTTATCCGTTAGATAGTGCTATCCATGTTTTCAGCAACTGGGCCCTGGGACGTATCTGCCTTTACGTGGAGTACGCAAGTGCGAACCAGAATTTCCCAGAATTTTTTTTTTATATTCTAGAAGAAAAACGAAGGGTAAAGTCGTGTAATTTGGTTTCGATAAGTTCCACGCGTTATAATGTTTTTCTATCGTGTTCACGAAAGAATGCGCTGGTCATAATGCAATATGTACAAACGCTTTTCAGTCTCAGGAATGCAGGAAATGGCGTTTTAGAGGGTATCACGAAAAAAATTCTGGGTAGTCATTGACAGCATTGATACCCTCAGATCCCTTGAAGCTCGCGCCGACGGCGCGAGTATCACGCATTAGGCGTGAAACTTACTCTCTCACTGACTTTGTGCGCACTGCTAAAAATTGTCTAGGTTACGCCCCTGCTAAACATACATGCACGTGATTTCTAATATTCGTTTGTTCGCTAGAAGACTAGATCTGGGATGCTTACCATTAAGCCAAAAAAAACCGGCATTTTCGGTTGGAAAGCAAATGGTACGGTTGATTTTCCGAGAATTCCGGTTGGAACAAGTGGACAACCTTCAGAGGTTGTCCCGCGATTCCGGTTGGGACGATTCGACTGGAATTTTCCTTACCATTTGAATTTAGAAAAAGTTCAAATCGCTAAATCGAGTTAACGGTCTGGGTACCAGGACGGAGAAATGGAAAATTTAAATGGTAAGTGCAATCTCGTCGGTTGGTCAGTAAATTTGGAAAATCGCTTACCATTATGTAACGGTCATCCCAACCGGTTTTTCCCTACAAATGGTAAGCACCCCTGTTTTCCCCTATATATGCAGCGAACCCTGGCCTCCAACCCCTGGTGATGTTGCGTCGGCGAGGAAGTGAAACACGAAAATTTAGCTTTATCGACTGAATTGATAAGGTAAAATGGCTACCGTAAAGAAATTCAAAAGTCGACGTTTCGAGCGATCGCCCTTCCTCGGTTGTACCTAACGTCAGACACCTTATTGAGACTTATATGACGTAATGTCGACACTTATTTTATATTTAATTTCATTTTATTTTCAATAAATTTTAAAGAATAAAATAAAAAATCTAAAATCCCCACTCAGGATTGAACCTGTGACCTCAGCTAGGTTTAGGCTTACGTCGCCTGTAAACAAGTAACTGTAATTTGCAACGGACCACCGTAACGAAATGGCACCGGATCCTGTGGTAAAGGATCTAATCAGCTATAAAATAATGTAACGATTTGATAAAAACTGAGCAAGACTGATAAACGGTACGGAAACGACTATATTTGTAAAATATCCAATATTTCGAAAGCAACAGTTTTCGTTCTTCAACCTTGCTTCTCGGGTTGCCTTGTTCTAAATTTAACTATATAAACTGCTGCCCCCAACCGTAACTGAAAGATAACCAGTTACTCCGTTATATAAGTCTCAATAAGGTGTCCGACGTCCTTCTGGACGGTTTGATTTGAGCTTGACCCCCTTCCTCGGCCCTTCAAGCAGACTCTCTCGGACAAAGGACTAACTTGACGCTCGAAGCCTCAGCTTTTGAATCTCTTTTTGGTGGCCAATTTACAACCTCGTTCCCAGGGTTTTTCACTTTTTTTAAAATTGGGAGGGGCGGGGCCTCTCAATTTTAAAATGGGAAAAACCCTAGGAACGAGGTTGGCCAATTTAGTACCTTTTCAACTCAGTCTATAAAACCAAATTTTCATCTAGTATAAAAGCTTTAATCTTAACTCCACAACACTTAACATTAATAAATATAACAAGTGTAACAAGACAACTGCCTGTAAAGATCGCCCACCCAGTTCTAGTTCTTAGTAGTTCAAGGAACAGGGTCAGAAACGAAACACACCCGCGATCGCGCGTGGACTGGTCTACCTTGTCCCAGCGTCCTTTTTGAGGATAGGATTTTTCAGGCGTTAAGATTGTGGGTCCAAGGAGAAGATCAAGACCAGCGCGCGAACAAACCGGGTTAACTAGGGGAGACTGGGGCCGGATGGGGCGTCGCTCTCTTGGGTAGTCCAGCACTTGTCCAAACGATGTCTGTGATTCGCTAAGAAAACAATAGATTTGTCCCGCTGGGATAGGGTTTAGGGATAGGGGCATTGTTCAAGTGATATATCAATTGTATCGTTCGCCAATCACAGTCATCGTTTGGACAGCTACGGGGTCGCCCGCTCTCTTACGCGCCTATTCCCCTAATCCTTCGCGCCCCTTCCTTCTTTCGCTCCGCACTTTCTGAACACCTGAAACAGACTAGCACTTGTTTTCTTTCTCTCTCGTTGTAATGGACGCGAAGAGACCTCGGAACAAGGTTGCTCGACTGCCCTTAACTGAAATCACGTGTGCAGGGCCGCCCTCGTAGTCTACCGCGTGTTCACTGATTGAAATACCCATATTTAATTATTCTCCTCTGACAGGATAGGTGAGTTTACGTGTTATCTTTTACATTTTCTATTCACCTCATGTTGCTGATGGCATTTCTTCTGTTCGGAATTCAATGAAGACTAATTCGAGAACTATTCTTGCAATAAATAGGCCCATGTTTAAAGCTGAAAAGAGAAATGTCAGTACGTTCAGTCTCTATGTTTATGACTGCCAGCTCAGGTACTCGATAGGGTTATTCCTGTTGCCATCATAAAAAGTACAAAGCCTGCAGTCGAGATGCATTTTTCAAACCCACCACTGAAAACATTTCTGCTGCTGATTTCGGTCCCTCAGTAGTTATGTTAAGTGATCGCGACAGCAGTTTTGATTGTGAAATAGCGTGCTTAATTGTTTAAAATATATATTTAAACGTTTTATTATCTATTTTTCAAAATCAGTATAACAAGTAAATCTCTGTTGAGAAATATTCTACGCAAAATGAATGTATATCGAGCTCGGCCCAACTTCTTACGAAAACTAGCGTGCCGCGAGAGAACGTTTGCCAGCCAGGGATAGGCATAAAGTGAAGCGACTAGAAGGGACGGCTGATATGCAAGCTACCCAATATTAGCTCCTCTTAGCTCCTTTTTCATTTAATTTTGATGTTACATGAAGATCGATCTTGGAAGATCAACACTCTTTGCTGAGCCTTATCACTGATGCAATAATATAGTAGCACCTGTGTATGTTATACTTTTTAAGCAATATCACTGAGCTGACCTTAGGGTCCTCCTAGTATCCCGGGGGGGTACTTGGGTCAACTTTTGCTGGGTATGTGCCGCTGGCCTCTCAGAGCCCCTACCCCATTATAGTCTATTCTGTGGCCAATTATAGACCCCATCTTAGTCACCTTTGAGTAAATGTAAATTTTGCAATCCCAACTTAGTCACTTTCTGTTTAGTCATCTACCTTGAGTTCGGAACCCTTTCAACTAGGTCATCCTCAAATGAATTGGCACATTTATTAAATGTAGAAAACTTTACTCTTCACCTACAAACCTTCTGGTACATTTGTTAACCGAAAATATTTACAAGCTAAAACTACCCCAAAAAATCCCGACAATTTGCGACCCCATTCTAGTAACTCTATTAAAAATGCAACCCCATTATAGTCAATCAAGTCGTGAAAATGCGACCCCATCCAGCGGCACATCCCCATTAGCCCATTACTAGGAAGTACCCGCCCCCCCCCCCCCCCCCCGGGCCTAGTATTAGTGAACTGTATGCTCAATATGGAGGTGTATTACACTAAGAAAAATTGCACATACATGCAGTTTGTTGTCAGACACTTCACAAGAAAGGATGATTTCTTATTTTCTCCTGAACTCCGCCAGTAAAAACTACAGACTTACCGGCAGAACCTTCTGCTAATCTAGTTCCAACTTTATTTTCCGCTAGACTGTTGCATACAAATCCAAGGAGAGACAATACAAACGATATTGCCGGCAGTAACTAGAGAGAAAGCATTAAAAAGTTACTGAACTGAGCTGAATCATGGCCGACGGTGTTTGGGGACTTCTAACATGATGTACGGTCAAGTAATAATATGGCACGGAAACGCCGAAAAAGAAAAGTAATCCTCCAGTCGCTAGATGGTCGGTAAAATCAATTTACAGTGGAACCTCTCCACAACGGCCACCTTGAGGACAGAGGAAAGTGGCCGTTGTAGAGAGGTGGCCGTTATGGAGAGGTAGGAGTGTAACATGACACCCATTATTTTCGAGGGGCTGCAACACTTTTACTTTTAAAAAATGCTTATTGTAGCATAGAAATACGCAACACAATCGAAATATATCTATAAAACAGAAACCAAAAGTTAATGTTCAGAAGAAAAATGTTAACAAAACAAAACGAGTAAGGCACAGTGAGTACATTGGTTTGTACAACGTTCGCTCTTAGTAGTGCAGACATTTTATTGCTTGAGCGAGCTGACACGCGTTTTGCTAAGCAAAGCGGTCACTTTGCTTGTAGTTTGGACGACTTCTTCGTTCCCATGAAACTCGGCAAACGTAGCCACGTCATCAGCAGCTGCTAATGCTTCTTTCACCGACTGAAACTTTGGTTCACGTAGAGGAGGGTCAAAATCATCAACTTCGTCTTCCTCAACAGTGACGTCTTCGTCGCTTTCATCCGGTACCTCGAGTAACTCATTTCTAACTTCGTTTCTCCATTCAACACTGTATGTAATGGCTCTTCCTAATTGAATGTCTTCATCCCACTCTAAACACGTGCCGCAACTAATAAGATAAAATTATTGTACAGACCAACGACGCGCGGTACAGAACAAGTTTTCAAAGTTTCGTGACCTTTGGGGTTTTTTATACACCGTTCGTCAGTTGTTGTTGATTAAGTGGCCGTTGTCGAGAGGTTATTTTGGCCGAGTTGGGAGGCAATTTAGTGGCCGTTGCCGTTGTGGAGAGGTGGCCGTTGTAGAGAGATTAAAATAAGAGTGAATGTATGGACCGTCCGCCGCGCCGGGACCGAAAAAAGTGGCCGTTGTGGAGAGATGGCCGTTGTAGAGAGGTGGCCGTTAGTGGAGGTTCGACTGTATTACAGTATTACAGCCATCGAATCTAAGAAGAAATCTAAGAAGAAATCTAAACTTTTACAAACTTTTCTTACTGACCACTTTAAAAAGCCAAAAGAAATATTTATATCTTAGGACTGAAACCTACAAATAATTCTGAAATAATAGATTGCCCTAAGGCAACTTTTTTTAAGTGAATTGTCACATTGGATTTCAGCTACGACGCGCTGACGGCCCCAATAAGGGCGAAACAGCTTCCGCGTCTGATTTCCAGTGTTGAGCGCTAATCGTGTCAGGCCTAGCTACAGCTATAACCGAGGTGTGTTGAAAAGAATTTCTGGTTTTTATACTACCTCATTGCAATCTATTGTTTCAAATAATTATGGTCCAGTTGTGTTGACAATTATTATATTAGTACACTGAAGCTATTAATAATTAAGTATCTGGCTGCGGAATCAGTGAATTGTAGGAAAGTTTGGTTAAACGTTTCAAGTTTGTCAACGGTACCTTAAAAAGTGGTAAATGTAAACTTGCTATCTTCTTTTGGCAAAAAAAAGGTGTTTGAATGGTCTTTTTTTGTTTGTTTGTTGTTGTTATTGTTGCCTGTTGTTGTTATTTAATATGTAAATATCACTAAAAATGTGGTTGTTGTTCATCGTGGTGTGTAAGATAGGTAAACGCTTTTTTCGTTTGTCTCACGATGGAGTCACTTTAAGATGTTGATCGCGACGTTTCGGCTGCTATTACTGCTAGTCTTCATCAGGCGATGAGGTCGATTGGTTACGTGTCGCTTATGTAGCACGTTGGCTTGTTGCTATTGGTGCATTTCGATCCTCATTATTATTCCGAAAAGATGTTGTTCCCTCTCCGGTCCGATTTGATATCGGTCGGCTGTTATGCTAATTCTTGATTGTAGGCATCCACGCTTCGGGAATGTCAATTCCACTATCTCTGTTGATGTTATTAGGATGAAGTCTTATGTGGATGGCCTCTTTAACTCTACGGGTGTACCAGTGTGCGTCACGGTCAATAAACTTAACCTCGTCCCAAATAGGAAAATGCCCGGTCTTGTTAGCGTGTTCTGAAACCGCGGAGGTTTGAGTACGAGCAAGCCGTATGTCTCTATCGTGTTCTTTTATCCTTTTATGCATAGACCTCCCTGTTTCTCCGATATACACTATGCCGCATTCGCAAGGAATCTTGTAGACAACACTGTCCTGTCAACAACCTGTCAACAACCAACAGCCTGCCATTCGTTTTACCATGGAAACAGAGAAAGACAACACTATCCCCTTTCCTAGACACGTCAGTTACAAGGGACTCAAACGGCCTTCTCACTACCAGTGTATATAGGAAACCTACTCATACTGATCAATACCTGGCCTATGATTCACACCATCCGCAGTCAGTTAAGCGTGGTATTGTGAAATGTCGGTATGACCGAGTCAAACACCTCATTACTAGACCACGGTTATCTCCAACGAAAAGAAACATTTGTCGTCGGTTCTTGTTTCTAACGGATATCCTTCCTCGTTTGTACAAAAAATCACAAAAACGAAAGGACCAACAACAATGAAGGAATCCACGCAGGATTTTAAATCTACTGCAGTATTGCCCTCTATCAAAGGTGTATAAGAGGTTCTTCGCCCGGGGGGGGTACTCCCTATAATGGGCTATACGGGGATGCTCCGCCCGAAAGGGGTACCTTTTTGAGGCTGGAGGTATATGAAAGGGTCGTGATTTCACGAGTTGAAGTATATGAAAGGGTAGGGATTTCACGAAGAATAGGAAAGGGAACCGAAAACACGCCGTTGAGGCGTAAAAAAGGTAGGGAAAACTGCCATTTAAGTCTTATAAAAAGGGCTTTTCAAAATATATCAAACAGACGCAAGTAAAGGCTATATGAAAGGGGTACCATTTTCATTGAAAGGTATATGAAAGGGGTACCATTTTCAATGAAAGGTATATGAAAGGGGTACCTTTTCTGTCAAAGACGGTATATGAAAGGGTAAGGGTTTGGACCTCGGGGCGGAGCATCCCCGTACAAAACGTTGTTGAGTACCCCCCCCCCCCCCCCCCCGGGGTTCTTCGCCGCTGCCTACAACAACAAGGCGCACGCACTGTTTTCAAATCTGACACAACTTTCACAATCCACATAAGACTTCATCCTAATAACATCAACAGAGACAGTGGAATTGAAATTCCCGAAGCGTGGATGCCTACAATCAAGAATTAGCATAACAGCCGACCGATATCAAATCGGACCGGAGAGGGAACAACATCTTTTCGGAATAATAATGAGGATCGAAATGCACCAATAGCAACAAGCCAACGTGCTACATAAGCGACACGTAACCAATCGACCTCATCGCCTGATGAAGACCAGCAGTAATAGCAGTCGAAACGTCGCGATCAACATCTCAAAGTGATTCCATCGTGAGACAAACGAAAAAAGCGTTTACCTATGTAAATATCGTTTCAATTGCAGAGCACTATATTTAGCTAAATTCACTAAAGTTTGCGAGTTTCGTATATATTGCTCGTACTTGATTATAAAAATAATCGACTGGGTTTTGTTTCATATATATACTTACCAGCATAGAATACGTGAAATTGTGAGTCGAGTTCTCAGGCATCTCCACGTTAATAAGTGAAATAAAGTCGTTAATTAAAGCTACAAAAAGAAGCGAAGTGATGGCTAATGATAATACATTATAGAGTTCTTTTCGCTGGAATTTAATTCCTCGGAAGTTAAACTGCAAAACAAAAACGTAAATAATCAGTAACAAGTTCATTCAGTTAGTTTTTCACGCGGACTTAAGGCGATTTTTTGTGCCAATTTTTGTCGTACTTTTCGGTGCAATTTTTGTCGCGCGCAAGTTGCATCTTCGAATCGCGTGTGTAAACTAGCGACGATTTCAGTGCGATTTGGGCGCTATTAATCGCGCGATGTCTAAGAGGTTTCGAACATGTTAGAAACTTGATGCAGCTTGGCGGCGATTTTTGGGAAATCGCAGCAAATATCGCGCCCGAATCGCACAAGAAATCGCCGCTAGTTCACACTTGCGACAAAAGTTGCATTGGAGAGTGCGACAAAAATCGTATCAAAAATCGCACGTGTAAACAGGCCTTTAACGAACACTTACCATCAGGGCATATCTCTGCCTCCACCATTGAAAAGTTTTTAAAAGACTTGGTATTTTTACATTCCAGTGAGATCAAATCATAAGAATACAAACTTTTTATTGCTCGGTGCGTGGCTTAGTGACACATGTGACGTCAAATGAGTGAGTCATCAATCTGACTGGAGCGTATGCCGTCATTCGCGCGCGCAAATCATGTACTTTCGAACGTTCTATTTCGGTTTAAATGTTTAAAAACGCTTCTATTAATACGTGACCTGAACAAGTATTGCATTCAGTGTGCGAAAGCTTGGTGTTAAATTATTAACGTTCGTGGTCGGTGACTTGGAAATGCGCAATGAACGATTATGGTCGTAACATTTCAGTCTTGAGTTAAATGTTATATTTTTGGTCGTTCTATTCCTAAGATGTTTTCAAACTTGGCCTTTCTTTTCTCACATAGTAAAGACGGATTTCACGTCTTTTTCGATTTCCGGCGTTCTCGCATTCAACGGTCTGGGTCACATAAATTCGCAAGCACATTTCTCCCTGCGGCCGGAGATCGAGGAAGAAATGCCAAACATTAATTATCATCGAATACGTTCCAGTTGGGTCTGTAATTTGCCGAAAGAGAAAGAAAATATATGCGTATAACCAAAGACAAAGTCCTTAGATGCTCAGCGATGAACCTAACCCTCAGCCGACAGTCCCAAACCTAACCTCCGGCGCGTGAAGACTGGCGCCAACTCAACGTCCGCTGTTGACCAGCGGTAAAATGCAGTTTAAATTCTAAATACATTATAATAAGGGATCAGGGGGGGGTGGTGAACTTCGTAATCCTTCCTATAGGGATCGCGCGGCCTATGATCATGGCCATCATGACGTCACGAACTGTCTCGCCCGGGAAGTTTAAAATGGCTGCCATCGGCAAAACTGAAATATAGACTTCATGGGATGATCACTGGAAGAATTGGCAGCAAAGCAAGAAAAATAATAAGGATATGGAAAAACCTATTAATATTTTGTCTGAAAATGCAATATTGTCCTGAAAACAAAACATTATGCCGCAAAAACCAACAATTTCTCGAGATCGATCAACTGAAAAACGCATTGAAATTGTCAATGCCTGTGCCTCTTTCATCACCGATAACTGGAAAACCAAGCAACTTTCAAAGCAGCGAAAAAAATATGACATTAATATAGGTTAAAACTCTTGAATAACGATAGGAATTAATCATATAGTTTATTTATAAAAATGATCAGTAGGTCTAAACGTAATTGTTTGATTGAAATTTCGCATACTTCAAAACGATGGCAAAGCTTACATCTTACAATGCGACCGAAAAAGCTCCATTTTAGAGTGACTTGGACTATTAAGCAATGTACTGGGTTTGAAGTTAATAAAGGGCCAAGAGATATACTTTCTTCGCTATTTCTTTTTAATTCTTGGTTTTCACTGTCACGCCATAAAATTTTAAAATCGAAACGAATTAGTGAAAGAAGCCAATAATTTGTAATATTATAAAAGAGTAATAAATAAACAACTTCGCTGAGTCTCAGATCTGTGCAGTATCCCGTTGTTGAATTATTAGCCGAAGCATTCGACTCAAATTTACAGAGCTTTGTATGGAAACGCCATCCAGGAGGGACACCAAGATATATATTTTTTTTAATCGGAACTATTTAGTGAAAGAAGCCAATAATTTGTAATATTATAAAAGAGTAATAAATAAACAACTTCGCTAAGTCTCAGATCTGTGCAGTATCCCGTTGTTGAATTATTCGCCGATGCACTCGACTCAAATTTACAGAGCTTTGTATGGAAACGCCATCTTTCCGAGGGGCACCAAGATGGCCGCCGGAAATCAATAAAAACATCTGGACTTCACTTTCGCTCTAAAAGCGATTACTTTCCTCTCGTAAACTACTATTCATTCGCATAAACTGCCTTCCTGATACTTTAACTGCCCAAAGTGCTAAAAATCACGAGGAGAGGCCCTTGTTACATAGGAAAAAGTTTTGTCACGGACGCCATGTTGGTGTTACGTAGGGTGAAAAGTCAGAAATTCAAAATGCTGTATTTTCAAAACGAAAGACGCTACCGGGTGGGAGACTTGTGAAAAGATTTATTTTTAAGCCATCTTCAACCTGGTGGACATATAAATTCAGAAGGCATTACGATTTATGATTTTCGAATTTGATGACGTCACGTGAAAACCAAGAATAAAAACAGGCAGGCTATCATTTCCATTCACAAGGAGGAATAAAATGTTTCCTCAGACGTCCGCATATTTTGCAAGCTCATTCAGCTCAATTCCACGTTTTACAGGGTTAAAGAAAGTGGGTAAATTATTCTTAGCTTGTTTACTTATCTTCTAGCATTTAGCAATATTTTTTGTAGCAAAATTTCTCGTTTTTTGTTGTTCTTGGCAAAACTGAATCAGATTTGTGGAAGAAACAAAAGCTATTCAATATTAAAAAAATTAAAATGCATACACATTCAAATGTAAATGATGCCAAAGCTTTAAAAAGCCTAAAGACAGCATGGATAGTTACTAAAGCGAGTTTACCAACCGACGCATCTTAATTATGATTGATAAGAACAGGCTGATCAGTTTTATTTTATCTAAATAACCGCTGAATGTGCTGGGTTAACTTAGTTTTCAGTCTTCCTTATGTAAAGACTTACCACTGATAATCACAAACAACTCAGACTCACGACAGATTTACTACCGGTATGTCAAAAGATGTCGATAAACTATAGCAAAAGATGATGGATTGTCTTTGAATAGCAAGTTCAGGACTTAACCCTTAGACATTTTTTTTATTCCAAGACTGTACACTATTAATCAAAACAGGTCCATCAAAACACCAAAATGATAAGGGTATTACCAAACAAATTTTCTGAAGGTGCAGTGGTAAACATACTCAGGGTTGTCAGAAAAGTTTGAAGAAGATGTCTGACTTTGGAAAGTAATTTCGCTGACAGTCAGCTTCTTTTCACAACCCTGCATACTGGAAGGTCAGTGGTTCAAGGCCTGGCATGCATTTCTCAAAGGCCTGAAAAGCCTTATTTTGTGCACAGTGATAATGACAAGAAATCAGTTTTTGTTTATTTTGAAAGCTTAGAAATAAAATTCGTAGTTGACGAAACACGTCAGGCAGGCTTGTGGGCTATTAACTGCAGCTCCACTTGATAGAAACTGAGAATTAAAAATGGCTTTCGGGCCCAAAATGTCTTTGGGACATTTGAGAAACGCATGCCAGCTGGTCTCTATAATCAGTTGTTTTCCCAGAATCTTTGCTGTACATCGACTCTCTCCATCCACTGGGGTACTAAATGCTACCGGCAACATAATCATATGCTGGAAGTAACTGTAAAGAACCAGGATTTCATCCAAGGGGTAGTGGCAATACTCCAGGCATGCCTAGTTCAATGTTATCAATAATAAGAGATGGGGCCTAGGGATTTTCCTTGCTTTAGCCCTGGCTTTAATAGTACTTTGAAAGAAAAGCAAAATATTGACAACATCAGAGTCCAATAGCATTTTAATTTTATAAAAATAATAGTGACAGCCCTGCCAGTTGTAAATTTGGGACTTTGCAAAATTAATGCAAAGAATGCTGTATCTCAAAACCCGCTAATTCAGTTACCCCCCCCCCCCCCTAAAAAAAAACAATATGTAAAGCTAATTGTACTGACCTGACTTTCCTTTTTAGTGGTCCTTACTGGACCACCAGGGTGCAAGATTATTAAAAAAAAGTATCACCACCATTTCCTTGTCTCTGTTGCCATAGCAACCATAATAGGCAATAATTAAATACCTAGCTTCTAAGCTAGAAACCTGAAAAGATAGTCTCTACCTTTGCAACTTGCAAATTTCCATCAGTCTGCCAATTTTAGGTCATAATTGGCCCATAATCTCCCTCCAAATTATTGTGACCTTTATCAAAAACATTTGAAATAATTGCCTCATTCCTCTCCTGCCTGTTTCCAAGTCAAAATGAACAAAGTCTAATTTACCTTGAGCATTCACATAAAATATCTTTCTCCTTTTGGCAAGTAAATACTAATATTGGCAAGTGCATTCTGAAAATCACTCATGAGTGCTCTCAGAAAATAACAGTTTGAAAAAAGCATCAGAAAAAGACCTGTATCTTATTACTATAACACCGTGACTGTTAACAATGATAGTAGAGCAACAAAATGTGGTCACACTGAAGATCAAATAGCAGACTGTCCAGATTTATACATGAATTGACTGCAACAGTAGAGAGTAAGTCACTGTGACAAGAAATGCATCAGGGAACAGAGCATTCCAATCAACTATCCAGAAGTTCTTACAAGCCTGCATGTGAAGGATGGAACCTATAAAAACAATGAGGAAGGGGAGAATATGTTTAGAGTACATGTCAATTTAGTATAAGCTTAAGCTTATGTGTTTTGATGGAAAGCACTCTGTTTTTAACTATGCCACTCTAGTTTACACTTCTGAATTTATGGCTTAGTTTGCTAATACTACTAGAAGCGACTCATCAACAATACAATAGCTCTTTCAAGAGGGCACAACAATAACGACCCGGGCATTAAACGAGTGGAACAGGTATAGCCATGACAGTCAAATTAAGCTCTTACATGAAGTTACCGTAGTTTGTTTACATTCTGCGCCATGCAAAAAGTTGATCCCTCGGGCCTTGCCTTGACAAGGAGCTTTGTGAAAGCTTCACATGATCTTTTGACATATTATTCACGAAAACAGCATAAGTACTGGCGCTAGCGCTAGTTCAATATTAAATTTTTACCCTGCTGTGTGACATTCAAATGGACTGATCATTTTTTCTGCTGATTCTTCGACATTAACTTCAATTGAAGTGTTCTTCTATGGAAATAACCTATTCCTGGACCAAATGTCATGTTTCTATATTGAACCGATCTCGAAAAAGAGCAATTTTAGTGTGCAAGCAACCAAATTTTCCCCACAAAATTCATCACTCGAGGAAAATGACCTAAACTCTTTAAAACCCCTCTACGGATGACTTTTTAACTACAATGAAAATTGACTTACCTCTACATAAAGAAAAATCATAGTTACACCTTTCTGTCCAAACACAAAACGCTTTGAAGCTTGAATAAGTAGAAAAACCAGCTTGAAAAAGTTGTATTTGCAAATGGCGACGGCGCCATTTTCGAAAACTGGACGAACACGCACGCTTCTCTCTTCGTGACGTCACGATGGCCATGATCATAGGGACAAAAACATTGACGAGTTCACCACCCCCCCCTGTAAGGGATACATGAAGTACTTACCGTAAAAGAAGAAAAACGATGAAAAACAAAATGGCGGCGGCCGCAGGGTTTTGGAACCGCAGAGAAGTTTTGAATGTTTTTCCGACAGATTCACAGGTGATCGCTCGTAAAGAAAACTTTGATTCAGGTACATACTCAAATTATTCCTTGGAATTAACGAATCTTACAAGGAAACTATAGTATAGTCTTAACGTAACTGTTTTAAGAGAAATTGATTAGAGATTAGTTGCTCCGAAAATCTGGGTCATGGCTCGTGTACGACGACTGTATTGTGATGTATTGTGTTAGGTAGTGTTAGGTTGTATTGTATTAGGACCCGAAAATTTGGTTTCATTATCAGCAAATAGAAGCAGTTAGTGGTGAAAAACTACTTAAACTCTCGTTTCAATCTTTGCAGAAGTTGTAAGTGACACTATTAGCAGACTAGGGACTCTTCATCATAAACTAAAACTGCCTCAACTGTGGTCAGAAGTAGCCATCATCAGAGCACTGATCTACAAACATGGAAACCAACACAGGAAAGAAAAATACTTTCAAGGACTAAAAAGGGTAAAACAGCCGTTAACAAAACCAGGATCGGATCGGATCGGATCAACCCCTCTAGCTCTAGAGCTAACCGTTCGTCATTTAGCGAGTTACAAGGGGTTGATCCGATCCGATCCAATCCAGGTTTTGTCAACGGCCAGGTAAAACCAAGTCTGGAGCGATTTTACAATACCCGGCCACTTATTTACATAATCCCTGAACCTTTTTAGAATGAGGCATATGAAAACAAAATGATCCATTCTTATTCAACTATATACAGATAAGTGGCCAGGTATTCTACAGTTTAGCCCATGGCCTTTCTCAAGTCATCTGGTCTGTCTGTGCTCCAGCAGTGCCCGAGTGCCACAGGTTACTAACTTTTGTCTTTGGGTGACAGTAGAACTGAGTTTTTGCACATGTGTTAACTGCTGGAAACCTGGAAAGTTATAGATGGGCTCCCTGTGGTATCTCTAGCCTTAGAGCATAGTCTTGCTAGAACTTATTTTCAGTTTCCATAGTGTGACACAAGCCAGGCATCTAAGCCAGACATCAGTGGCTAGCTTGTCCCAGCCAAATTTCACAGACTCAAAAGTTAGAGCTACACTACATGCCTCTATAACTGACTTTAGGTGCCACAAACCATATTTTATTATGGTAATGAGGAAGGATAAAAATAATGCAGGTGTATGTATACAGTGGAACCCTGATATAACGAAATGCCAAGGGACTGGAAAAAATGTTATAACAGGGTTCCAATAAGGATCATAAGACGTAATGCCTCATGCAATAATATAAAGGCCGGATTGCTTCCATCGTTCAATCATCATTAGATGTTAGCAGGACTTGAAAATGTGATGAGTTGACAATTCAGAAAGGTCTTTGATGAGTCCCTTGGCAGGAACAAAACATATATCAAGTCAGCCACTTGTATTAATTTTATCATATCGTCTATTGAAGTAATTATTGTGACATTAATCAATCAGTTTTATTTCTTTACTGCACAAAAAAGATAACAAAAAGAAACCATGGAGCTTTAAATTATATTAGGTTTTCTTGTTACAAAGTAAAGATGACAGTGATTAATATTTTAATGCCCTTATGTTGAAATGCCTTTTTTCCAGGTTATCAAGTGCCTAAACAGGCTTCAAGAAATAGGAATTTATGATAAAATGTCTGATGTAAGAAACAAGTTTCCTAGGTTAGTGGTTTGTATACTTTACTTAAAGTGCCTATCACCCCTTGAAAGTTATTTTCAGAATCAACTCTATGTACATTGAATAGTTGAATGGTAGAATATTTCTTGTTTTGAACGTCGTGTTAGTGAGTTATAGATTGAATTTACAAAATGCTAATTAGATGACGTCAACCCGGGAATCATTTATTATACAACTACTTGTTTTTACCTCCAAGTAATACTTTTTTTGAATCAAATGACTGTCCACATTTTATTTTTAATATTTATCAAATTAATTATCTTCAAGCTGTAAACTGCGCATTGTAAATTGGCATAGAAATAATGGCAAATTCCCGGGTTGACATCATCTAATTAGCATTTTGTATAGTCCTCTCCCTCCCCTTCCCCCTCCCCAGCTCTCTTCCAAAAACATACACAAGGACTGCTGCCATTGTCTCCCTGGCTGGCACTACCCTGTACTTACAGTAACTAAAAATAATTCAGCAAAGTGAGTAAAACATTATAATGTCTAAGAAAACTTTAAACTCTTCATAATGTCTGCAATCTGTTGTTATTTTCAGGTTGTCTAAGCGTGGAGCCCTTATTACAGAAACCAGTTCAAACTATCCTTCTGTCATATTAATCATTAGTACCCTTGGTCACCTCACAGGAGCTGCTCAGCTTTTGTTACAGGTACAGATTTAATAGCTAGGTTAAAAAAAACATGATTACTGTCTATTCCATATATTCCTATTCCAGGATATTTCCAAAAGAAAAGTCCTCTTAGTTAGTTATCCTTAGCATTTTATAGCATGGTTCTGTGTCATTATATTTTAAGGCACACATCAGTCATATTAAGCAACATTATTTAATTACATGATTTCTTTTCCGAAGAAACTGCACTTTTAGTTTGTTTGTTTATTGTAGACAATTTTTATTTTATGTTTAGGTAATGTCAACCTGCCAGGAAACATTTCAGTATCCTTTCTGTACTTTCTACCCCATGACAGAAAATGTTTGTGGTGGATTTCATTAATGTCCAGGTGACTGCTGTGCCAAACAAGACACAGAAATCACATCACACGTAGACAATTATTTTAATAAACCAATCAGAACACAAAGTAATGTATGTAGCCAGTACCAAGCACAGGGAAACATGTGCAAGCAAGCCAGGATTGGTTTTGGCCCAACTTGTGATTGATTGATTGACTGACTGACTGACTGATTGATTGATTGATTGATTGGTTGGTTGATTGATTGATTGATTGATTGATTGATTGATTGATTGATTGATTGATTGATTGAAAAAGTGGCATACAATGTAAGTTTTCTGAACTAATCACAAACCATACATGTATAAAAGTAGGAATGCAAGACTTCAACAAACAGTTGAAAACCACTCTATACAATGTACAAATGTAGCATGTTAAACTTCGGGGGGGGGGGGGGGAACTCCCATATAAAAACAATGGGGGGGCAATGGTATTTTTTTTTTGAAGAACACAATATCCCTGGTAGAAATCCTATGTAGGATCCTGTAGGATTTTGAAGGATCCTGTAAGATCCTGCAGGATCCTATAGGATCCTGAATAGGATTAGGATCCTAGGCAGGATCCTAAATAGGAATAGGAACTTAGTCAAGATCCTAAATAGGAATAGGATCCTACTCAGGATCCTATAGGATCTTTAATAGGAAATTTGGGATCTTTACCAAAATATCATTTAAATTAATATGTTTATGTCATACTATTACTGACAGTCCTGAAGATCCTATTTAGAATCATAAAGGAATAATACTGACAGGTTTTCATTACAAACATGTTAATCACGTGGGGGTGGGGGGGGGGGGAGGGGGTGGCAGGATTCTAACAGGAGGTTGACAGGATCTTGCTGGACTTTAAAGGGGTCTTGATAGAAATCGAACATGTAGGTTGATCCTATATGGGATCCCATATATTTAACATACTTATTATAAGCATTTTAATAGGATCCTAAGAGGAATGTTGATAGGATTTTAACAGGATCCTAACAGGATCTCCAAAGAATCTTGGTAGAATCTTACAGGATCCTATTGGGTCATCTTGATAGAATCTTACTGAATTAATCCTAATAGGATCTTGGAAGAATCTTAAAGGATTCTAACAGGATCTTGGTAGAATCTTACAGAATCCTAACAGGATCTTGGTAGAATCTTACAGGATCCTAACAGGATCTTGGTAGAATCTTACAGGATCCTAACAGGATCTTGGTAGAATCTTACAGGATCCTAATATGATCTTGGAGGAATCTTACAGGATCCTAATAGGATCTTGGTAGAATCTTACAGGATCCTTACAGGATCCTAATAGGATTTTGGTAGAATCTTACAGGATCCTAATAGGATCTTGGAAGAATTTTACAGGATCCTAATAGGATCTTGGTAGAATCGTACAGGATCCTAATAGGATCTTGGTAGAATCTTACAGGATCCTAATAGGATCTTGGTAGAATCTTACAGGATCCTAATAGGATCTTGGTAGAATCTTACAGGATCTTAACAGGATCTTGGTAGAATCTTACAGGATCCTAATAGGATCTTGGTAGAATCTTACAGGATCCTAATAGGAATTTGGTAGAATCTTACAGGATCCTAATAGGATCTTGGTAGAATCTTACAGGATCCTAACAGGATCTTGGTAGAATCTTACAGGATCCTAATAGGATCTTGGTAGAATCTTACAGGATCCTAACAGGATCTTGGTAGAATCTTACAGGATCCTAACAGAATCTTGGTAGAATCTTACAGGATCCTAACAGGATCTTGGTTGAATCTTACGGGATCATAATATGGATCCAATAGGATCCCGATAAGATCTTACACGATCATTAGAGATTATTATTTGGGTCTTATAAGATCCCAACAGGATCTAGCAGATAAGACCCCAATTCAAGAGGTTATAGCATAATAATAATATTATGTGATCTTACATAATTTTGATTTTATCTCTTCTTACAGGATGTGATTTCTTCAGCAGGAAAAGTAAATTTTAGGATTACCGTATTTATTCGGCTATAAGCTGATCTTGGCTACAAGCCGAGACCCAGAATTTTTAACTTTAAAAAATTGCCTTGATGATCACAAAAATAAAACCAAAACATTTGGCTATAAGCTGACCCCAAGTTTTAAGTCTTAAAATCAAGAGTTTCTTAAATTAAAGCAAAATTTTCTTAAGTTATATCGAAGATTGAGTATTGTTTCTCTTGTAGAGCTACAACATCACCAAATAAATACAGTAAACTTATTTTAAGCATAACAACCACGTCATTATTACTGTTACTATTTTTGGCTAAACAAAAGCTCATTCATTCTCTTACACAACCACACTTTTATGGCCCGCAGCAGTTGTATTAACAGTGTTCCACGCTACACAATGTTCAATCCAACTTAACACACTTGTTGACAATGAGGAGTCATTTAATCAGTTAAATAACAATTTTATTTATAACATCTTGAAACTTGCATTAAACAGTTTGACAAAAGTTACACTAAGTAGTGCCTGGAAAATACTCAGCAGCACTTAATCCCACTAAAAATGTTGCAAAAAGAATTGAAATGTTCAACATTAATGTTTGGATCAAAACAAAATTGCCAGGCAATTGAAGGTAATATTACTCTATACATAATTATGTATAATGTTAATGTCTATGTTGTGTGATAGACTTATATTTTAATTGAAGCTTTATTTTTATTCTAAAAATAATTCTATTTAGAATCTCTGAAAACAATCTCCAGTGGTATGATAAATTATCACAGAATATACCAAAACTGTTGATGAGTGTTCCTAGTCATAGATGGAACAAATTGAAAAAGTTCCCAAATTTTCATCTCTAAAATGAGCAGGCCCACCTTCAAAAGGAGGATAGTGCTATCCACCAGATAAATCAGTGGATAACGCAATTAGTTTTGTTAATACTTATCCACTGGATAGCACTATCCACCTTTAGAACAACCAGGGCCAGACCATAATTTGTACACCTTCAAGAATTGGTTGATTTCATTGCTTAGTATTGTAAATATTAAGTAAAATCCCTGTGAAACTTCCCTTTTAAAACTGCATGAAACTCCATGTTTTTCGATACTATTTAACTCCCAAAATAATAGTAAGATGACTCAGGAATTTGAATATTTGAGAATATGACCTACATAAATATATGTATATATTTAACACTTGTAGAACAGTTTTCAATTGAGTGTTGTAAAACTAAAACCAAAGTTATTACTCTGGCCAATCACAACAGATGCCAAAAACCCAGTGATCCAATCAGAACTCAAAGCAAATATAATGCATTACCACTGCCAAGCGTGTGAAAATGCATGCAAGCAAAGAACAATTGGTTTTTGTTTTGGTGGTGTGAGATTTCTTAGCCAATCACAAGCTTAATAACAATACAAAAACAATTGCAAAATTACTTTCGACACTCAACTGAAACTGCGGCAACAAGCTTACTAATCATGCTGATAGCTTTTTAGCACAGCCGAGACATAGCCATCTACATGTACATCAGCACTGTCACTCTTGATGAAAATTATCCTAGCAGTGATCTGTTCACACTGAATGAGTTTAAAAGTCCTGGTTTGCTTGACACCAATGAAGTGATATCCCAGAACACCTGAAGACAGAAATTCCTTGACAACTGGGTCCTTAGGTGGAGCAAGTCCCCTTTGGCAAACATTGACTTTCATGTTCCTTAAAATATTCACCACTGCATGGCCTCTATTTCCATGTTTTACAAAGTAATGAATTGAACCAAAGCTTGGTTCCCCCATATCTGGGTCGTCAAATTGAATTAAATAACTTGCTGAATTCTTTTTCCGAACATAGTTTATGCTGTGGTACACCTGACCATCTTTCTTCATCCTCTGGCAAGTTGATACTTCATTCCTATCCGCAAAGAAGTCATCAATAGGGAAAGCAGTATTTGGAACTGCTTGTTTGAATGGAGGCAGAAATGCAACACCATTTTCTAGTTGCACAACATTTGAAAACTTGGATACAGGTGACATCAAGTTGTCAGCAAATTCCATGGCAGCATCATTTCCTTGAACATCCTTTCGAATGTGGTGGTTGGCATGCTGAATTGCTCCCAGTTTCCGGCAAATTTGATCGGAAATGCCACGTGAACCATGAGACAGACGCTTCAGATGGGCCAGCATAGACTCAAAGACAAATGTAGAGTGTAGAATCAAAGGCCCATGGGTTCTGACCTGCTCTGGGAAGTGTGTTAGTGAATGTGAATTGTATGTGCATTGACGCTCATCAAAAAGGGTTGGTAGTAAACGAGTATAACTTGCAAGCAGTGCATCAGCTATGTCTGTGTCATGGTCTGTGATTTCATCCTCACACAAAATCCTGATTCCTGTCACAAGAAGGCTGTGATGATAAAAGTGTTCTGCAGGAAGAAGCAGTTTCAAGATTGGCAATCCAGCATGGTGAAACATAGCTCCTTTTTCACTTGCTTTCCACCTTTTAAACTCCTCCACTGGTCTAAATTTCCTCTTGAAGTCATGAGGCAACTTGACAGAACGAAGCTGGTGGCTGATGTTTGCTTGATCTACTTTGCTGAACTTGACACCACTTGGGCAAGAGCCGTCAAGCCATTTGGAAAACCTTCTTGTATACTCTCCCTCAAGAACTTGATGCATATAGTCTAGCAGCAGCATGTCAGGGATTTTCATAATGGAATGTACAGGTGAGGTCCCCATAATACCAAAGACTGGCTGGTTTGTTTCCTCAGCTAGCTGAGCATGGCGAATGGAATCTGTATGGTTCCGCCTTGGGAAGGGCGTTGAAGAATGCAAATATATCCTTTGATTCCCACGACCTGGAAGCCTTCTTCCTGGGTGCAAACAAACACTGCACCCCCATCTCCCACAAAACAACTTAAAATTTAGGGATGGTCCTTTTGCTACCAAGTCAGCAGCCTGTCCATTAGTAGCTAACTTGAATATTGGTGTACACATGTCAGGAAACTGGAAACCATCACCAAGTGATTTTACCTGGTTGACAAAGCTGCCTTGAAACAACTGCATATTAGGTTTCTTCTTACCATACCACAAACCCGAAAGGAGAATATTCTTGTATGAATATCTCAAGTTCAGTGGAAGTTCAACTACAAAACTTTGTATTGGCCACAATGACATGTTTTTGGATTTCAGGGCAGGAGCCCCATCCAGATGCCAGTACAGTGTGATTGGAAAGAATCCGCTTTCCTTTATAATGGCACTATGCTCCCGGTAAACTTTTCCATCCATGATATCACGGTAAACTCCGGGTCGGTGGACAAAGTTGGCAGTAAAGTCCTTCATTTCATTCCAGTGTTCTGTTGAAGTTAAGGATTTAAATCAATAAAATAAACCACACTCAGCCTGATGCTTCAGTATTATTTGTTATATATTGACTTTATATAAAGGATCAATGAAAGTAGAGTTCAGTTCAAGGCATATTTCAAATGGTACAAGAGAATTTCATATTAAAATGATAGTTTTGCCATATATAATTTCTTAAAGGCCCCTATGGGTCAATTCATTGGCTTCACTAAGTCTGGACATGCTCAAAACCCACAATCATAGGCTGACTCATTTACAGTAACTTTGATTTGTGACTCAAACCCAACACTCAATGAAATGTGACTAATGTGCTAAGAGTTAACTAGGGCTGTCATTACTGGTACTGACATTAACTTTGCAGAAAATAATTTCATGGTTATGTCATAGCAGAGCCTGGAAATTCCAGATTACTGATTTTTGCCTTCAAGTGATGACCAAAACTTGTCTTGAGCATGTTATAAATGTCAAAGAAAAAATCTCACTCAGATGTTCTATTTATTTACCACTTGAACTACACTGTATTTCTATCACTGTTAATTACTGAAAAGGTTCAATTTAAGCTCTAACAATCTGAATCACAATTGTCTCACCTGAAATTAGCCTCTCAAGTTCAGGAAGAAGGTCAATTATGTAAAACATACTTGAGTCTTCTCCATTTGCTCCAGTTCCAACATTAATGCACTCATCATTCGGGCAGATGTCGTTTTCCAGCAAGGGATGTTGGCACTTCCAACAAGTAACATGTTTCTTAAACCGATACCCAAGATCAAGGAGAGATTTTTCAAACTGGTATCCGGAAGCAGGACACTTATTTCCTTCTGGGAGAGACAGTTTTATCAACTTAAGAATACTGTCTGTTGCTTGGGATGACAGATTATGTTTGTGCGTCAGAGCAAAAAACATGGCACTGAAGTTCCTTGCTGTAACTGACGAGCCATCATAGAGAGGGGTGTTGCCTTCCTCCTGATCAGATTCACTTGAAGAAGCTGAAGAATCGTGTGTCTGAACATCTGATTGGAGATCAGATGATGACCCACCACTGTAGACAGTGGTTGTTGAAGATGCTTCATCATTGGCACTTGTGTGGGCTGAGTCATTGCTGGAATTGTCACTGACAGAGAGCCTGACTCGTTTGGCTGGATGGTGGGCATCACTATTCCCTGTAAATGAATAAGGTTGCATACATGACATTCATAAATCTCCTTTTTGAGATTGTGTAATCGGTATGTATTACCGGTATGTATAAAAATGTATGTAACCAAAAAATTTTTTTATTAAAGATAGCGAGGTGTTTTGATATTTTTAAATGTTTACAACAAAATGTATGATAACCTTAAGTCCATCCCCATGGACAAGGCAGGTGACCATTACATATTCACCAATACCCCATGCCCTGTGTCCAACGCCCCACCCTCCCTCCAATGCCATCCCCATGGGTAAGGCAGGTGACCATTACATATTCACCAATACCCCATGCCCTGTGTCCAACGCCCCACCCTCCCCTCCCTCCAATGCCATCCCCATGGGTAAGGCAGGTGACCATTACATATTCACCAATACCCCATGCCCTGTGTCCAACTCCTCACCCTCCCCTCCCTCCAATACCATCCCCATGGGTAAGGCAGGTGACCATTACATATTCACCAATACCCCATGCCCTGTGTCCAACGCCCCACCCTCCCCTCCCTCCAATGCCATCCCCATGGGTAAGGCAGGTGACCATTACATATTCACCAATACCCCATGCCCTGTGTCCAACTCCCCACTCTCCCCTCCCTCCAATGCCATCCCCATGGGTAAGGCAGGTGACCATTACATATTCACCAATACCCCATGTCCTGTGTCCAACTCCCCACCCTCCCCTCCCTCCAATACCATCCCCATGGATAAGGCAGGTGACCATTACATATTCACCAATATCTCCTCCCAACAAAAAAGATGCTGGATTCTGACACCTCAAATTTTGTTGGCACTCTTTAAACGAAAAAATAAGATGAAATTAAGAATGAGTTTTGGGTGGTTCCACAGCAACAAACCTGGCGCTGACTCATGATAAAACTTTTATAGGTGCTTCTCTGAACAAAAAAATCCCAGCTGCCCCCCCCCCCCCACCCCTAAAAAAAAAATTGCCAACTTCAGGAAGATATAAAATGAAAATATTTGCATTTTTGTGCCTCTACAATTTTCGACAATTAGCAACTAAACTGTAGAATACCCGGCTACTTACATGTATTTGCAGCTCACTGTTTTCATTTGCCTTGTTCTATAAAACGTGGTACAGTGACATGTATTTAAGTGCCCGGGTATTCTTGGCTTGCACATGAAGTCATAAAAATTGAAAAATCTAAAATTTACATCCTACAAAGCTGTTTCTAACATGGTATGTAGATACCGTGTTACAATCCTTCCCAAAAACTTTCACGTTTTGTTTTACTTCCGATTTGTAAATGTTTTAGATATGTCACACAATTTGTCACGCTATTTCAGATAAGCCGTGAATATAAACAAAATTGAACCAGTTGAAAGTTATTTTTGCATTACAGATGCTTATAAGCCAATTTAATGTAACTTATAATTAATCCAATCTTTTGTGATGAGATTTTCAAGCTTAATTATGATTTTGAAGTTTTTGCCACCATGTTGCTGCACTGAAGTGGTACATCAAGATGGCCGCTACTTACATTTTTACTAAAAATGTCTGATACTCGTTCGCCTACAACTCTTAAACGAAATACTCTGGCACCTCAAAATTTGGCGCAGATGTGAAATGTTTTTTAATGCTTCTGAATTTTGATACATGACATGTATGACGTTAGCTTAAGTGCAAGATCGCTTCGTTCATTGGGCTATTCCATTTAATTTTTGTACCCCCCGGGTTGAGGAACAGTGGATTTCTTCAGGGGTCGCAGCATATTTTGACGGAATTCTTTAGGGGGTCATAATGTAAATATGGGAATTCTTTAGGGGAACTAAGCAAAAAACAAAGGAATTCTTCAGGAGTGGCAGGAGGAAGAGGGGCGATGCACAAACTGTGTTCCTCAACCGGGGGGGGGGGGTGCGGATATTAAGCGCAATAGCCCATTTCATGTCATGAAAAGTATGGTTGCTTTAATATCTTGGTGTTTTGAAAAGGATCATTAACTGGCTCGTCGCTCTGCGACAAGTCATTTCTTAAAATACCCTTTTTTTTTCTGTCGTGTCACCTGCCCCGGGAATCGATTTTGCTGCGGCCAACACCGTACCTAGTTTACTTCCGGTTTTCAGAAATCATCTAAATGACAATTTACAATTGAAATATTTACGGAATTGTTAAGCATTAAATCGCTGTGATTTCAGGATGTGTTCTATTTCTGGTAAAAGGAAAGCGCGTTGAACTTTTCTAACCAAATCAATTGTCAAACAGTTGAGTTTAGATCGAATGAGTAAAACACGTCCCGGCACGACAACTGCTGAGTAAACAATTCTCAAGCATTACGCCATGGAGTCACATTGAAATTCCAAACATCTCAAATTTATGTCACACTATGGTCAGCTGTTAATCATTTGATCGATCATGTTGATATTGTTAATTTATTCGAAATCCTATCACCGATTCTCCAAAATGCCTGTGTTTAAACAATCCTGATTCCTTGTTGTAGGTGGTTTCAAGGATTTTAAAGCGAAAAAAATATACAAGTTCTAAACTTATGTTTTTGGCTCTGCTTTGCGATTTATATCCTTTGTATATCGCTACCGTGTGTGATAGTATTGCAAACTGTAACCAATAATTAAGCAACTACAATTGATATATTTACCGTTCTAATTTCGACGGAATTGTTAAACATTAATTCGCTGTGATTTTCGGATGTGTTCTATTTCTGGTAAAAGGAAAGTGGGTTGAACTTTTGTTACCAAATCAATCGTCGAACAGTTGAGTTCGTTGAACAAATCACGTCCCGGCAAGTCTGCTGAGTAAACAATTCTCAAGCATTACGTCATGGCCGGAGTCACGTTGAAACTCCACACATCTCATATTTATGTCACGCTATGGTCGGCTGTTTATCATTTGATCGATCATGTTGACATTGTTAATTTATTCGAAGCCCCATCACCAATTCTCCAAAATGCCTGTCTTTAAACAATCTTGATTCCTTGTAGTAGGTGGTTTCAAGCATTTTAAAGCGAAAATAATATACAAAGTTCTGAAATTGTAGCCTACTAAGGGATGTACGATTTTATTTTATTTTTGTTTGGGGGGGGGGAGGAGGGGAAGGGGGGGTGTTGGGCAATTTTTCTGATCATGAATTTTGTTTTTGTCGTCTTGATGTTGTGCAAGAATTTTTTTTCGGGATTGTTCCATAACTGCTTTTCCTTTGGCTCGCGTGAACGAGGTTGTACTTTTGCGTGCAGGAATTTTATTTTTAATAATTGCCCAAGCTCACCCCCCCCCCCCCCCCCCCCCCCACGCACCACCACCTTAACAATCATGGTCCGTCCCCAAGGAGTGCTTGAAGCGGGCTGTGGAATGTAACTGTGGACTGGACTGTGCATATTGATAGATTCTAGATGTATATGGCGAACTCTAAAATGAAAACCGGGTGGAAAGTGGGACCAAACGAGCCAGTTTCAAAGGGAAGGGGACGTTCCATCTTTTATCCGCACCCCCCCCCCCCCCTAAAGATGGCAAAAATCCGAGGGGTCAATTTTTTGTTGGCGCCCTTTGAAAAATAAAATCCGAGGGGTCAATTTTTTGTAGGCACCTTTGAAAAAAAAATCCGAAGGGTCCAAATTTTGTCGGCTTCTTTGAAGGAAAAATCCGAACCCTCCTTTACAAAAACACTCCTTCTTTAGGGGGGTTGCGGATAAAAAATGGAACGTCCCAAGCCCATCGGGCTCCTTGTTTGATTTGAATTAACGTCGCTATCAACATCTCCAAGAAACCACGAAGAACAATAACCACATTTTTAATAACAAGTAAAATTAAGCTTAAGTTCTTATTATTATACCTACCTTCGTCGCTACGAAAAGAGGACGATCTACGCGATCTTGGAGTACTGCTTGTTTCTGCTATAAATTCGTCAACGCCGTCCACGCAATCATTCATGTTTTCATCAGGATAATAAGTCGAAGGTTCAGGCTCAAAGTCGCAGAAACGATTTATAGAGTAGTTGAAGTCTTCTTCGATGCTATCAATGGAAGCAACTTCACTGTCGCTCGATTGTTCCTTCAATTCACTTTCGCTCGATTGTTCTTTTTCTGAGAACAAACTGGAACTCTGATCTGAGGCGTGATGGCGAACGCATGTTTTCACGGCAACGGATTCATTCTTTGCTGCATATTCTTCTTCTTCTGATGTCGAAGAAGATTCTGAAGTTGTCTCTCTATCGCTTGTCTCCGAGGAACTTGCATTATCTTCTTCGCTTTCACTTTGGTTCATGATCGATAGAGTGATGTATGAGAGCAGTGGCGCGAAGCTTCTCGAAAGTGACGCCAAAGATCTGTTTCTGATTGGCCAAAGAACTGTTTCCGCGGAGGTAAGTAAAAAGTAACAAGTTTGGTATTTCATCACACATTCTTCTTTCGCCGCTTGGAGTTTGAGCTTTCGCCGATATCGACAATCTCTTCGCTCTATTTTTTCCTCAACTTGGCTATCATGAGTTCAGCTACCATTCCAAAAAGTGTGAGACTTCAAAAAAAAGTTTGGGAGGAGAAAGATCCAGGTAAGATCGGTAGAATTAGACTTAACTACATGTAAGCTCACCCCCACGTTCAGAACAGATTGACGCGCGATAGCGTGTCACGCTTTCAATCCGACCAATAATTTCCAAAATAGTGTCGATCGCAGTTAAAGAAACCAGACTTTGATGCATCAAACATCATATATTATAACGTGGCTTCCTTGAGGTTAGGAAACTATCTCTCAGGTCAGTTTTTAAGTGCAAATTAAGCACAAAACTTGGAAACCGTCAGTTGAGAAAATTATCACACCGTTTAAAGCGAAGCAGGATTGCACTGGGCTGCACTGGGGAAGTTAATAATAATAAAACATCAAACATTTTAAAAGCTCATTTTGTTGTAGACATTATAAGGAATTAAGACAGACGCTTGTCAGTTAGTTTAACTATCTCTCAGGTCAGTTTTAAACTGAAAATTAATCACAAAACTTGAAACCCGCCAGTTGAGAAAATTATCACACCTTTAATATAAAGCGTAGCTGGATTGCACTGGGAGAGTTAAACATCAAACGTTTTTAAAAGCTCATTTGCTGCATATATTGTAAGGAATTGACATCAGATGCCTCATCAGAAAGAATTAGAGCACGTTAAACTGCAAGTAAAGTTTGACTATAAAAACAAGCTTTGTCAGTAAAGACAGACAGGCAGCTTCTAATCTTGAACCCCCCACTGATACCCTTGATATATTGTATTGTGGTCATTTGTCAAGACACACAAAGTAAATAAACCATGCATATATGGCTACAATTTGTTTGCACAGGGGACTCAATCACCCTGCAGCAGGTCAATCTTGTTCCTGTTATAACATGTAACTAAATATTATCTTGTTGTAAATTTCAGCAACCAAATCAAAAGAAAACAAATTTTACTTGGTGTGGTTTCCTGAAGATTTAAAATACTCATTAGTAGATGGAAAGTCAATCAAGGAAAGTCACCCAAAGACAAAAGACAAAGTTCATGTAAAGGATAGCAGTGGAACATGGGAGGGTATTGTTTATGCTTCAGGTATGTAACATGTAATTCCATCAAAATTGATGGTCAAAACATTGTAAGCAAATATAATAAAGAAATAGATCATCTTTGTTTAACAAGGGTGGCACTTCATTGAGTCACACAACTAACCAATTTGTTACCCTCGGATTCCAGATCAAATTAAAATTTAGAAATGTTGGTTTTTGTGGAGGGAGAACAGAAAGTGAAGATGCTGGAGAAAAAACCCTAAGAGCAAGATCAACTAGAACAAACAACCAGTTTAACCCACATGAGTGGAATTAAACCCGGGTCACAATTTAGTACATTGGTGGGAGCTGGCAAAAAGCGCTCTCACCAGTCCAAATTCTAAAAGGGATAGGTGGATTTTCACACTCTTGAAATCAGGATGTTTTGTGGATATTTTAACAGTCTACTACTGAAATTATTAATTTGATTTTTTGTAATACAGTATTTATTATATTTCATTGCTTTTTATACATGTAGGTTCAGAAAGCTCCTGTAAAGAAAAACAAATGAAATTAGAAAAGCTTTGCCAAAGTTTTAGCAACATGGATGATGCTGAAGACAGTTTAAATGAAGAAGAATTTAACCCAAACGCAGTAACAATGAAGAGAAAAGGTAACACTTTCTGCACACTTCCTTAAAATAAACTGAGTTAGTTTGAAAACACAGATTTTATATACGGGTCAGTGTATGCAGTGGCATGAAACTTTTATGGGTTCTAATTATTTCAAGACTCGCAATAAATAACAAATATTTTATTGTAATTTCCTGCAAAACTTTTTTCCACACAAGACTTTACTTCAGGACTGAGATTTCCAGACAGTTTACACAGTTCATGAAACACACCAAAAAAATTAATTATTAAACAGGGCCGGGCTGTTCAATGCACGATTAAGCTAACCCAGGGTCAAGCACCAATTTTGATTCCAGTTATAATAATTAATTAATCAACAGAGATTTTGCCAAAGAAAATTTTCCCTTCAGTTTCAACTTCAACTTGCTTTCATGACAGTAGCTTAAAATTAGCTTAAAAAACATTTCTAAAAAGAGAAATTGAATTCTCAGTTGAGTTTTAATCCTGGGTTTGTAATAATCAGCTTTTGAACAACCAGACCCAGGTGTTTACAGTTTTCCAAGTTCAAATTTACATTTGACTTTCTATCACATCATTGTTAAATAATGGTGAGACAGATGTAATCATGTTCAATGCATCACAAGTGTGGGACAAAGAAAAAAATCTGAGTCCCAACAGGAATGGAACCTCTACATGTATGACCTTCTGTACACCGGTCACAGATGCTCATTAGGTTCAATTTCTGTCGGGGCTCAGATGTTCTTGTTTGTCCTACACTTATCACACTTCGAACATTATATCTTTCTCATTTTATTACTGAGCTTAAAATTCACAATCTTTCTTTTTTTAAAATAAAGTCACGTGTCTGTATTTTTTAGGGTCAGCAGGAGAGAAACAAAAGGGGAAGAAGAAAGCCAGAGTAGAAAGTGAAAGTGAAAGGAAACCATATTAAGCAAAACATCACCAGGTTAAACAAAAATAAAATGTACCAGCTTATATGTATATTACATTATTTTAAGGAATTTTAGTGCCAGAGTGTAAATTACAGGACGGTACGTACTACAGCTGTAATTACAAAGACTGAATTAAGGTTTCATAATTAAAGAAATTCGGCAAAATGAGTCCATACTGCATAATTCGGACCACTCAGGGAACTTATCAGAACGCTCCTTTTCATGACATCAAAGACTAGTTTGCCATTCAATTGCAAAGAATCAATTGTAATAATTATACACTGTATGTAGCTATGTTGGACATTTTTAAAATACTTACTTGGTCCCTTGGGTCCTGCATGTCAGCATGGTCCTCAGTGACTTTTTCATATGTTTTGGTCAGTTTCACTTTAATTCTCCTTCCCAATGATGTCATCTTGATGAGATCGCACATCAGTACAATGTAATAGTGGTTTCTCAGGATAGAGTTAGTGCATCTGGTAACATTATGGCTCCAGCCTGTTTACCTTTTACATGAAGCCTCTCCATCTAGTCATACTTTATAATATTGTTATTAATAACTGTTTGTTTAATGTCATTAATTGTTGCAGAATTTGATTCAATCAGAAAGGAAAGTTCAAGGGTAAACAAATTGCTTAACTGCAGTAAGGTAATGTTTCAATTTCATGTTATTTGTGAAAATACATGTATTTCGTGCTTAAAGGGAGGTTTTCACGGTTCGGCGCATGTGCAAGCTATGATGCAGGTTTCGTTTGAGGCCGGAGGCCGGATGATACGTCCAGTCATTTGACATGCAAGGTCCGGGACTTTCACACGAAATAACTATTTTCTGAAGTGTCAATATAAATCAATCTTCCCGGTTAACCGCTTTCGGTCCAGGCAACGCAAAAAATGGTGTTCCAGAGAGTCCAATTGCAAACATTTCCCGTGAGAATGCCTTGAAATTCATGCCTTAGGCATTTACATGTATCTTCGTGCCGACGGCGCTCATGTCCGCTTGTTTCACCAGTGAATCTGGTACTTCAAAACATTTCTGAAAACCCAGATGATGTAACCCAATATATAGTATGTGCATGATTATTGAAGTAAATGTGAGTGTTTTTTTTAACCGATAAAATTGGTAAGCAAGCGAATAAAGCATTTTAATCTGTGCACATGTGCCGAACCGTGAAACCATCCCTTTAATGTTAATTATCAAGAAATAATGTGGGAATGTATAAATTACAATAATTAGACTTGTATACATGTTGATAGACTGTTATTTATTATCACTCCTATAGTACATCTTAATAATTGTGATCACAAAACTCAAGACTGAAAAGGACTATAACTTATGTCAAAGCTGAAAAAAAAATGTGTGCATTTTTTAGCATATGTCTCTTTTATTTAGTAATGCCTGGTTAATGGGCCTTGCATTTTGAGCTAGATAATGCAAGTTATGTACCTTCTACCTGTACATGTAGGTTTGATTGCTGATAACTTGACCCTCCCTATACCACTTGGATTTTATGTTTATACAATTTATGTACATTGATGTATTATTATAATATTTTATAACTTCAGGAACAAGCAAACAAAGATAGATCTCAGGAATTGATTCTTGGACTCTACAGAAGATTGGATACAATTATAGACATCCTTGGAAGAATTGCAGACCGTAAAGATGCCAGGGATGCCACAATAATTACATGTTCATCTCCAGCGCAGCCAAGAGTTAAATTGGTATGTATGGCTTGATTGTTACAATAACACAAAGTTTAACCACCACCTTTTTTTCTAAAATGATAGCAGTGTGTTAAATTGTTTAATATTAAGTTTCTTTACTAATAACTGGCAGTTGATTCCCTCATGAGCGGAACAATTATTTCAAACACTTCAGGAAGTTGGGTCATAAAATAGTACTAAGTTTAAACGTATTTATGCTAATTGTTATTTATTATGAAACATAAATTACTTACTGTAATGTGGCAACATTTGATTTGAAGCCTTATATCAGTTTAGTGTTTATCCTTAAAACTTACAGTAGATGTCAGAAAATAACAGTCTGTTAAATGCTGAATCCTTTCTAGGGAAACTTAACATCAAGCCCATCACAAGGTCAAGCATCAACTGGGCAAGAAGTTGTAGCCATTAATAGTGAAGACTACACCAATGATCCAGAATTTGTGAGTTCTGTTTTACTTAATGTTTAATTTTATCACTTGTCAAATACATATTATTTTTTTATAATTAGCTCTCATTTATATTTCTTTCTTCATAAAAAAAAATTCTTGTCTGAGTAAATAATAGACAAATGAATGGGGTTAGTGTTTAGAGAAACTGTGGTGCTGCGTCGGTGGGGGTGAAGCACAAGAATTTGGTTTTATCGATTGAGTCGATAAGGTAAATTAGCCACCGTAAAAAGATTTGAGAAAGCTGACGTTTCGAGCGCTAGCCCTTCGTCCGAGCGATTTGCTCCGATGAAGGGCTAGCGCTCGAAACATCAGCTTTCTCAAATCTTTTTACGGTGGCTAATTTACCTTATCGACTAAGTCGATAAAACCAAATTCTTGTAAAGAATAGACAGTTGAGAACTTTCAAATTTAAGTGACAAAAAAAACTTGCGTGACTAACTTATTTAATATAGCCAAATTAAACATTTTAGCTGGATATTACATATGTCATGCTCTCTTTTATTCATTAATTGTATCAACAGACTGTTGGAGGCATAAACCTCATCTCCGATGTCACTGTTAAAACGAAAAAGCCATCACTGTATGCCACAGCATTAATGGCACATTTGTTCACCGATGAAGAAATGCGGGAAGGCTGTGTTGAGCCAAAAGAAAATACCTCATCAAAGAAGAAAGCTCTGGACCAAGCAAAAATAAATCTTATTAAAAGTAAGGAATTTCACATTCATTTATAGCTGTGTGGGTGTAGTGAGATCATATAGTTATATATTGTAATTGCTAAAATAGCATTAGGTCCAATTATTGACAAAAAATTTAATGGTCTTTTAGTTCTTTTTTACAAGTATGTGGACTGCCAAGCTGAATATTGGATCAAACATTGTACAAATTGGGGCTAAATAAATACATTACTTTATTCTTCTCATTTATCCATGTTCCCCTTTTTATGATGCACATGCAAGTTTCCACCCTGTTGTTTAAATTCTCATCAAGACATGAATCATCTTGGGGTATACAATCCTTGTATCCTTGGCTTTCACATGACGTCATAAAAATTAAAAAATCTAAAGTATACGTCCTACAAAGCAGTTTCTAACATGGTATGTGGATACAAGTGTTATAATATTTCACAAAAAGTTTCAGGTTTTAACGATGTTTTGCTTCCAATTTACAAAGGTTTTAAATGTGTCACGCAATGCGTCACGCTATTTCAGATAAGCCGCGAAAATAAACAAAATTGAATCAGCTGAAAGTTATTGTTTGCATTTTAAGTGCTTATAAGCCGAGTTAATTGAGCTTATAGCAAATACAATATTTTTGGATGTGATTTTTGGTGTAATTAAGACTTTGAATTTTTGGCCACCATCTTTGTGCCCCTCTCAGGGGCACAAAGATGGCCGCTCCATACATTTCTTACTAAAAATATCTAATACTCGTTCGCCTATAACTCTTGAACGAAATGCTTTTGCGCTTCAAAATTTGGCCAAGATGTGTATTTTTGAACTCTTTACAATTCCATAAACATTTTGGATTCGAAATCTATTTTTTAATGCTTCTGAATTTTGATATGACGTAAGTGAAAGCCAAGAATTGATAAACTCATTCTAGATCTGTCAAATTGTTGTAAAATTTTTATTAGTAAATAGGAACAGCATTTCGATGTCAGCAAAACAATGAGCCCTTATTTATACTGCTTAATTGTTGAAGTAATAATACTATACAGTCTGTGAATCAGACAGGATTTCTCAGTGGAGGTATTGTACTACATGAGGGTGGTCATTAATAAGTGGAAGTTTGGATAAGGATTAATGTATTCCTGTCACGTTAAAATTGATCTATTTAAGGACATTCATATTCATCCCTACTTCCTTTCTTGCAGAGTGTATTAAAATCAAGTTTAGTGAGAAGACTCTGGAGAAATGTTGGAGTGACATTCGCACTTCCATGAACCAAAAGTGCTTGGATAAATTAAAGTTTTTTAGAAGAGTTTCTTTGCAGACAACTGATTGTTAAAGTGCATAGGAACCAAAATTTCTTTTTATGTAGTTATAAAATTTAGCCTCTGAAAAGCATATGATTTCAAAATTTGAGATGTTTAAAGTAAAAATTGGCGATGTCATACAAGGGTTCAAAGTTATGCTATTTTGCCCTAAAAATGGTTTTCAAATTGCACGGCCAAAATGTCAATTTTGACGTGATGTGAAGTAACGTTGGTTGCACAATCAGTTCAATATGCAGTATGGCAGCTCTGTCGCACGCATTTCGAGGAGTCTTCCTACAGGCGAAACTGAATCCATAGACATCTTTTGGAGCAGCAAGAACTCACGGAAAGTCAGTGAATGTAATGTAAACAAACTTTTGCAACCAACATTACATCAAAACTTGACTCCTGTCCCTTGAATTTTATGACCATTTTTTAGGGCAAAATAGCGTAACTTCGAACACTTGTAACATTACTAATTTTTACCCTAAACGTCTTAAGGTTTGGAATCGTGTATTTCAAAGTCTAATTTTTTATAACTACATAAAAATAAATTTCGGTTCATATGCACTTTAAAAATAAATTACAGTCCGTACTGCGTAATCTCAGCTCGGCAATGTTTGTGAGAATCACAAACAAGGAACGTTTACTAGCGAAAATAAAAATTACGGGACAGACATACCTTTTCCTTCATTATTAATGTCAGATATCCTTGCCAAACAATAATAACAAATAAAAGAACCCCAAAGTTTTCCCAAACTGACATTTCAGCTCATCGAGCATTCGTAAAAACAATGGCCATAATGGCGGACTTGGTTTACTAATTTTTTGTAAGTGGTTTTTCCCATTTATATCTATGTATGCTATTACTGAAGTGTAACATATCAACAAATTCAAAACAAAAAGATGAAAACAAACCCCCAGATTGTGCAGTACGGACTGTAATTCAGCTTTAAATTTTATATTTATATAATGTATTGTTACAGTAGTCTTTTTTCATAAATTTTGTGCTGTCAGTAATACAATTCTAGCTGAAGTGCACCTGAAATAACTTTTTAATAGCAATAATAGGAACTGCTTGATGACAAATTTTGGCAAAGTTGTTAGTTTTTTTTAAAAGCAATATTATAGGCTAACCCATTTCATTTTGGTAAAAAGTGTAGGTTAGGTTTCGCAGCAACAGAATAATGTTGAATATCACATTGTGTAAATCTTTTATAAATTGACAACGTACACTGTAAAATAAAAGATCTAAAAGGAGTGATGAATTCATTGGTGTCTTGTATCATTGATAATTTATAATACTGTTATAATAATATATATATATCAGGGCTGTCATTAGAGGCCAGCATCCAACAATGTTCAGATTGGTAACTGTGGTGAAGATGACCCGTAATGAACTCGAAGTTTGAAAATGATAGCCCTGTTTGGAGCAGGATCCTTACACTGTATTAATACTCTATTAGACCCTATGCATGATCCTGTTAATTGAGCAGGATTCTATACAAGATCCTTTTAATTAAGCAGCTGCAGGATCCTATACAAGCTAGAATGATCCTGTAAATTGAGATGAGTTTCCTGTATAAGATCCTACAAATTGACCAGGATCCTGTGTAAAATCCTATAAATTGAGCAGGATCCTGGATAAGATCCTATAAATTGAGCAGGATCCTGTGTAAGATCCTATAAATTGAGCAGGATCCTGTATAAGATCCTATTAATTGAGCAGGATCCTGTGTAAGATCCTATAAATTGAGCAGGATCCTGTGTAAGATCCTATAAATTGAGCAGGATCCTGTATAAGATCCTATTAATTGAGCAGGATCCTGTGTAAGATCCTATAAATTGAACAAGATCCTGTGTAAAATCCTATAAACTAAGCAGGATCCTGTGTAAAATCCTGTAAAATGAGCAGGATCCTGTATAAGATCCTATAAATTGAGCAGGATCCTGTATAAGATCCTATTAATTGAGCAGGATCCTATGTAAGATCCTATAAATTGAACAGGATCCTGTGTAAAATCCTATAAAATGAGCAGGATCCTGTATAAGATCCTATAAATTGAGCAGGATCCTGTATAAGATCCTATAAATTGAACAGGATCCTGTGTAAAATCCTATAAACTAAGCAGGATCCTGTGTAAGATCCTATTAATTGAGCAGGATCCTGTGTAAGATCCTGTGTAAGATCTTGATTAGGATCCTAAAAAGGGTCTTGTAAGATCCTATTTAGGATCTTATAGGATCCTACAGGATCCTGTAGGATCCTACAAGATCCTAGACAGGATCCTATAGGATCCTATAGGATCCTACAGGATCCTATAGGATCTTAAACAAGATCCTACAGAGGATCCTACAGGATATTGGGTTAGGATCCTGTTAGGATCCTTTAGGATCCTTTACAGGATCCTAAGTAGGATTTCTACCAGGGATATCGCATTTTCATTATTATGGTCAGGAGATTACTTTAAGCTTACAATGTACTTTATTATCTTCAAAAATGAAGAAAAAATTGCCAAAAGCGATGAAAGCAAAGAAATATTAACTAAAGAGACAAAATAACGACTGAAAAAGGCAAAATTCCACAAGAATGGCAAGTTTGATTTATTGGTGCCTGTCACAAAATCAAATTTGATGAACTGTAATCCACTTCCATCCTTGCAATCCCGCACTTTATCTCCAAACTAATGTACTGCTTCTATTTTGCTCAGTACTATAGAATATTTTTAACCAACATTATTATTTTGTATATTTAATGGCATTATCTTGGCGATATAATATGTAAATTCAGAAAGCAAAATTTCATTATTTTGCCACTGGGACACTCTACATGTACATACATTGTGTATTGTACACTGTACATGTACCTGGCTTAAAACTAAATTTACTATAAATAATTATAATATTAATAATTATTATTAAAACGAATAATAGCTTACCCTGGAAGGTTGATTTCATCTCTCTGCTCTCCATGGCGATCATAGATCACAACAACTCTATTTGTCCTACAAAATTAATGATTATGGATTATGTTTACTTAATTCTTCAAATGCCACGGTGCTATCATTGAGAAGTATGGCACTACACTACAGGAAATTAGACTAGCAATCCTGAATTGAGACACCGCCGTATCCTTTGTTATTTTTAGATCCTTTATATCATCCTAGCGCCCCTTATTTTAATTTCTATATTGCTTCCATTCAGTTTGATGCAGGTGCACTTGTGTGCAATTTTTCTTAAGTTGTGCGCATGCTTGGCTTAGTGAGTTGACGTGTTTGCTAAGTTCGTTATTTAACGTACTACATGTATTTTGCGTTGTTTTCCTCACTTATAATTATGTCTTGTCAGTAACTGTGCTCACACTGTGGGTGGCTCCTCCTAAAAAGTTCTGCAATTGGTACAGTGTATAGGATTTAATGGAGCCGAAACCAATAATTGTGGAATTGCACACATTTTAGGCATCCTACTGATGAACAGTTACGAAATTCAGATATGTTCAGAAGTCACATTTATTTGAAATTGTCCCCTTTAAAAGGTAGAGACAGGTTGAGACCTCAAGGGAAAAAAAGTCTGATAATTTTTTTTTTTTTTGTTCCAGGTACCGGTTACTACACCAGTTATGTTCTGTAGCGGGTAATCCACTGGAAATAAATGCTGTACATTACATACGTGTACATGTGCTAAACAAAATATGTATTTTCATTAAATCAGTGAAAGAGTCATGATTGTGACTGATCATTTTTGTTGTTGTTGTTTTTTTGGATTGTTTTCAACAAATAAATAAAAAAAAACATACATGTAAGTTAGTGCTCTCAGAGAACTTGTTTTTCTTAATCTTTCAGAATGACTCTTAATTTTTAGCCAAAATGTACATTAGAGATGCATAATTGCTACATGTAGGTCAGTCAGAGAAATCCAATAACTAAGACCACATGTGGGTTAAATGATATAATTGGTAGTTTACATTGTAATGTATAATTATGTTGTAGTTTAAAATGATCTCAAGCTAAAATGATTTCAAACTAGTTTGATTTGTACTTTTCTTTGTCTTAGAAAATCAAAACTAAACTTAAAGTTTGAAATCATTTTGACCTAAGATTAATTTTGAACTACAACATACTGTACAGTATGTATGTATGAGCGGGAGATCTGTATGGGTGTTTGCAATGGCAAGCCATTAATTGTAAACACCCATACAGATCGGACGCGAATATTTTATCATACCTCTGAAATGAAACAATGAGTAGAGATCTATATGAAAAGTTAATGAATACTAATTGACTGAGCAGGTGTTTGTATCAAAAGTTAATTCAACTGTTTAATAATTCATCAACTCAGTTGATTTGTATTGGGGTTTCCAAACCTTCAATACATTTTCATTTCTTTTGTACTTTCCTTATGAATTATTAATGAATTTTATTATGTATATCACATGTGGCCCACCCAGTTGCAGCTAAGTAGTTGCCTAGTTTCTGCTGCCAACTGTAAGTCACCGTGCCTCCACCAGTCACTTTCTCAGGAACACTAAACACACGCTGAAACAAGGATTAAAAGCAGGATTTGTTTTTAGACATAAATGTGAAGGCAGATCGAGTTACAGAGAGCTGCTTTACAGTATTAATGAAGAATGTTGGGTGGAAGTGGGATAGGTCAGGGGGTTGGTGTTATGCACTCCACAAATAAGTGAGGTAGATTTGCACACAAGCCTCAGCTGGCCCATACGGCCAGAGCTTAACCTGGTTTCTCTAAAATGAAGCAACTAGGAATTGCTTCTCCCCTCTGAAGGGATGCTAGTCTATCATAGGGTTATCCCCAACATTTTGCACTGATACACATAAATAAAGACTTAAAAAAAAGTCATTGATACAACTTTTTTCAAAAGTCAACAAGTGGTTCACAAGTTTTAAAAATGCTGTTTCACTGCAACAACCTTGCACACCCCCATATCAAAGTAAACAATATTGACTCGTGACTCTGTTTGGCCAGGCCTTTATGCATGGGAATTATTAATGTGGCCCAGTGGCTGCCACATGTACATTATGTACTGGTTATTAACCTCCAGGCCCATAGTGAGGTCAGGCGCGCGACATACATGTACGCACGCCTCCCCCCCCCCCCCCCCTCCAAGGGCTGCAGTGGTCCACCTTTTGTAGTCCGATGGTTTAACAGAAAGTGAATTAACACTGATCTGGACGAGGCGGTCAATCCATTTGCTAATTGGAAGCATGCAAGGAGGCTTGAGCTTGGTACCAGTGAACCCCACTTTATGGACACCCACTTAATACAAACACCCCATTATTATGGACAGTTTTCTTCGTCCCGGCCGAAAGCCCATACATTTTTTACAAAATTTGCCCAATTAACACAGACCCCCATTTATACGGACAACGGACAGTTTTTCTTGCCCAGAGGAAATGATGAAAACAGAGGAATTTCTATGGAGAAATGGTGACAAATTGGTGAAACAATTGCTTGAAATCCATGAAAACCGAAAAACACCTAATACCTCATGTAAAACACACTGAAAGAGTCCAGGGGCATACATGTAATCACGGTCTCTTAGAGGGCCATTGACAAAACCTGCATCAGACCGGAGCGGATCGGACTGACAAAACCTGGAATCTTACCATGGAAGAGTTCATGCATATGCATAAATTGTATGCATGCCACTAAAAGGGTTAATTTTATTAAAATTATTACCAAGATAATGTGAGTGTTTTGATGGCCAGGATTGGGAGAAGTGTCCCCTCCCACTGTAACCACACCTCAGTGTCAGTAAAAAGTGGTAGATATTTACTTCAAATATCATACTCATACTCATACTCATACTCATTTTTTCTTTGGACAAATCTGTCCGAGCGGGGAAAGATGCAATGAGGTTAACCCTATGTGAAGCACCAACCCGTGAAACAAGGCCAGACTACTACACCGGGAACTCCATGCCCTGCTCTTTACGACAAGTGTGTGGCTTCTTTAACGTCCCCTGCTAACCACATAACACTGAAGATGCAGAAGATGGGGTCTACGATTTTTCATCCTTATCCGAGAAGACTAGAACATCTACATAACCATTTGCAGGTACCATTGCAAAGGCAGCATGTTCTCCTCAGTTATTTTAAGACCCTGAGTGTTGGTCCGGTCTGGGGCTCGAACCCGAGACCTCCCCCACAGCAGTCCGGCGCTCTACCAACTGTTCCACCACTGTCTTCTCCTCCACTTTGAAATAATCTAATACAATGTAGTAATGTACACATGTAGTAGTCTTCTTTACTCTCAAATGCGTCAAAAGCAAGCAAGCAAGCAAGCAAGTTTATTTGTCCCATGATTGATGTCAAAAAGTAGAGCTTTTGACACATTTGAGAGTAAAGATCAATGACTACATTACTATTAGATTATTTGAGATTAGATATACATGTATTGATGGAATACCACACTGCTTGCGATCTGAATAAATATTACAGCTGTAAGCTTATTTTAAACAGTGAAGTCCGACAGATAAAATTAAAACATTGCAAGGTTTCTCATCGTGAGAAAAAAAAAAGATTTTTCTTTTGGTAGTTCCTACTTCGAAAGCGCTGAGAACTCAAGTCCAACGCCGATCTCATTTACACTGTGAAATAGTTCCCCGAAAGTTTGTGTTTATTAACCGTACCATGGAGACGACTAACAAGTTAGTCGGAGTAAATGTTTTTCGGCCTCTAAAACGATTCTTGTCCAAGTAGTAAGTAATTACACTTCACCATAAAAGAACTAAGCAATAAATGAAGTAAAAATTACCTTCATATTTTAACACTGACTCAAACCTCGTCGATCATTTCTCTTTTCAAGATCCTTCAAGAGTGAAAACGACAAATAAAGCCCGTCATTTTGAATTGCAACTGTCTGTCCAGCAGATGCCTATTCAACAATAGTAGCTTTATGTAAAACACATGAAATGTAAACTAAATGAAATGCATTTTAGCGCAGATTACAAGTCAATTTTTGTAAGTACAAAAGTCAAGGCGAAGAAGAATGACTTGAAATTGACAGCTAAAGCAAATAAGCTAATTTTAACAAAATTAAATGTTTATAAACAAATCAGGCAAATCTCTAAAAGTCCATTACTGTAGACCTGTGCCTCACTGTATTGCAACAGATGTCGTAATGAACACATTTTTTCAGCTGTTCAAATCTTGTTTTCTGACAGTAGATCATAAATAAGAAATGCGAGTAATTTGTTAAATGTTGAAGCTCCCTGAGAGAACTCGTTTTTGCCGTAACTGATTCGATAGTTTATCACCGAAAGTATGGAGAGTTGGCTTCGTACGGCTCTTCTGGTTCTTGGCGTTGTTTTATCTTGTCTCCTAACTGAAGGTGTGTCTTCAAGACTTTTTTTCATGGTATCCATTATCCAGTTAGAAAGTAAATGATTTGAGTAAAACTCTCTTTTTATAATTGGGCTTCACTGGTATATTGAAGAACAATGTTAAATTGTGGAGCTTGGTGAGTAACTTTTTTTACTTAAAGTACTCAGCCTTATTCCCATAAAACGCATGCATAGGTTTGCATTTCTCTATGTTGTGTTTTCAGCTTAGTACTAGAGTGAGAAAACGTTTCCATTATTCAATTATTCGTAGCGTTCTCCGTCTTGCCAAGGTCTGCCAATGTATAACATTTATTTTTGCAGTTAAATTTTACCGCGTTGATTAACTTTTCCCCTACTTTATGGTTTTTATATTTACAGTATCAAGTGAAGTGACCATAATAATCACAGATTATGCCAGGGCCGCTAGCGGCCTGCAGTATAAGATGGATTATACGAAGATAAAGGAGACGAATATAACAATGTGTTACCAACTTTATTTCGCTCTGAATCAACAAAAACTACAGCGTGTTCAAAGCACAATGCAAATATAGCTGAAAAAATTAACATAGGCCAAGTCCCATAAGTCCCTGCGCGCTCCTTCTCTCCCCGCCATTTTATTTAGCGTTATGCAAAAGGAAACCTGTAGAGAGAAAAGAAACAGCACAAAAAGGTTAACAATAACGAGATTGGCACAAGCACAACTAACAACAGAAGGGTGAGGCGGGAGGGACATTGTTATATTCGTCTCCTTTATCTTCGTATAATCCATCTTATACTGCAGGCCGCTAGCGGCGCTGGCATAACCTGTGATTATACTTCAGAACAGTCGCCTCATATAACAATGTGACTTTAAAGTGTGCTTGTGTCTTTTTCACAATCGTTAGTAACGAGGGATCTAGCGGGGACAGGATTGTGAATTGGTCTATAATAAAACCGCCTAAACATGCTGTCTATTGACCAGTCAGCCAAATGAAGGATATCCTCCAAGGAAATCCCCTTGCGGTGAGCGGCTGTAGCTGATGCCCCCCGTACTGAATGGGCTTTGAAAATATTAGTATCAATACCTGCCCTTGCTAAAACATTCTTAATCCACCTACCAAGAGACTCGGATGTGATAGGCTTGTGAGGTCGTATATAGGACAATAATAACCTATTAGGCCTTGCTGGGTCAACTACACGGAATGGCAAAGTGCAACGTTCATACTCTTTCAAACATTGCACAACACACAGATTAGGGAAACTAGCATGGAAGGAGGTTTTTAAATTTTGTCCAACCCTGGATTTCTTAGTCAAATGAGGCAACTGAAAGGACACACCTTCTGGAGAGTAACGTCTAAACCTTAGATCATGAGCAACCACTTCTGAAACTCTATCCATTGAAGTTACAGCTAAAAGAAAACCCAACTTCTGAGAAAGGTCTTTAAGTGAGAGAGACTCATTGGGTCCCAATTAACTTCTCAATGAAAGACAACACCAGATCTACATTCCAAGTAGTCGAGTACCTGGGCAAAGGAGGTCTAAGGTTAAAGGCCCCTTTCAATAACTGAACAACTAAAGGATGTTCCCCAACCCGTACTGAGTCGATACTGGGATGGGTGCTTGAGATGGCAGAACGATAAACATTCAGAGTTCTGTAAGCTTTCCCTGCATTAAATTCGCAGGAAAGAAATTCTAAAATGGCCTCTATTGGGGCATGAACCGAATTAATATTCCGTTCACGGCACCAGCTATCTCACTTTCCCCAAGCAGAGGAATAGGCTGTTGAGGTCCCCTTCCTCCATGCTGCAACCAAGAGGTTTTGAGCCCCGCTTGAAATTCCTGCCTCTGAGTAAGATTGCCTGATAGTAGCCACCCTGCTAGCTGGAGGTTTGAGAGGGGGTGTACTTCCCCCAGACGAGTTAACAGGCCTGGATACTGAGGGAGGAGGCATGGAGGGGCAACACACATTTCTAGGAGTAAGGGGTACCATGGCTGAGCTTGCCACACTGGTGCCACAAGAACTAGAGAGGAAACCTGTTGATCTAAGATTTTTTTGAGGCACCTGCCTATGAGGGCAAAGGGGGAAAGGCATATCCCTTTATCAAGTTCCAGTTCTGGGAGAAAGCATCCACAGCTTCGGCCTGTGGGTCTGGCCTCCAGCTGTAAAAGCGGGGAAGCTGGGATGACAGACGCGATGCGAAAAGATCCACATCTAGGGGTCCCCACAACTGATTTAACTTCGCGAACACTAAAGAGTCTAATTGCCAATCGTGAAGATCTAACATGACCCTGGACTCCCTGTCTGCCCGTACATTCAAGACCCCGGAAAGATACTGCGCTTCTATTAGAATTTTGCGTTGTAAGCACCATTCCCATAGGTCTATAGCCAGACGGGCTAGGACCGGTGATTTTGTTCCCCCCATTCTGTGCAGCTCGGAAAGATGATGCGGTTTATTCGACAAGTGGAGATCCAAACAGACACATTGTACATCGAGGTAAGTATGAAACCTGTTAAGTCATGTGATGGATGTGATAACCCTACAGTAGAGTACAAACAAAAGAGGTTTCTTTAAACTTGCTTTATTATCTTGAAATGGGAAGAAACGACTTCCAAAAGCGATGAAAGCAAATAAGTATAAACTAAAGTGACAAAACAGCTGCTTTAACCATTTTAATAGGAAATGGGGGAAAAGCTGGTAATATCATATTTCGCTGGAGTAAAATGAAAGGGAAAGTACATTTGAAATCCTGCAAGGGCCGGTTTGGAGCAGATCCGGCAAAGAACGGAGAAGGAGGAAAAGGTAGCAAATTTGTCCCGTGTCACTAACAAGCTGGCTATATATGATGATGTTGGAATTTCTGGGGTCTCAGTACAAAATAATATCTTGTCAAATTCGCAGCCATTTGTCTTCAAATGAAATCATAATTTCACGGTATTAACCTTGAAACTTTGTTCTTTTCCTCTTTTGCCACTTCGCTTTACTGACTTTTTTTCTTTTTGTTAGTCGTCTATACATTTTGAAACGTTACTCTTTGTCAGTCCTTAGTTAGATGCAAGGTTGTTTTTATTGTCTTAATTTACTCAGTACTAGCCTACCAATATGTCCAAGGTTGGATTCTTGGATTGGGTATCATGTCTAAGTTGGGTTCGCAAAGTAAGTCAAAATGGAATTTTGGAAATAGTCACGTGAATAGACTGACGTCATCACCCGAAAATTACGAAAGATATGACGATCACCATACAAGATATTTCACGGCAAGTATGAATACCATGCGGTGTCGTGTAATTAACTTTAATTGACACTGCAGTTAGAGAGGAAATTATATAAGCAACTGAACCAACCATTCTGGTAACACAATATTATTCGAGAATAAATTTGTATGCACAAAGCAGGATCATCTCACTACTTCGCAATCGATCTGCTTTGCGTGTGCATGTACGGCGAAGCCCCCAAAGGAAATTAATTTGTGTCGTCTTGCATTCTTGCAACGAGAAACGATTACAGACCAACAGAATTGAAAATGACGTTTAAGTTTTATCCTTTTGATTTTTATCAACATATTCGTGATAAAATGGGTCTTCGTTGCTTCAGTAACAATCATAAAAAAGATCTAAAACATATCACGGCAAAAAAACTAGTGTTCACCGTGAGCAAAACGAAGGTTGAATTCACGGAAAACGCGGCAATTTCCTAACGTTTACCAGTGTTTTGCATTCGGAAAATCTGAGGTTTTCCGTGTGTTTTCTTGTCGGTGAATTCAAGTATTCGTTCCATTATCCGGTAGTTTTCCTTTGCGGTAAATGCAGGTAAAGGAATCATTTTCCGGCGTTAACCGCTCGGTTAACGCTCGGTGAACAGCTTGTTTTCCTTTTGTTCATTGGTATTTTACGACTGTAAAAATGATCCAACCGACTCAAATGATCCAACCGACTTAAATGACCCAACCGACTCAAATGACCCAACTGACTCAAATGATCCAACTGACTCAAATGACCCAACTGACCCAAATGACCCAACCGACTTAAATGACCCAACCGACTCAAATGACCCAACAAATTGAAACAAAATGTTAAAGGTAGGAAAAATTGTCAGTCAAAAGTCACAATATTTGGGTTAAACTCAACGCAAATTTATCGCCAGGGACGTCTCTCTGGGAACGATAGTTCGAGTGGGGAATGTAAATGAGTGAGTGAGCGCGGTAATTTTATAATAACTGTCGTGCAAATATGTGTCATGGAAACATTTCCTTATATGATTTTTGAGCAGCAAGCACGTTTTGTGTGACCAAAACCGACAACCGCATGGAGCCCATGTGCAGTCACCCACTCAGCAAATGTTCCTGCCGTGACCGTCTTCTGGGTCAGGAAGAGTGTAAGAGATCCTTTGGTACATACGAACTGAAGATTCCTGTGGATAAAAATCTTGCATGTGACAGTACTGGTATAACCGACAAAACCTGTAAAGACTTGGATGTAAGTATCGTCGAGAAAGAATAGTTTTCAATTCAGTTCTTTGGATTTGTTTCCTTCGCTCTGATCTTTGATTGGTAAAAAAATAACGACCCACTCTCGCAACTAATTAGAAGTGAAACTACCAGTGAAATCCTGCCTAATGGCCTCCCAGTTAACACAGCCACCTCTTTGCTATGGCTACTTTTTTAAGCCCGAAGGAAAGCTCAGTCATATAAACATACATGAGGCCATCCTTACTTACGGCCACCCTGTTAATTCGGCCAGATTTTGGTGGCCCAGTGATGCCCGGATTAAAGAGGTTGCATTTACATCTACATCTACATCTACATCTACATCTACATGATTTACTTGCAAAATCCTATTGGACATACTGTAAAAGTAATTGTGTCTCCATCGCAAGTGTTTTTCTGGTTGCACAGATTTTAATTAAGTATTTGCTAGCGCTTCAAATTGTAATAGTTCATTGCGTTGTTCGCGTTAGGTGTGATAAAGCGGTTTTCAATGGATAATCTATATCGAAAGTAATTTCACAATTGCTTTGGCTCTGCATTGCTACGCTTTGTGATTGGCTAAAAAATCGGGTTTTTTTTTAACCAATCAGAAGCAAAACGGAAACCAATTGTAACTTACTGGTACGCGTTTTCTGGCGCTTAACGCCGGTTACATATATTTATACCTAGATATCTGATTGGTTCATTATATTGCCTACATCTGGTGTGATTGGCCAGATAAAATACTTTGGTGTTGGTTTTACGACACTCAATTAAAAATCATTTGATTTGTCCATATCAACGACTTATCAACAAAACAGACAAACAATAGATTGAACTCACCGACAAATTTGACTAACAATACGACTACAGAAATTACATTAAGGTGGCTCCCAACAGTTTCCAGCACTTTTCAAGACTTAGAATTTAATTTGATGGGTCATTATAACCACTCTTTATCAGTTGATGCTACAATAATGATATCAAACGAATGCCCAATGATTGGTGAACACGTTGTTGTCATTTTTGTGACACAATATGTTACTATAGCAACAGTATAACGTGCTGAAAACACCCTTAGTTTTAGCTTTAAGTGTTCATAATTCGAAAATGACTCGGTGAAACCCATTTTTTATTGTCGAATTTTTATGAGTAGGATAAGATGCAACTTTTGGCAAAGTTTAAAAAATTTCTGTAGGTGGGGTTCAGGGCTACCTTTAATTTTCGAAAACGGAAAAAGATAACTATCCCTGATTTATCAAAATCTTTGCCCAATAATATAACACTATTTAGTTAAGAGTAATTAAGTTCCCTCTGCTCTTAAGTCCAGACTATGATGGAATGTATGTAACGATGAATATAACGATGAAATAAAATAATCATCTCATACAGATGCTCTTTGATCATTACAGCTGTATATTTAGACAAACTAATTATCCAAATTGCTTTGGGAGAATAGAAGCAGGAGCTAGCAAGGGAGATTAAACGAAATAGGTGTTGGCTCGTTAGTCTTGGGATTCAGAAGAAGTGAAAAGATAAATAGTGTGTGAAGGATTAACAGCGTGAGAGTAATGTCTCAGAAGTGGTTCCACGAGGGTGAATATTCATACATTCATGAAATTATTCAAGAGATCTTAAAGGCAGGGTAAGGGTACATGTATATCATACCCTTTCTCGCTCTTCAAAAGTATTCCAGAGCTGCCGATTATGTAACTATGTGCATTTTAGTCTCCGTCCAGCGTCTTTTGGAGGGGTTTATCCTATCCCTAACAAGAGACCCTCAAAGTCCAGGCCATCTGCTTTCATTCGTATAGCGGACAGCCCATGCTTAATTATTTCCCTTCCCTTCCCACTTTGGTTCACTTATCGGGGTTCATTCCTATCCGAGGAAACTAATTTTTCCTCGTATACCCTCCCGGCCCGCGCGCAGCTTCCCTCGACAATGTTAAACAAAATATTTTTTATCAATTCGAGCATTGACTTCTAAAATATAAGAAGCCGAAGTGGAACTCCCACTTTTCGCGAGCGTAAAAAAAGTACAGTTTTATGGAGGTTACTGGTTGACTGTTGCTCTGAGACAGAAGGTTATATTTAATCGTATAGGTTAGCCATCATCCAATTCAGGTATTTCAATTTTGCCATAGGTGATTTCCTGGTCCAAACAAGGTTAAGCATTGACGTATTTCTCTGCAGGTAATATTAATTATTTGTCTACCTATTTAGCTCTTTTTCAGTTTATGAAAGTACAAAACATTGTCTGGAAAAATACGTAAACGATACTAAACAATGGAATTCTGGGAACAAGGCACATAAGGCTCGCTAACATTCAATTTATTGATGTTTAACGTTGATTCCTTGCTAAAGGTGGTCAGACACGAGAGGTCATGCAGCAGGGACAAACATTTGTGTAGTGCACACTGAGGGACATGTAGCAGGGAAAAAATCATAGCGCCAGCACACCACATGAAAATGTGTGGGACATGTTGCAGCGACAAGTCCCTTCATGTGAACTGATACTATCATAATTGTGCAACACCAATTTTGGGGACATTTTGTCCCCGCGACGTGTTCCATGAAGTTCAACAAGATTTTTTCCCTGTTACATGTCCCCGCTACAGCCCCTGCTACATGTCCTTCAGTGTGTACTACACAAATGTTTGTCGCTGCTACATGTCGCTGCAACATGTCCCTGCTACATGTCCCTGCTTCAGAGGATGATCTGATTTGGAGCATACTTGGTTACAACAATGTGTAATTTATGCGAGAACACAATTTGTTTTTCGGTCATATCGTTCATGGTTTAAACTTTTAACCAGACAACGTTTTCTCAGTCAGATGTGTAAACAGCCTTTTCATTTCAGCGAAAGTAGCCAAGAAATAATCCTGGTTCAATTTGCCAGCTCGGTCTGTTCAGTAGTTCTCTGTTTGATTTTTTTTTTGTTTTCTTGACCCTATCCAGACCGCGCTTTTTTTGACCGTCTGGGACCGGGGGGGGGGGGGGGTGGGTGCTCCAGAAGCCCCCCCCCCCATGTAACTTTGAAACCGCGTATGCTATGGCCACCAAATTTACACAGGATAATGTTGTCATGAATTCTAGTAACTACAGATACTTTGGTGTCATAATGACGTAATGTGACGTCATTATGACGTCATATAGTCGATTTTATTGGCTAAAACAGTCTTTCATCAACATTTTCTCAATTTTGAACATATACCAACAATACTTTAACAGCTACCTATTTGACAAGTCTTATTTATTGAGCGTTAACAATGAAAATTTTGGAAATCACATCAGCGACATTTATCCGTCGGACCTGGAACTAAAGAACACTACCTTAACATCAAATGAGGTGTGTTATCTGGACACGAGAATCAAGAATGGTGACAACAACACACCTTTCCATCTCAGTGTCTACGACAAAAGGGATGACTTCTCATTTCGGATTGTCAATTTCCCTCATATGGACAGCAACATTCCAGCCAATCCGGCTTATGGTGTTTATATATCTCAATTGGTAAGATATGCTAGAATTTGCACGTCGAAGTTGGATTTTATGCATAGACTTCGCCGACTTTCATCACGTCTCCTTCACCAAGGGTTCAAATTTTCACTCCTTCGTAAATCATTTACTAAATTCTTCAAACGCCATAGTGCTATCATTGAGAAATATGGCACTACACTACGAGAAATTAAACTAGCAATCCAAAATTGAGAAACACCGCCGTATCCTTTGTTATTTCAGATCCTTTATATTATTCTAGCGCCCCTATTTAATTTTTATATTGCTTCTTTTCAGGTCAATGCTAGTGCGCGCGCGCGCAATTTTCCTTGAGTCGTGCGCGTGCTTAGCTTGTTTAGTTGACGTGTGTGCTTAGTTCGTTATTTAACGTACTACATTTTTTTTTTTTTTTTTTTTTTTTTTTTTTTTTTGCGTTGTTTTCCTAACTGATATGTCTTGTCAGTAACTGTGCTCACACTGTGGGTGGCTCCTCCTAAAATGTTCTGCAATTGGTATAGGATTTAATGGAGCCGAAACCAATTGTGGAATTGCACGCATTTTGGGCATCCTACTGATGAACAGTTACGAAATTCAGATATATTTAGTAGCCACATTTATTTGCGGTCTGTCCCCTTTGAATTATGTTTCCTAACATTGTTTTTGTTGTTAACAATAACAGTGACGTCATTATCACGTCATATACAATGAAATAACCAACTGAAACGTTCTATAAGGCATATCTCTGAAAAAAACCGGTAGTTTTCATACCAAACTTTCACATATTGATGCAGGAGTAAAAGTTAATGAATTCGTACACTTTGTTGCCATGGTAACAGCATGTAACGTCATAGAAGTGATGTGTACATTTTCTTAAAAAACTGGAACAGATAACTTTGTAAATTATGGTTTTTCATGTACCTAATGAATTCAAAAAAGCTTTCTCAAGTGCAAAGGACATTTTTATGATATTTTGATAATAAATGTTTAGAGATAATGGAATTACACAGACAGGTAAATAAATTTCCCATTTTATTGTCCGCCATCTTGGATCCCCCATGTTGGATCCGCCATCTTGAATTAGTCCAAACGTGTTTATTTCGGTAAAAACACCGAAAAAAAGCAAATGGACTGCTAAAGCTTAGTTTATTGTGGGCAAATGTTTTACAATCCAAAATATGAACCAATAATAAAATTATAGAGAGAAAAGACCTTTAGTAAAACTTCGATCCGCCATCCTCGATTATGACATTTCATATTCCACATTTTCCTAAAATTACCGTTAATTAACCTTAATTAATAAACAATTATACATAATTTGATCAATTATCGCTAAATTAAGTGGAAAATATTAATTCAATAAGAAAACTTTGAAATAATCTTGATTAAAGCGAAAAATGCTAATTAATGTAAAACGTAGGTGTCAAAAAGCGGTTGCTATGGAAACGTCAATGTCGGTGGACAAAGGACGCTACCAGGAAAATGTTTCCAGATAAATTTTAGGAAAAGTCACCAAATTTGGTGGCCATTGCATCGACCGTTTTGAAACGACACAACTTCAAAGTTCGAGCGGGCTCCAAAAGCCCCCCCCCCCCCCCCCCCCCCCGCCCCCAATCCCTCCCGGTCTGGATAGAGTTCACGAAGGAAAACTAACTTTACTCTATTAGGTAAAATGTAACAATCGGATTATGAGCGTTGGACAAGGTTGAAAGGTTCAGTAAAAGCTGATGTCACAAATATCTTGAGTTCTAGCGGAGCACTTGCCAGGCCGAAGGCCTGGCTGCGCAGCTCCATACTCATAGAACCTGTGCCGTGATTTTTCATGGTCAGCGGAATGTTTCGCGGGCGGCGTCTGTTACATGTGTGACTGTGTGTCCGAGCGTCGCTCAAGGCTACTAGCTCGCGAGCGCGTATGACGTCGCAAAACATGCGCGAATGACGCCACACAACATCCGGGAATGCCGAATGTCACGTCAGCTGTATGCGTACGACGTCATCAACATCCGGGATCTTTGAGGCTTTGTTTTTCGCGCGGCTACACAGCCGTCAGCTCGGTAAACACTTTAGTTGGATTCAGAGTTGGATTGTTGTGTTTAGCGGAGAATTAAAGTCGTTATTTCCCTGCAGTTTTTCGCGGTTTGCTACTCAAGACAGAGATACTAGTTAAGGGATACTCAGAAGCCGCTTTAGTGGAAAAAGAAGAGCTTTCAGGAATAAAATCTTGTTTCGAGGAACTTCATATTATCAATCGGGGAGATGCCTTGTTTTATTACGGTTTCAGAACCTAAGAAGCGGAGTTTTAACGAATTTCCAAGCAGTCCAGTGCTTTAAAGGTAAAATAAATCACATTTTTCGATGGGAATTTATGTTGATATCAATTTTTGATTGACTTTTCCTTTGAGTTCTCTTAAGTTTTGGAGACATGTTTACGAAACGTGTTCAAATTAAGTCGTGTTGTTATCTTGAATTTCATCGAGGACAGCTCTGTCTTGATGCGCTAGAAATAGTACTTTTCTTCTTTTTTTAAACATAAATTAATGGAGATTGAATAAAATTTTTCGAAAGAAGATTTTGTTGTCTGTTTTTATGTCTTTGTTCATTCATTACATAGATTAAAAAGCGATTTTATGTAAACAAAACAAGACTTAGATTTTCTGTCTTCACTCGCGTCGCCTTATGCAAATAAGCTTATGTTTGTGTATTTTTGCAATTTTAATTTCCAAATCAGTTTCTCGGGCAATTTTTTACAAACAAAAACTGTATTTTTGTGAACTTTTGTACGGTCTAAATGTACTGTGCAGACGGTCGGGTAATACTGTTTTTGAGAATTGCAAAAATGGAAAATAGCCCGTTCTTCAATCTTAATTCTTGTACTTCCAACCTTTCACCTTAGTTAAGTTTCACCTTAGTTAAGCTTGTTTAAAGTGCGACGCTGATAGGCTGGGCCTATCTATATATATTATTTTAATTAACATTGAGTAACCCCACTCACACTTTTTAAAGACGATGAAAAATGAAGCTTTGAGGAAACATCACTTTGACGGTTGACTGAAAACATTATTCATTTGTCTTCTGTAGAATTATGAGTTTTGATTTAAGGTAATCCGTCTATTAAGGAGGGAGTCGCAAATCGTTCGTGTCAGCTTAGATCCATGTAACTGAACAACGGTAAACTGATTAAAAAAGAAAGTTTCCATTCTCCTAGCAGGTGCTCATATTCAGAAATCCTGTTGAAGGCCAACGCATAGATAACTTTGCCAACATGCATCTCTGCTTAAAAGTGTGCCATTGCAATGCCATACAAATCACTAAAATTACCCCTTGGTTTCAGAACCGCATGACAAAAACACACAGCTTTGGTAACATTTCAAGGCTTAATTACGTGAAGTTTTATTATTCATCTGATGCTGAATATCAACATTATAAATTTGGTAATTTCAAACAGCAGCAGGGGTGACCGTCTCGATGCATAATTAAATTGCAAACGTCTGCTTCCTTTCTTCAGAAGTTTTAAACAGTTTGTAAAATGACCATGAAGATAAAGAGAAATTATTATTTTAGGGTTAGCTTCAATTCAATTTCGTTAAGACAACACTTTTTCCGCTATAATATTGGAAACTAAATGGGCTTACGAGCAATTTAAGTTACTGAATTCATGCTTATTAAATATTAATTATAGCACTTTTAAATTCTCTGCGTTAAAGAGGAACATATTGTCAGTGGTGTTTATAAATGGGAAGCCACTGCGTGCGTGATTAAGGACGGAAATGCTGAGCTGCGGTTTTAACTGGTAAGATCGTAGGAGAAGTATAGCTTTATGATTTTAACTTCGTTCCTTTGCCATCCTATGCCTTTAATTTAAACAACTCTTTAGCATTAATTTTCGCGCGGGTTTCAATTTCGATATGTTTGCGCATCGTTAAAGATTCTCGAAAATTCATTCGCAGAGAGGAAATGTAAAGACTGTACCATCTGTATGTCCTGAAACAAATTTAAATTTTAACTTCATTCAACCTCTCAGTTTCTTGTGGAACATAGTCGAAACCACGTTTTTTCATCTAGTTCTGTTCTGTTCGATTTCTTTACAGAAGTCCATGTTAAACCTTTAGTCTTTAATGTAAACGCCTCCATGTTTGAACAGAGCGCCCCCCCCCCCCCCCCCCCTTATTATTGCCCTCAAGGTTCCTTTCAAGGACTGTATCTGCTACATGTCAGTTTTTCCTAATGGAAAATAATTAAAATTGGGGGAAAATTACTCTAATGCCTTTTAATTTCGGGGGGTTTAGAATCTACAAAAAAAAAACTCAAAATTGGCCGGCTAAACTTTCGGGAGAAAAACCTTTCAAGGAGTTAAGCTCAAAAAGAAGTCGTTGGCGATCGAAAGTAGGGTAGACCACATGTTATTTACCGCTTGTGTGCTGATTCACTCTAATATACATTACTTTAGACCCATAGAGCGAAATCTACATACCCTTTACCGGCTTCAGAAATCGGTACCGTATGTATTACTTCTAATTCAATGCTATATAATTTGTAATCCTAAATATTTTAAGACTTCGCTAATTTTACACAATCAAGAAATCATCAAGATTTTCTCGACATATTTTAACATATGTATATTAGTTTCTTAAAATACGGTATTCGCCAGTTTAGATTTGAAAATATTTAGCTCTCAAAGTCACACGAAATTAATGAATCTCGCCACTTTTATCTCTATCTTCTGATGATATAGTACACGGGAAGATTCCTGAAAAGTTCCTTTCTTTTTATGGATTCGCTTTACAAATGTTATTGAGTTAGCAGCGTGAAGAAAATAAATAGAATCCTTAAACGAGGGGTAATAAGTTAGTACATGTAAGTCTGACTTAACATGCTTACACCGTGTAAAAGAAAGCAAAAAAAAAAATGATAAAATACATTACTAGTGACATTGCAAGCGGCGGAGAGTGCCTTCACTGATCAAGAAACATTATTTTAGCACGGTACACCGGCCGCATCTTGGCCTTAACGGCTTAATAGGATGTATTATTGTACCTGTTGCCTGTTTCCCTTAATTATTAACTTTTCTGTTGAATGAAGGCAGCTTTAAACGCCACGGTAGACAGGCCTAATTTGTCGCCCTCACGGCATTTTTTTTTCTTGCATAGAACACCGGCCGCACCTTGGCCTTGATGACTTAACAGGGCTTAACAGGTGGCATGATCTTATCTGTTGTGTGTTTCTGTTAATTAAGTTTTCTGTCGAATAAAGACAGGTTTAAACGCTACGGTAGACAGGCCTATTTTATCGGCCCCATGACATGTTTTGCCTTTCTTGTAGTATACCGGCCGCATCTTGGCCATGATGATTTTACAGATGATATGATCTTATCTGTTGTCTGTTTCTCTTAAGTTTTCTGTCGAAAAAAGGCAGGTTTACTTGATGCAGTTGACAGGCCCAATTTGCCGGCCCCACCAACCATACTGGCGATTCATGAAAACGAACGAACATTCTGTTAAGCTTAGCGTTAAACATTTTTAGCGTTAAACATTTTTGATAAGAGCTCTGGCGTACTACCCTTCAACAGAGATAAGATATTCCGGATGCCAAAACGCGTCTTCATGCTTGCATCCAGAAAAAGAGACCAACGTTTCTTTGCTTTACATTTCTCTAATGTCAGCAGCGTATCCAAATCATAATTCAACGAAATGTTTAATAACCGAGCTACAGCATGTGTACGTATCTGCGCAGCTATAATTATGATTCTTTTTTTTTCACGATTTTGTTCCATTCCTTGAAAAACCTAGTCAAGAACTTAGTTAAATTACTGTGTTAAGGCTTGGTTCCCACTAGCGACATAACGATCGTAATCATAATCATAAGGGGCGTCATGTCGCTTATGTCGTAGTGGGAACGCCGAAAAACATAATCATAAAGACCCTTAGGATCGACATAATCATAATCATAAGAAAATTATCGGGCATTTTCTTTTGATTATGATTATGTCTGTGATTATGCTTATGTTGTAGTGGGAAAGTAAATCTAGCGCTCATAGTCGTAATCATAAAGACGTATGTTCATTCGTTGTATTTTGACCAACGAACATCCTAGTTCCAGTAGTTTACAGTTCATGCTATACCAAGATGGCGTCGAATTATGATGGGCGTCTTGCAAGCCTCATGAAAAGTTTCCCGGTATTATACAATAAATCTTTGACAGACTTTGATTTCCCCTGTTTTCCCTCAGGTGGTATCGTCGTGATTCAAGAATTAAAAGAATTAATACGCAGTGTATTATGATAATGCGATGGCGCAATAACTCCTGATTAAATGTAGTTGATGCGAGAAAGCCCATCATTGCTGCAATTAATACGTAGGTTTGTAGCCATTTTAGAAGCACCGTGTTCAAAACAAACGAGAAAAGAATTTAAAGTCGACTGCTTGAAAGTATGTGTTTCCACTAGATCATAACAACGTTATGATTATGATTCTGTTTATGATTATGATTATGATCGTTATGTCGATAGTGGGAACGAATCCTTATGAAGGCGCTTTCTAAACTCGTTTATAGGTTTACCGGGTGACCGTCTTAATTAGCATAGAATTTGGCGATTTTATTTCTTTTGATTTTATTTCTTCGCGTTTAATGACCAGTTTGAGAACATGTAGAGGCTCTCAGCAATAGGATAACATTGTAGTGCACTTGATACAATCGAAGAGTACGACTTAACTAATTCATTAGATTTTAACTGAAATGTTTCTTTAAATATATAAAACATGAGGAACAGTGTTTCATCAGAATATTCAAACACCGAGAAGTAGTGGGTGGAAAAAAGAGGCGCAGCCGAGTTTTATTTAATTCACTTCGAGGTGTTTGGATACCTAATAAAACACTCTATCGAGTGTTTGATATAGCGAGTTTATCGGGTGAACTAACTTTCTAAGTTCTAAGTTGGTTTGTACCTTAAGGGTCTTGCCAGCTTAAGAAATTTGACCAAATTTAAGTGTAAAAATAGTGCCCAAGGGGGTAATAGAGAATGAGGCTTGTATCTCTAACAACAACCGGAGGGGGAACTAAATTTAGTATATTTGTTCATTAGTCAACCTTAAGTATCTATGATGTTAGTACGAAGTGATTCTGCTGACCCCTTCCTTTGACATCTTCGAAATTTTGCCCTATGTTCTCTGATAATGACTCCTTAAATCATCTGGGAGGCCAGGCAATGTAAAGCAAAGATTCTTGTATAAGGAAACAGCACGACGGCAGAGACCCGCAAACCACTAAACCACCAAACTGTAATAGAATTGTAGATGAATAACCTTCTTTATTCTTTTAGTGCAACAGAGCTGATGTCCTCCAATGTGGTATCGTCTAAACAATAGTTGCATGTTTATAAGTCAGACTTCACCGTTGTATTCTCAAAATGACGAAGGCGATGACATATGGAGACGAGCACGGAAGGAATGCAACGAATTCGACGCTACCTTGATGATGCCCAACGATCATGAATCCCTGAGCGGTCTTTTATCTGTGTACAAAATAGAAGGCCTTTTCAACCGCAAACCACTGTTTCTAGGATCAAGAGACGTCCGGGATCAATAGTATTAAAGAAACGTTTGAGCTGTTTTGAAGCTACTAAAAGTTAACATGCCACACTAAGGCGAGTCTAGTCTAAGAATTCAGATTTTAGTAGTAGACCATTTCGGTTTGAGTATTAAACTTTATTATTTTTGTGAGTGCGAGTTTATATAATAATCTGTTCACCTCTAGATGGATTTCTAAAGCAAACAGATTCTCCTGAGATCTACTTTTAAAAATCCAACAAGAACACAAACAAGCAAGTGCATCAGCCCACACAAAGATATTGTTGCTCCGAAAACAAGACAATTTAATTTGGTTTTAGATTTAAAACACTTTACTCGTTCCATTTGCGTTTAGAACAAATTTTCTATCCAAAGTTCAGAAAATAGAAACCGAAAAATACTAGATCATTCATGGTTTCGAAGTATTTGTTTAACATTGATACTTGCATGCAATCCTTGACACAAGTGCGAATGTGAAGCTAGCAGCTTTTTCATCATTGGTTATGTTTATGGAATGGTGTGAGACCTTACGAGAGCTGCAACATCTTACTGATGTTTATGATCATGAGAACGCTGTTTCAAAACAAATAATTGAAATAACACTTCTCAAACCATGTTTGCCCAAGAATTCAAATAATTTTTATCCGATAGTGCGATAAGAGGAGCCTGTGCGCTATTTGTTGTGTTCGGAGAAGATATAGCGAGTATAAACTCGTTAGTCGCTTGTAATTTCATTACCTTGAGGATGAAAGCCATCGGCTGGTTAAATACGTACACACCCAGAATTCAGACAACAAAATTTTTCGAAATTATGCATTTTTTCTTTTCGATATCATTCTGTTTTGTATATCAACAGACAAAACTTAAGTAAAAGTGTTGGTCGCAATAAAAATATATAATTTCGTTTTTGGATGAATTTCAAGGAAAGTTCCACTCAGTACACAAACAGCTCTGTTTCATTTCGATTTCGGGCTGTTTTTAGGAGCAGGATTATGTCAGATTGCTCTTTAAATATATTATATGCAATATATGAAACGTGCTGAATTTAGAATCAGTCATTTTCGCCTCAGTAGAAGTAGAACATTAATTGAAAAGCTAAGGTTTCGTTTGCGTATAATCAATCAACATATTCAACTTTATTCTCGTGCGTTAAGTTTTATTCAAGACAAACAAATCATTGCTACAAAGCCGATGATGTTGAAGTTTATCTAGGAAAAAGGAAAAGTTTAACTTAAAATAGAATACTTACATAAACGAAAACAACTTATTATGTATTATTTAACACCTTCACCTTCGAAACACTGAATAACCAAAATATTCAGACTCTTGAGCTTCGAGGTTTTCAATAAGCCGCCCTCTATTTAATAGCGGAGCACTCGCCGGGCCGAAGGCCCAGCTGCGCAGCACCATACTCATAGAACCTATGCCCGTCGTTTTTCATGGTCATGGCTAGCGGAATGTTTCGCGGGCGCGCGTGTGCCTGCCGGGCCGCCTCCGCCGTCGCGCAGGACTAGCTCGCGGGCGCGTATGACGTCGTAAAACATGCGCGTACGACGTCATGTTGAAACCAAAGCGAGGCTTTGTTTTTCGCGTGGTTACACGGCCGAATGTCACGTCAGCTGGAAAAACACTTTGATGTTTTGCTGTGTTTACTGAGCGGAGAAAATGGTTTAAATTAAATTTGTTATTTTCCTGCATTTTTTCGCGGTTTGCTACTCAAGACAGGGATACTAATTAAGGTATACTCAGAAGCCGCTTTAGTGGAAAAAGAAGAGCTTTCAGGGATAAAATCTTGCTTCGAGGAACTATATACGTTTTTAGCAATGCGAGAGATGGGTTCGTTTTACCGATTTCAGCACCAAAGCGGAGATTTAAAGAATTTCCAAGCACAGTAGTCGCCGGAGGGACTTAAAGGTAAAACAAATTACATTTTTCGAAGGGAATTTATCTTGATATCAATCTGTGATTGAGAATTGTTTATAAAGAGGATAAATTCAGTTGTATTCTTGGCTATACATTACGTCATATTAAAATTCAGAAGCATTAAAAATATATATTTCGAATCCAAAATGTTTATGGAATTTTAGAGAGTTTAAAACTACACATCTTGGCCAAATTTTGAAGCGCAAAAGCATTTCGTTCAAGAGTTACAGGCGAACGAGTATTAGATATTTTTAGTAAGAAATGTATGGAGTGGCCATCTTTGTGCCACACTCAAAGATGGCGGCCAAAAATTCAAAGTCTTAATTACACCAAAAATCACATCCAAAAATATTTTATTTGCTATAAGCTCAATTAACTCGGCTTATAAGTACTTATAATGCAAACAATAACTTTCAGCTGATTCAATGTTGTTTATTTTCGTAGCTTATCTGAAATAGCGTGACGAATTGCGTGACACATTTAAAACCTTTGTAAATCGGAAGCAAAACATCGTTATAACCTGAAACTTGCTGTGAAAGATTGTAACACTGGTATCCACATACCATGTTAGAAATAGCTTTGTAGGACGTATACTTTAGATTTTTTAATTTTTATGACGTCATGTGAAAACCAATAATTAATTTCTTGAATTTCATTGAAGACACGGCTCGGCCTCGATGCGCTATAATTGGTACGCATTTTGCTTTTAAACATAAACTAATGGAGATTTGAATAAAATTTTTCGAAAGAAGATTGTGTTGTCCATTTTTATGTGTTTGTTCATTCATTACATAGATTGACAAGCGATTTTATGTAAACAAAACAACACTTAGATTTTATACTCGCGTCGCCTTATGCAAATAAGCTTATGTTTGTCTATTTTTGCAATTTTGATTTCCAAATCAGTTTCTCGGGCATTTTTTGACAAGCAACAACTATTTTATTCGGAAAGTAGTCGTAACAGCTATTCTAGACAGAGAAAAAGTTGTTTTTGTGAACTGCTGTACGGTCTAAATGTACTGTGCACACGGTTGGGTAATATTCTTAAGCTTTAATACTGTTTTGAGAATTGCTAAAATTGAAAAATAGCCCGGTCGTCAATCTTAATTCACAAATTTATCTGTGATTGACTTTTTTGTGTTCTCGCTAGTTTTCGGGAGAATTGTTTATAACGCGCTCAATTAAATTCAGTTGTTTTGATTTCTTTCATCGGAGACATCTCGGCCTCGATGAGCTCTTAATGGTTCGCGTTTTGCTTTTAAACATAAACTTATGGAGATTTGAATACAATTTGTCGAAAGAAGATTGTGTTGTCCATTTTTATGTGTTTGTTCATTCATTACATAGGTTGAAAAGCGATTTTATGTAAACAAAACAAAACAAGACTTGGATTTTATAGTTGTAAACTTCACTCGCGTGGTCTTATCCAAATATGTTTGTGTATTTTTTGCAATTTTGATTTCCAAATCAGTTTCTCGGACAATTTTTATAAGCAGCAGGTGTATTTTATTTGGAAACAAGAAGCTGTACACAGCTTGAACTCGTGGCGCCTTTAACTCATTGCAGCATTGATTCCCGAGTGATTTGAGTGCTTTTACGGAGAAACATAAGCTTGAAATTATGTCTAATCAAAGACTCCTAAGAGCCAACCCAAGAAGAAGAAATGCTAACGCGTAACGCGTAATGCGTAACGCGTAACGCGTAACGCGTTTATATTCGGCTTTCTGTTCAAAGAGCGACGCTGTTAGGCTCAGGCTGTCTATATATATTAGCGCATCGAGGCCGAGCTGTCTTCGATGAAATTCAAAAATCAATAAGACTAAATTTGAGCATGTTTTATAAACAATTCTCTAAAACTAACGAGAACACAAAGAAAAAGTCAATCACGGATTGATATCAACATAAAATGCCATCGCAAAACTTAATTTGTTTTACTTTTAAGTCACTCGACTGCTTGGAAATTCTTTAGATCTCCGCTTCTTCGGTTTTAAAATTCGCAGAAGCATCATCTCCCGCATTGCTCTCCCATTGATAAAAACGCATGAAGTTCCTCGAAGCAAGATTTCATCCCCGAAAGCTGAAAGCTCTTCTTTTTCCACTATAGCGGCTTCTCCCTTAATTAGTATCCCAGTCTTGAGTAGCGAACCGCGAAAAAATGCAGGGGAAAAACGACTTTGCAAACGGTTTTTCCGCTAAACACAACAAAAGATCCAACAAAAGGCAGATGACGTGACATCGACTGTGCAGCCGCGCGAAAAACAAAGCCTCGCTTTGGTTTCAAAATTGCCGGATGTTACACGACGTCATACGCGCATGTTTTGCGACGTCATACACGCCCACGAGTTAGCCCTGCTTAAGGTTACAGTGTACCTTCGGGGGTGTCTCCAGTATAACAGCTCTAGCGTCTTTAGATTACACTTAATATACCTAAACCCAGATATCAAATTAAAGCTTATAGAACTGGCTGTCTAAATATGGAAACCATTTGCTAATAAAATGAACTGTCGAATTTTTTACGACGTCGAAATTCGAACGTCCGAATCAGCTTTAAAACGCTATAACTCAAAGCGATTATTGTATTTTGCTAATTTTATTTGTTCTCGGATTTCCGGACACAAAGCGCTAAAAAAACGTGTCGGCGATTTCCCATTTTAAATTGCAGTGAAAAGTTACAGAATATTTTCGAAAAAGGGAGAAAAAAAATTGGAATGATCGCACGGAAATGGATCTTGACGAAAAAATTTTCGGAATTAAGAAATTCGCCGACACGTTTTTGTTGATTATATGTTAGCCTAGCTTCTGTCCAAATTTGAGGAAAATCGAACAAATTCCCTTTGAGTTGTAGCTCTTTAAAGTGTCCCCAACAAGCGAAAAATTAACTTTGAGAAAACAGCGCTTAAAAAAACATATCGCTTCATAAACAAACTCCGCCCACAGAAGTTATACCGTCATTTCTCCGTCAATTTTCACTATTTTTCGATAATTTTTTTTTTGGATGAAAGTTCATTCTGTAAACTTAATTTTAACGCCAAAAAAAAAAATTTCGATAAATTTTCGATCTGAAGGTAGACTGTAACCTTAACGGACGGACGGACACACGCACGGACGCGCCCGCGAAACATTTCGCTAGCCATGACCATGAAAAATGACGGGCATAGGTTCTATGTGTATGGAGCTCCGCGAAGCTCCGCTAACAATCGGATGATGAGCGTTGGACAAGGTTGAAAGGTTCAGTAAAAGCTGATGCCACAAATATCTTGAGTTCTGTTTTTAATTAACATTGAGTAACGTCACGCACACTTTTCAAAACCGAAAAATGAAACTTCGTGGAAACGTCACTTTAAACTGAAAACATTATCCTTTTGACTTCTGTAGACTAACGATTTTTTTAAGGTAATCCGTCTATTAAGGAGAGAGTCGCAAATAATTCGTGTCAGCATAGATTTGTGTAACTGAACAACGGTAAACTGATTAAAAAAGAAAGTTTTCATCGTCAGAGCAGGTGCTCATATTCAGAAATCCTGTTCAAAGCCAACGCATAGATAACTTTGCCAACATGCATCTCTGCTTAAAATTGTGCAATTTCAATGCCATACAATTCTCTAGTTACTCCTTGGTTTAAGAACCGCATGATAAAAAACACTATTTGGTCATATTTCAAGGTTTAATTACGTGAATTTTTATTATTCAACTAGTGCTGAACATCAACATAATACATTTGGTAATTTCAAACAACAGCAGGGGTAACCGTCTCGATGCATATTAAATTGCAAACGTCTGCCTCCTTTCTTCTGGGGTTTTAAACAGTTTGTAAAATGATCATGAAGATAAAGGGAAATTATTTTTTTCTGGGGTTAGCTTCAATTCAATTTCGTTAAGACAACACTCTTTCCGCTATAATATTGGAAAATAAATGGGCTTACGAGCAATTTCAATAACTGAATTATTGCCTATTAAATATTAATTTAGCACTTTTAAATTCTCTGCTTTAAAGATGAACATATTCTTAGTGGTGTTTATAAATAATATGCTTGGGAAGCCACTGCGTGCGTGCTGAGCTGCGGTTTGAACTGGTAATTATAAGTTCGTAAGAGAAGTATAGCTTTAAGGTTTTAACTTCGTCCCTTTGCCTTCCTATGCCTTTAATTTAAACAATTTTCGCGCGGTTTCAATTTAGATATTTTTGCGCATAGTCAAAAGTTCTCGAAAATTCATTCACAGAGAGTTCTTTTTCAGTTCTTTTTCAGTTCCTTATCGAACATAGTCGAAACCACGTTTTTCCATCTAGTTCTGTTCTGTGCGATTTTCTTTACAGACGTCCATGTTACAGTAAGTTTGCGGGAAAATTATTCTAATGCCTTTTAATTTCGTGGGGTTCAGAATCCGCGAAAATCCCCCAAAATTGACCGGCTAAACTTTCGGGAGAAAACCTTCAAGGAGTTAAGCACAAAAAGGTCAAGTTATTGGCGATCGAAAGTAGGGTAGGCCATATGCTATTTGCCGCTTGTGTGTTGATTCACTCTATAATATACATTACTTTAGACCCATAGAGCTGAACCTACATACCCTTTACCGGCTTGAAATCGGTACCGTATGTTTTACTTCTCTGTCAATGCTACATAATTTGTAATCCTAAATAGTTTTAAGACTTCGCTAATTTTACACAATCAAGAAATCATCAAGATTTTCTTGACATATTTTAACATCTGTATATTTAGTTTTTAAAATACGGTATTCGCCAGTTTAGATTCGAAAATATTTAGCTCTCAAAGTCACATGAAATTAATAACACCCGCCACTTTTATCTCTATCTTGTGACGATTTAGTACACGGGACGACTCATGAAAAGTTACTATTTATTTTTGGATTCGGTTTACAAATGTTACTGAGTTATCAGCGTGAAGAAAATAAATAGAATCCTTAAAAGAGGGATAATAATTTTATAAGTCTAACTTAACATGCTTGCACCTTGTAGAAGAAAGCAAAGCAGATAAAATACACTACTAGTGACATTGCAAGTGGCGGAGAGTGCGTTCACGGTCAAGAAACATTATTTTGGCACGGCCGTACACCGGCCGCATCTTCGCCTTGACGGCTTAACAGGTTGCATTATCATATCTGTTGTCTGTTTTTCTTCGTTAAGTTTTCTGCCGAATAAAGGAAGGTTTAAACGCTACAGTAGTCAGGCCAATTTGTCGCCCTCACGGCATTTTTTTTTCTTGCACAGTACACCGGCCGCAGCTTAGCGTTGACGGCTTAACAGGTGTAATGATGTTATCTGTTGTGTGTTTTTTTTTTAAATTAAGTTTTCTGTCGAATAAAGGCAGGTTTAGACGCTGCAGTAGATTGACCTAATTTGTGACCCCCATGGTATTTTTTTTTTTTTGCATAGTACACCGGCCGCACCTTGGCCTTGACGGCCTAACAGCTGGCATGACGTTATCTGTTGTCTGTGTTTTGTTAATTAAGTTTTCTGTCGAATAAAGGCAGCTTTAAACGCTATGGTAGTCAGGCCTAATTTGTTGCTCCAATGACATGTTTTTTTCTTGCATAGTACACCGGCCGCACCTTGGCCCTGACGATTTTACAGACGTAATCGTCATTTTTAATTGTTAAGCTTTAAAAAATATATAGCTCGTTGAGATTCTAATGAGGCACAGAGCAATAGAAAGGCTCGAATTAAGGCGCGAAAGCAAAGTGGTGGTTTGGGGAGCCCTCATACCTTTAACAAAGTGGAGTTATCAGCAACTTTGTTTCTTTTAGAGAACATATATATTAAAAACATCGAGACCTGACAATGCAATGTGGTAAAGTACTGTACGCGGTCTTGTGTGCAGCAACAGTATCACTTTCAGGTAAGCAAATGGCTTCGGAGAATGAAGAAATGTTATGAACATCAATATACAATTTTATGTATTCAACGGATGTAGTATTGAATCTTTAAATAAAAATTGGTAACTATAAAATAAGCTTTAAACCAACAGATAGCCTTTATTTTCTTCGAAAAGGTTGGTTTAATAACACATACAAAGCAATTAAATTACTGTATCCCCCCGGGGTCCCGTGACGTCATTTTACCAAATAAAGAACAGAAGTTGACATATTTTACGTCATAGAAATATAAGATGCGATGGACTAAATGATTCCATTCACTGCTTTATGTAAGCATTTGATATCTCTCCACTGAAAAAGGTCCAATTTGGGTTATACAACAGTCCCTCGATTCTAAATAATAAACCTTCATAGAAAGCAGGAAGTAAAAATTTTAATGTGAACTCATTCGTTTCAATCAACTACAGGAGCCTGTTCCACCACTCTCCATCCTTCAGGAAAGTGTTGCGCCATTCCATTCGAGTACAATGGGAGACTGTATAATACCTGTACATTTGCTGATTCACCATATCGACCTTGGTGTGCCACGACTTTTAAGTTTTCGAAATATGACGGATGGGAATATTGTGAATGTAAGAAGTGTTACTGCACCTTTCAATAACATGCGGAATTTGAAATTCAAATCTGCACCAACAGTTGCGTTATTCCCTGCCGTCAATCATAATTAATACGAAAGCCAACGGACCACGTAAAAAAGAAACAAACAAAATGGATCGAAATCTACCAATCATAATGGACGGACGTGACCTTTTGACCTCATTGAAGTGAATACCTGTTTCCTGAGAGGTAAGCTAAGACGATTGACGGCAGTGTAAAACGCAACTGTTGGTGGAAATTTGAATTTCAAATTCCGCATATTATTGAAAGGCGCAGTAACAGACATTATTTGCGCTGACTTTGAACGTATTTAACTTTATCTAGCAAATTAAACTTCGGAAAGTTGTTTGAAATTTGTCAGGGAACATTTTGATATGGCAGATTTTTGTTCATGACATGTGACGTTTCCATGGCATCTATAGTTAACCCAAATTTTGAATTTTCTGCTTAAATTGACGTTTACACGGTAAACATTCTTGTAGTAAATTTTACAATTTGAGCTCATTTTAGCTTTTTTTCGTTTGATTTTGGTTAGTGTTGTCTTAATTTTGACGCTTCACCAACATGATTGAAATCAGAGATGGTGGCCATTCAAAATGATGACGCGATTCTCGCGTAACATGACGCCATAACGTCACTTGACCCACGTTAACGTAGACACGGTTTGGACTTACTAGGAACCCTCCAAGCGTCATGGCCATATATAGCTTTCATATTATTAACGTTACGGATGGGGGAAGGAATCCGACCCTTGATCCTAGAAGACCAAAAAAGCCCGGCCTGAATAGGATTAAGGTGGCTCCTAATAGTTAAGACATTCCCATCATGATACATCTATGATATCCAATCACAGCTACACCAGCAAAGTTAAGAGAAAACGTTTAGTACAGGTTTGTAAACACTTAAGCAATGAACAAATTTAGGTAGCTACGACATCAAAATTTGTTACCATGGCAACGTCAAAAGAGGCCAAAAAGACCCCATTTTCAACCTTTTGAGGCTAATAACTTCTAAACTGCTCGGTGAAATATTTTGATTTTTATACATTTTCGTCTTATAAACATAACAAACATTTGTGCCAATTTTGAAAAAAATCTGTACATAGGATTCAGAGATATGTCATTTTTACATAAATTTAAGGTAGCTCTTAACTCTATGTACAGAATCTTTTAAAAAATTGTTAAAATGTTTCTCTTGCCAATTAAACAAAAATATATCGAAAACAAAAACTTTCACCCTGTAGTTTATAAGTTATTAGCCTCAAATGGTCCAAAATAGCGTATTTTTGACCTCTTTTCGCGTTGCCATGGCAACGAATGATGACGTCATTTGGATACCACGATGTTGACTGATAAAAGATTTACTGGTTCCAACTAAAAGATTTTTAGCCACACCATGGGCCTAGCTGTAATGGAATGCAAAAGACGAGAGGGCTGAACAATATGGAGCCACCTTCAGCTATTGTAGTTCCAATTCTTTGGAGTACTTTTATTTCCCTGCGAGAGCATAACGCAATAGGTAATCGTATTTAGTCCAGGTAAGTCGCTGCAATTTAATTAGCAGTCAACTCTCTCTAAGACGGACACCGTCGGGACCGGCCCCAACTTTCCGTCTTAGATAGGTGTCTGGCTTATAGAGAGTCGAAATAGTTCTGGCTAACTTCTTGGCAATAAAGATGAGAGATCTTCATTTGTTAGTTTTCAAATTATATGCAAATGCGCTTGAAACTTTAAAAGAGTGAAAACGTCGAGCAAAACTGCATTTGAATGAAAAGCTCGATCTCTTTATTGCCGAGACGTTAGTCCGAGCTATTTGCAGGGAATAATAATTTAAGTCTGAGTAAACTTTCTGTGCTAATTAAATGATAATTTGCGAGACCTATGGAGTGGTTAGAGCGCTTAAATTTCAAACATGAAAAAACACGTTAAAAATGTTTCAGCGATTTATTCAAATTCTATCAGTTTACTAAATTCTATCAGTTTACTAAAGTTTACTAAATTTGTCGCGGGAGCCCCAAAATGAAATGTTTGTTTACCGTTGCTATGGAAACGACTTTTAGAATAGAAAGAGTATCGTCCAAAACTTTCATCCAAACCTAACATCTGGTATCAAATTCAGATTTATTGAGCTAAAGTAAGATTACTTTATGTATAAGGGCATTCAAAAAGGAAGGTGTGACCCAAAAAATACTACTTGGCGCTACCTTAAAATGTACGAAAAGATCTCTTCCAAGTTCAACATGGGGAATGATGTAACCTGCTGAATATATGAATCTTCTGAATATATTCTAGTATGGATAAGCCCAGAAAAAGCTTCAAATAATTGCTCAATCAAAGCATGGATCGATTCACGTGCTGTTAATGAAAAACTGAGTACCTTCGAGAAATGTAAGTGTTCCAGCGTCTTGGTGTTACAATAACCCAAAATGATTATTTTTGTTGTTGAAAGAAGCGTGGATGGACACTGTAATTTTGCAATCCACCAGTTATTCTTGGCTTTCACTTACGTCATATCAAAATTCAGAAGCATTAAAAAATAGATTTCGAATCCAAAATGTTTATGGAATTGTAGAGAGTTTAAAACTACACATCTTGGCCAAATTTTGAAGCGCAAAAGCATTTTGTTCAAGAGTTATAGGCGAACGAGTATTAGATATTTTTAGTAAGAAATGTATGGAGCGGCCATCTTTGTGCCCCACTCAGGAGCACAAAGATGGCGGCCAAAAATTCAAAGTCTTAATTACACCAAAAATCACATCCAAAAATATTGTATTTGCTATAAGCTCAATTAACTCGGCTTATAAGCACTTATAATGCAAACAATAACTTTCAGCTGATTCAATTTTGTTTATTTTCGCGGCTTATCTGAAATAGCGTGACGCATTGCGTGACACATTTCAAACCTTTGTAAATCGGAAGCAAAACATCGTTAAAACCTGAAACTTTTTGTGAAAGATTATAACACTTGTATCCACATACCATGTTAGAAACAGCTTTGTAGGACGTTTTCTTTAGATTTTTAAATTTTTATGACGTCATGTGAAAGCGAAGAATAGTTGTGTGTTCTACTTCAATCCGGAAATGGCCTATTGGTTGTTTTTTTCTTGCAAATGGTCACAAAGCGGAAAGCTGTAGACTAATATGTTCATGTTTCACGCATTTCAGTACTTAGAAAGTAGTTCTAAGTTGGTTTGTACCTTAACTTGAAGGGTTTTGCCAGCTTAAGAAATTTGACCAAATTTATGTGTAAAAATAGTACCCAAGGGGATGATAGAGAATGAGGCTTGTATCTCTAATAACAGAACAGTAGGAGGAACTAAGTTTAGTATATTTGCCCATTGGTCAACCTTAAGTATCTATGATGTTAGTATGAAGTAATTCTGCTGATCCTTTCCTTTGACATCTTCGAAGTTTTGCCTGGTTTTCTCTGATAATGACTCCTTAAATCATCTGGGATTCTTCTGGAAGTTTAATTCTAGTCTTCTTGAAGATGAATCGTATGTAGAAAGTGTAAGAGAAAATATTAAGCTTTATAAAGAAAAATACAAAGATGTTGAAGACTTGGGTCTTAAGTGGGACGTCATAAAAATGGAGCTTACAGGCTTTACAATCCTCTTCTCCAAGAAAAAAGCCAAAAAAGAACGAGACCAAGAAAAAGAACTAATTTTCAAATTAGATGAACTTCAACAAAAATTAAGCACTTCAACAACTGATTATAAACTTACTCAAGAATTCAATGCGTTAAAATTAAAATTAGAAAAAATAACTAATAGAAAGATAAAAGGTACAATCTTACGCAGCAAAGCCAGATGGTACGAAAACGGAGAAAAGAACTCAAAATATTTCCTCAATTTAGAAAAAAGAAGCTTTCTGAAAAAGAAAATCTCTAAATTAAGGCTTTGTAATGGAAAAGAAACAGAAAACCCAGATGAAATTTTAATGGAAGAAAAACTATTCTACCAAAACTTGTATACTTCTAAACAAGTAAATCCTAATGAGGATGGGCTAGACATGTTCTTCGATAATGATTTAATAACTTCACTTGATGTGAATCAATCTAAAACTTGTGAAGGAAAATTAACGGTAGAAGAGTGCAGCAAAGCCTTAAAAGACATGAAACCCGGCAAAACACCTGGTTCGGATGGTTTTACCAGCGAATTTTATAAATGTTTCTGGGAGGATATTAAATATGAAGTCATAGAAAGTATTAATTACGGCTTCGATAAAGGAGAATTATCGATATGTCAAAGAAGAGGAATTATCTCGCTAGTTCCAAAGAAAACCAACAAATATACTCAATAATCTGAGACCAATCTCCTTACTAAATACTGATTATAAAATTGCAACAAAAGCAATTGCCAAGAGGCTTGAAAAGATTCTCCCACATATAATAAACCCCGACCAAACAGGATATGTTAAAGAACGTTACATCGGAGAAAATATAAGACTCATTAATGATATGATTAAGTACACATCGAACAAAAACATCCCTGGTGTTGCTATTTTTCTTGATTTTGAAAAAGCCTTTGATTCAATAGAGTGGAATTTTCTTTTCAAAGTCCTTGACAGGTTTAATTTCGGACATGATTTTAAAAACTGGATTAAAGTATTCTACAGTAACATTTCCAGCTGTGTAACCAATAATGGTTATGCGTCATAATTCTTTAATCTGCAACGGGGCGTAAGACAAGGATGCCCATTATCCGGCATGCTTTTTGTATTAGGCATCGAAATATTAGCTCTTGCAATTAAGAATAATCCCAACATTGAAGGTATCAAAGTAGGAACACAGGAAATAAAAATTTCTCAGTATGCCGATGATACAACCTCATTTTTAAAAAATCTTAATTCAGTAAAGGAACTCTTAGACATCTTAGAAAAATTCGAAAGATGTAGTGGTTTGAAAATTAACCCTTCTAAGTCGGAGGCATTGTGGTTGGGCAAATGGAAGAATAGAAAAGATACTCCTTTTAGTTTCAGATGGCCAGATGAATCTGTTTATGCTTTGGGGATACATTTTTCTAACAATGAAAAAGTGAGTGAGCAATTAAACTTCCTCAAAAAGCTCAACGACTTACAAAATACTTTAAGCAGCTGGAAAAGAAGAAAATTAACATTACTAGGTAAAATTAATATTGTTAAAACGTTAGGTCTTTCAAAACTCGTCTTCAATGCATCTGTTCTGCCTGTCCCAAATACTTTTTGTGAAGCAGTAAACAATATAACATTTAATTTTATTTGGGACAACAAGAAACCAAAGATTAAAAGAACTACAATTATCGCTGAAAAAGAAAATGGTGGTTTAAACATGATTGACTTTACATTAATGAATAAAGCACTAAAATGCGCCTGGGTGAAACGTTTCAAATCAACGAGAAAAGCAGCATGGAGAATTATTCCTGATGCGGCCACTTCTCAAAAGGGAGGTTTCGATTTTCTACTGTCGTGTAAGTGCACTAGCAAAGATGTTAATATCAGAGATTTACCGCCTTTCTACGAAAAGATCTTACAATATTGGTATGAACTAAGAGAAGCTGAAAACACCTTTCAAGATAATGCTTTAAAAACCGTAATTTGGAATAACCGCGATCTTAAAGTTAACAACAAGACTGTCTTCTGGCGTGCCTGGTTTGACAAAAACATTATTTGCTTAGACAGCCTGCTTGACGAAAATCTAAACTTTTTAACGCATGAAACATTTTTCGCAACGTATCAAATACAAACAGATTTCTTGACTTATTACGGTCTAATTAACGCAATTCCTGCAGAGGCTAAAAAATCGATCAAGAAACTAAAAACTCAGCGAAATACTTCAAACCAAGTGTTTTTAGATGTCAAAAACTTCACAACCAAAGCCGTATACCAAAAACTTGTTAAACACACGTTCAAAGATCCCACGTCAAAGCAACATATTTTAGATTATGGAATTGAATCAGAACAAACGACTGACTATTACAAACTTGCTTTCACTATTACAAAGGAAACTAAACTAGTAATGTTTCACTATAAGATCCTGCATAATATAGTTTTTACAAAAAGTAAGTTGTTCAAAACAAAGCTAGCAGACGATAGCTTATGTTACTTATGCAAATCAGGAACTCAAGACCTTAAACACATGTTATTTCTCTGCCCTATTGTTGCTCAATTCTGGGACTCCTTTAGTGAGTTATACAAAGAGTATATGCCCTCAGCAATAGAGCTTTCTATTGTCAAAATCATGTTTGGAATTCTTAAAAGAGACAAGTTTGATAGACTTATCAATCATTTAATTCTTATCGCGAAATATTATATTTATTGCTGTAGTGTTAAAGAGGAGCCATTATCTATATCAACGTTCCAAGCCATAGTTGTAAGTAAAGCTGAAATTGAAAAACGAATTGCAACTAGGTCTAACTCTCTGACAACTTTTTATCATAAATGGAAGCCCTTAATAGACGCAAAGATCATACAAAAGTAAAGATTGCTCTGTAAGCGAACATTTTCTCTTGACCCCGTACTTGCTCTTTATCCTTCTTTGTTTGCTGTGTATCTGTGTTTTTAGAACTATAATATGTAATAAATAAGTATATCCAAATAGCTTGTTTTAAGTTGTAACCTTGTATTGTTAGTTGTTTTGTAACTTTTTTGTTTATTTATGTATTTTATGAATTGTAAAGAGTTGTTAACACTAATAAAGTGCAAAAAAAAAAAAAAAAAAAAATCTGGGAGGCCAGACAATGTAAAGCAAAGTTTCTTGTATTCTTGGTTCACTTACGTCATATCAAAATTCAGAAGCATTAAACAATAGCTTTCGAATCCAAAATGTTTATGGAATTGTAGAAAGTTTGAAACTACACATCTTGGCCAAATTTTATTATTAGACATTTTTAGTAAGAAATGTATGGAGCGGCCATCTTTGTGCCCCACTCAGGTACACAAAGATGGCGGCCAAAAATTCAGTCTTAATTACACCAAAAGTCAAATAAAAAAATATTGTATTTGCTATAAGCTTCATTAACTCGGCTTATAAGCACTTATAATGCAAACAACAACTTTCAGCTGATTCAATTTTGTTTATTTTCACGGCTTATCTTAAATAGCGTGACGAATTGCGTGACACATTTAAAACCTTTGTAAATCGGAAGCAAAACATCGTTAAAACCTGAAACTTTTTGTGGAAGATTAATCATACTTGTATCCACATGCCATGTTAGAAACAGCTTTGTAGGATGTATACTTTAGATTTTTTAATTTTTATGACGTCATGTGAAAACCAACAAGGAGGAAACAACACGACAGCCTACCGCGACAGCAGAGACCCGTTAACCACTAAACCACTGCGCCTCCAAACTGGAATAGAATTGTAGATCTATAACCTTCTTTATTCTTTTAGTGCAACAGAGCTGGTGTCCTCCAATGTGGTACCGTCTAAACAATAGTTGCATGTTTATAAGTCAGACTTCACCGTTTTATTCTCAAAATGACGAAGGCGATGACATATGGAGAAGAGCACGAAAGGAATGCAACGAATTGGGCGCTACCTTGATGATGCCCAACGATCATGAATCCCTGAGCGGTCTTTTATCTGTGTACAAAGTAGAAGGACTTTTCAACCGCAAACCACTGTTTCTAGGATCAAGAGAAAATTTTAACATAAAGTGGAAATGGCTGAATGGAGGCGAGGTATCACCAGAGCTATGGGGAAAGGGGCAGCCAAGAGCAGCACATGGAGGTTTAAGATGTGGCATGATTGAAAACTTTGAAAAAAGGTGGTGGGACAAAGGATGCGGATGGTGGCTGTCCACAATTGTTTGCGAAAAATTCAAAAAAGGATACATTTGCGAGTCTCTGCCAGGTAAGCTTGAGAAGATGTAACGAACTTGAATGCCCCTGATCCCGGAAAAATATTAACTGCTTCACGTAATTGGACTAGACCATTTTTAAAGTATGCATTTTGCCTTTCCAAATCGCTACTCGTTGCTCGAAAACCAGGTTGTCTTCGTGGTTGTCGGGAATTTAAAACGTAACAAATGAACAAAAATCGAAAGAAAATTCAGGATGTTTTAGTCATCATAGTCAATTTATCATAGTTGAATGTATACCTTTGTTATCCAATCCGGCAAACCAAATATCACAATTGCATTTCAGTAAACAGCACCTGTCCACTGGATCATGCTCTGATTGAGGGCCGCTGCTTCAAGATACATACCTGGCCCCGTCGGCCTTGGGACGATGCTCGGTGGGATTGCGAAAGGAACGGAGGTTATCTGGCAATTATCGATACCACAGAAAAGCTCCAACAGGTATCCTCGTTTCTTCAATCGGAGTCATCACAAAATAAATTCCACATTGGGTTACTCAGAGACCTCAGTAGTTGGTCATGGTTCGATGGATCACCCGTCGACATATCTTTATTCGAAGTAGGATATCCAAAGATCACGGCACAAGATGAAACTTGCCTTGCATTCCATGGATTCTATCCTACCTTAGTCAACTTACCGTGCAATTCACGTTTTGGCTACGCCTGTGAAACTTTTGAAGGTATGAAAAAGAATTTATTGATATGGAAAATAAAGAATTTGGATATGTATGACAAAGCAAGAAATCGTATTGTCTGTCGTCCCTTCTCCTAACATGGCTTTATAATATAAATTCAAGATCAACAAAATGAAAACATCAGAGAGCCTTAGAGGCTGGTCAACTCTGAATAAGACTAAGGCGATGAGGAATAACATGATGTGGTCAAAGGGTTTGTGTACATGTAGTTCGCTTTTTATTAAGGCAAATTTCATGCAATAGAACGTTTAACTTAGGTATTAAACGAGCCGCCCTAGTATAGAATATATGGACCGAGAGAGAGTGTGTTTTAGAACTAGATTGCCTCATGGTTAAGCTAAATTGTCACTTTTGAATCAGAACATCCTTCGTAAGAGTCGCTTACAAATTAAGGCTCCATTACAAACTGACGCTTTCACCGAATTATTGAAACATTTGCTAAATTGCATCTTGTTTAGGCCTCTACAATGTTTGCGTAATACATGACGTGTAACTTTGTAGAAGTATCTGTAGACGAACCTCTGTACAACGGGCACCTTTGGACAGAATGTTCTGGCCGTTCTTAAGAGGTGGCCGTTATAAGGAGGTTTTCCATTAAAGAATTTGAGTAAGTAAACAAGAAGTCGGGACAAGAAAGCATGGCCGTTGTGAAGAGGTGGCCGATATTGCGAGGTGGCCGTAAGTAGAAGTTCGACTGTAATGGTAAATCGTTTATCGTTGGTAGACACACGCCTCGTGCAAAGTACGTTCTTTAGCCTCACCACATATTCCTTCGTGGCGATCATAAAAAGGGCTACGTAAGAGACTGGTGTGGAAACTAGTAAGATAATAATAAGATAATTATTTTAATTATAACAAAAAGACAATTTAGAAGTTCTGTTTAAAAAGAAGTCTGTTTCAGCCCACAAAGTGAGGCCGTTTCGATTTGTTGGGTCTAATTTAGAGCTTTAAGTATGAAGTAAGAAGGGCTTAATTGGCTTTCAAGGTGAGTTTAACCAGGTACCTAATGTCAAAAATGGCCTCATGAAGGGTTGAATTAGCCTTCGCGGGGAGTAATTCAGCACTGTTTTTGCTAAAACAGATTTTTTTGCATTTAAAATGTAATTACTATTGTCTATTTTTTTTTTCGCAAGGAAATGTTGCATACGGGAGCTTGACCCAAACCTCGAGTGTTGAGACAAGAGGCAATTCTTCATTTGCAGTTGACAACAATCTGACAACTTGTTTTTACTCTCAAAAGGTTTGAACACGAAATTAATAATGGGATATTTAGTTAAAAGTTACAACCGTGAGTTGGAATTATACGTAAAATCTGAAGACTCAATTAAAAATTACTTTTTACACCGCGATCATTGACTAAAACGACACCCCAAGCGGATCCATGAAAAAAATGTGGTTCAGAATTCATCTTTTGAACTGAACATTTGCTTTTAGAGGTTCGCTAAAGAATGGACTGCTCTATAGAACGTGGTTGATAAAAAAAAAAACACCTAAATTGATTCCACGACTTTTCGAGTGACATTTTTAAATTTGTATTGATAAACATTTGCACCATTATTTATGTTAAATCACTGCTGGTTTTAATTTTCATAACTTTTAATGTTATTTATAGGAAGTGAATCCCTGGCTGAAAATTCAACTTATCAAAGAATTCTACATCTACAAAGTGGAAATTAAAACTATGAATAACAGGAGTATTGGCCAACCTCTGACTGTTTCTATTTTGTCACGTGATCAACCTGAAGTCACTCTAAGTTCAGTGGGTAAGGAGAAGCAACACTTCTCTCCACGTTTGGAATATCATTGTATTCCCCCTGTGAAAGGTGGCTTTTTACGCGTCCTTGGGTCAAGTGTCGAAACGGAGCTTTCAATTTGCCATGTGTTCGTTTATGGATTAGGTCAGTGAAATGAAAATTATTCTTAATTTTTTTTTCAGTTTAGGCACTTTGACAAATGCAATGTAGTTTATGTCCAAATTAACGAACATTGATGAACATTACATCTTTCTTATTTCATTATCGATTTAAACATTTACCATCTTTCTTTATTTATCACCTCGCATGACGAACATAGTATGTGGCCTAGCTCGCTACGAGTCTCTCGCGATCGTGGCTCAGTGGTTAGAGCATTCGACCGGTGTACGGAAGCTTATAACATCTTTCTCTTATGCAGATTAAATTTGTTATAAATCAAGTTCTCCCATTTTAGAATCCAAGATCAACGCAATTGGGGTATTTCGAGAAGGTTGGTTTGTGGGAAATGTTGGCGAGGACGATGTAAGCCCCGATCCACTTAGAGAATGGGAACTCTTCGAAAGTGAAAGGGCTTTTAAGAATGTAATTCCGATGATGGATGCGCCAAGCAACTTCGGAAGCTTCTATGCTCAGAAACTAACTGCCTATATGAAGGTAAAAACAATTTTAAAACCAAAAGTGGGGGTAATCACGTAAAGAATGTTTTAAGAGATGTCTAAAGTGGTTTCCATTTTAGGAGGCTAAACCTTTGAGTAGCTGTTCGTTGTTTTGTTGTTTTAATTTTATTGCTCGCAACGCTTCCATGGCAACCACATTTTGTTAGGCATGTTCAGCTCTGCTGTTGTTATATTTATTTTAATACAATTCTGATCAAGAAGTGTTCTTTTTTGGAAATTAAAGAGATCCAAGCTTTACACATTTGTATGACCGGGGTTCAACCATAAACCATACATGAGGTCCCCGCGGGTGAGCTACAGCCTGCGCAGTTCAGCTCTTAGGTTGGCGTTTCATCAGTGTTGGTATGAACCAGCTGAAATATATTTTGATATGACCTCTCTGCAAATGCCTACAAGACAATTGTATGCTGATTTTGAAAAAATCCCCTACTATTACCTAGGGGACATTTTGAAGTAAGCACTCCAAGGCTTTTGCATGTTCGGAATTTCCCAGGTAACTGAAAAATAAAACCACATTAACTTTACTTCCTCATACAATAAGCTTTATAAAGTGATACTGAGTTACTTTCTTTGGCTAGTTGCACACAAATTTGCCAACTCTCTTTATGTTTCTTGACATATCGTTTGGTGTTTTTTCTAGGTCAATGAAAGTGGAAATCACACATTTTATATGACGTGTGATTATAAATGCGAGTTGTGGATATACGACATTGGCGACCTTGAAAGTCTGGATGACAATGGATCCAAACCAACTGTTGAGCCTGAACTGTTGATAAAGCTAAACGATAGGGATTTGTTGGAGCGGCTAGAATGGGATAGGTACGTTGTATTTCGCGACATTATAGTTTCCTTGCCTAAGTTTCCTTTGGACTACACTCTTTAGCAATTCCAGTATAGTTAGCAAAGGTACACTGCAACCATCTACCTTTGACGCAGAGTCACGGTGTCTCCACATTCGACAAAGTATTGAGACTTTAAACTAAAAATAGAGAGATGTCCGTATATAAGGAGAGGTTCGACCGCATTTTATTCTACGCTAAAGAAAAACTTTACATGGACATTGTTTTTATGTGTGTTTATTTTTATATTTAGGTCACCCAGCAAACAAACGTCAAAGCCTACATTTTTGTCACAATGTCGCTTTTATGGCATTGAGGTTTTTATGTGGGAGATAGTGAATGCTGATCACCTTTCAGTCGGAATCAAGTTTCCAAATGGTCAGCAACAAAAACCCATGAAAGCTGAAAATTTGTTCTGGTTGCGAACAGGTTTGAATTCAGTTAAATTTTACGAAGGGCGGTGATGAATTATATCTACTACAAAATATTCAATTTCTGCAGTCATTTAGCATATTTTAAAGAAGGTTTGTCATGGAGATTTTTACGTTTTTGCTGTTTTGGGGTCAATAATACGTTTTCTTATTGCCTAGAACACTAAGAGGAAGATATTAAATGATTTTCCAAAGGAAGAATAAGCTATAATCAGTTTTAAGCGCGTTTCCAACACACAGGGAAGAACTTACAAAAATTGGGCTGAAGGGAGAGTTAATGAATGCTTTAATTGAGAAATTCGACTATATCCGTTAAACTCCATAATATATAGTGACTGTAAACTTCACGTGAAGTGAAAACAAAGTTGAGATAAAAAGATTGATTTTCCTCGGCTGGTTGCTTCATTGCATTAAATTTGATGCAAATCAATCCTGTGGGTTTGATGATTCGAAGGCTAAACACTGGTGCATTAACCGAAAACACAATTTTTAATTGAACGATTCATGCATTTTTCAGGTGAACGACATCTCGAGTTTAAGAACATTCGGTTTGAGCCCAACAACAAATTCACAGCTGAAGTTGGATCTGCGATGTCAATCTCAGGTTTGTAAAGTAAAAAGTAGCCGCGGCGCTGATAGTTTGATTTTATAATGTCAAAATAACCTTTCCTAGAGCCTCAACTTTTAATAATATGGATCGCAAAATGCATGAAAAACTGCCAACCCAATTAACAGACGTTAGTAAGCTTAAAATAGAACGAGGTCTTATTTTAAGGAGATTCTTCCGCATTTTATTCATGTGACAAAGACAACAACTTATGACGTAACGTACGTTAATGTATTCCACTTCACACTAATGGGATTCCACTTAAAATAGGGGAATAAACAGTGTCTCCTATACTACTCTCTTGAAACGTTAACATTGCGTCTCTTTACGGCGACCAATTAACTTATCAACTCAGTTGATAAACTTGACGGGACCAACAATTGGTGTTCGTAGTATATAAAGTCCGTGGGTGTTTCTATCTTCTTTCTTTTCAAACTTCCCATACATTCTCTTAAACATTCTCTCTAAACGATGTTCTTACAACCTGCAAAGCAATCATCGAGGCTTTTGCCAGTAGATTCTTTTCGTACGCGTGCACAGTAGTCCAAAACCAACGATCAACAACGGATTTTCAACGCAAAAACATGGTGGTCGAAGGCGGGACTTGGCATTGCTCTTTTGTTTTGATAACACACGTTTTTTTTAAATTTATGTCGCGTTCCAGACATCATATAGGTAATTCGCGTCTTTTTTAAACAAATTTCCTCCACATGTGAGTCTTCCAATGCCAAGACAGAGCTTTGCATGTAGGGACATGTGGACGGCGTGTTCAAGGTACTGAGCTTACAATAATAATTGTGCTTTGTACTGGAATCCTTGGGGTGAAAATCATATCTTTTGCTGTACTTAATAAATTTAAAGGAATATTACAATGAAGTGAATATGTTTCAGTTTATTTTAATTCCTTACTTTTTACATATTTTATCCGTAGTTTAGACACAGTTTCCGTGGAAAATGTATTTATACCACAACTTCATAATCATGCGATTTTAAGATGCACAGAAATTCAGCCTTAAAACTGTTTCTTATACAACAAAAAAATATCCGTATAAACAGTTCGTTTATATTATAATTAGCGGTAAAAATCAGTTTGCACACGCAGGTAAATTAGATGAACAAGCGAAAGTTCGTCGTTTTGGCTGACTCGTTCTGGATTGTTTTGCAATTCGCTCTCCCCAAGTCCAACAGCAAAGTACAAAGATCGCGGGGTAGTCCTGCACTTGTCCAAACGATTTCTGTGATTCGCTAAGAAAACAATAGATTTGTCGCGCTGGGATTGGGATTAGGGATAGGGGCATTGTTCAAGTGATATATCAATTGATGTATCGTTCGCCAATCACAGACATCGTTTTGACAGCAACGACCCCGCTCAGATCGCGCCGCCATTAAATATTTTCTTCCGTGAAGGCGAGCTGGAGAAAAAAATTGTATTCTGTAAACACCGCTGACCACGATGTAGGTGGACCGCTTTGCAAGTTGTGAGAACATCTTTACTCATCTTTACTCGGCACGAGGCCTCGTTTCTAAACTCCGTTCTATCCAAGCGACGCCGATCGTTTACGGATCGTCCGGGTCGTGTTTCCACATGAACGTCCCGACCGTTTAAAATGTATTTTGAGACGACTGGGACGATCCGGACGATCGGAGCAATCATATGGAAACTTGGCTTTAGTGTGAGGTTCATAATTCTGATCTAAAACGAATTTTGTTATCTGGTGCTTGTCTTTTTTAACGGATATTCCTAGTTTAGTACTAACACATATATTTTCTACCTCAATAGGCTCTTATAAATATTGCTGCAAAGGGATTTTCTGTCCCAACTGCAACCTAAAAGTCTATATAACGATCTTAAACAACAGTTACATCCTCAATTCATCTCTGTCGATGAATTGTCAAGAACATTTCTTCACCTTTTCCCTAGAAGCGAATGCTCCTCCAGGAAAGTATTCCATACAGGTAAGAACACCGCCATCATCCGCCTGGTAGACAACCATAAACATAAGCATAAGATTGATCCTTAGGCAATGCATGACTTGGACTCTGATTCTTTACACAGAGTTACAGAATGACACTTGATTCGGCCTCAATACGATAATCTAATGTTTAATCTATCTTTAAAGCGCATTACTTAACAGGGAAGCTTTTTGATTTTCTGGCTTATTGGAATTTCTCAATGAGAGAAGATTTGGAAAAACATTTTAAAAGGATTAGTGATAAAAGCATGACTTTTCGAAAATGCGTACATGTAGTCGTCGAAACGTCCTGCTTTCATTGCTAATATTTAAAAAAAATTGGAATCTGCCAAATTAAGATTTTTCTTTTAATTACATTTTGTTACTGCATACCTCACTGCATATCTCACTGAAAAAGATAAACCATTTCACTACCGTTTGCATCGTATAAATGTAAATTCATAGAATATTAGCTCAATCATGTGTTTCATCATGCTTTATTACAATCAGATCTATCGCGGGTTTCTATTTTTTATGATAACTTGAACCAATTTTGTATCTTGTTGCCGCTTTGCAGGCCCATTACTCTTTTGTTCATGACAAGTTCACAAGACACCGGGAACTAGGTCATGTATATATTACAGGTGGGTCTTTACTCCGTAGTTCATCATTCTTAGAACTCAAACAATTCCTAGGTAGTATGGAATTACTAAACGGGGAGCGAGATGCCTTGTTGTGTTTGATGTCAATGGAAACCTTGTTAAACTACGTTTTCCTTTGACATCAGGGTTCATTGCTGTTTAACAGTCGCAAACTAACCTTTACATTAGCAATTGTATTTATATAACATTTAGTTATCTTTTCTTTTCTTGAAAACGTCGGGCCGACACCTCGTGACATAGCCCCTTTAAAAGTATCTTTGCTCTTGTCCACCTTCAAATCATCAAAATGTATAAACCCTACTGGACTCAAATTTGTTTTGTAGTCCATTTCATTTTTCCGAGGAGAAATGAACATCTTAGTATAAAATTCATAAATAATTTGTCAGGTCAATAAAAGCAACTAAAACCCAGCATCTATTAAATACAAATCAAATGCACGGTATTGTTGCGAATACTAATTAACCTTAAGCTTATTGCAGCCGCCAAATCCACAAATGCCCTCAACAGTTTTATTTGTAGGAGGACCACAGAGTGAACCGTCTCTATCGAACAATTCACGTGTGTCAAACAGGTGACCGAGTAACGAAAATAGACATAGTTTCTGAAGGCAAAACGGAAAAAAACATAGCCTAGGATAAGATACTAACAAACACGTTTGATCATGTCGGCTAAGTCCGATGAACATGGATAAACAAAGAAATAAAAACAAAAACAGAAAAATGTGCTAGAAACATGGCATCTTCATGTATTTGTTTGCGTGAGCCTGTGCCTAAGTTCAGGTGCTCAACCACTGAACGTAGAAATGAAAGCAATTGAACAATAAAAACCTGGAGAAGCTGAAGCCTACACCCTAACAATACACCCAGACAATACACTCTGTGTTGATGACGAAATATTGTTGTATTCAAACAGTCAATTTTCTCTGACCAGGTTGTTAATGTTAAATTTCAGCCGCTGTTCTTAAAGACTGCAGTTTTTCGCAGGGGCTGTGTCAATGGAAGTCAAGTAGTTTGCATGGATCCTCGTGGAAGACAGATGAAGGTATTAACGACGAAAACGAAAATTATGTTCCAAGAAGAAAAATATATATCCTAATATATCGTCACCCAGAACTTCCAGCCAACAAGGTTATCATCTGGGAACCGGAGCATGGTAAGAGAGATCCTGGACGACCAGCAAAGACAATGGTGAAGATGGAGAAGCTGGTCTGTCTTAGCGTGGCCGTGATGTTTGGAGTGTCAGGCACCGTCGCAACTTAAGTCTTCTCACTTAGGTCGACGGAACTGACCTGAACTCCAGGAAGATTAAGTTCTGCTCACTGCTAACAATTTACGAAGAATAATGGACAAACCTGAAGTGTTTGGGCAAACATCCGTAGTGCGTCTGGTTATGCATCTTGTAGATCGTCTAGTATAAAGAGGGGAACAAGACGCATTACTCGTGTAGACGAACTATCTTCTGTTGTTCATCGTTCACGACGCAATACCGAAGATAATTCGTCTAGACGTGTAATGCAACGGGCCACTTCACGTTTTTATAACCTTTTCTGTGTGCAAATTGAAAATCAGCGATAATATACGCTCACTGAAAGCGCTTTACAAAGTTTTTCCCCCACACCCCCTAAACAATGTTAAAGTCTACAAAGCATAGAATATTTACACGGTACAACTTTGTTGCATGCGACACGCTTACGGCATGCTTACGACATGACTTGAGTTGATTTACACGGAGTAATTCGTGTTGTAAGCATGTCGCAAGCATGCTTTATGCGTGTCGCATGCGATAAAGTTGTACCGTGTAAATCGGTCCTAAGACATGTTTGACGCCTGACACTTAACTTTATTAACACTTAAATGGAAATTGTCCCAAACATTCTGGCCGCCATTGCAGTCTTTATACTATTACATAATCTTACTATGTTTTCTTAGATAGCTAGTTAGGTGACCACAATTGGTAGAGGGTTAACCCTCGGCCATGATGATGATGATGGACGTTTTAATTGTTTATGTTTTATTTCCATGCGGTTAGTTTACCAGGGTGCTTATTTACGCGGTGTCAAGAACTCATTTCTCGAAAGCCCTGTACTTCCTTGGAAAGAGTCCTATAAAAGAACTTTAACCTGTTTACAGTTCAAGTACATGTTGCCTGACAAAAAGGCTGGTTCGTCTCTTCAAGTTTACGTTGGTACACAGGAGAAGATGGTTCTCCTCTGGGAGCTGAGTGGTTACCATGGGAATAAAGCATCCAAGGCTCAGTTGTCATGGCAATCAAAGGAATATGTAATGGTACGGTAATGCAACAAATTCCGATGATTTAAAACGTTTCAAAAGTTATTTACAGACAGCAGATTTATTACTTTTTATTCTTGTCTACTCTATTTCAAAATTTTCCAAAACAAACCGGCATTATCATGTGTTGATATGGCAAAAGTGGTATGACAAGACGGTACGTAAACGTTTAGAAGTTCTCGAAATATTTGCATCAAAATTGGAGATGCAATAAGTATATGTAATCGCAGGGGCCCGAGTAAAATTAAGGATTAACACAAGTGATATTAATCCTTAATTTTACGAGGGAACATGCCATTACTTGTTTATAATATAGAGGGCAAAATTATAGGGAAACGTTTCAGACTTTAAGAGTCACTCAGACTTCAAACCAACCGAAGTGAAAATACTCTCTCGCAAACTGACAAGAAAAAGTTTTCGACTCACTGTGGTTAAAAAAATTTATATTTGGTCAAAGATACATTTGTCTGCTATGTACATCTAGAAAACATAGACACTTTACGACAAAAACAAAGCAAGTTTTATTTTAGCGTACCTGTGTTTTGAAGTTTTTGCCGCTTTGATAACAACAACAAATGGCGAGAGTTCAAACTTCCTTGCACGTTTGGCGATTTAATTGCTTTCTTTCACGTCTTTAAGCCTTATTCATTCTCCTGTTAAACGTATATTTTTCCTTTCAGCAAAATATGTCAAAGTTCTTTTCTTTAGGTCCGCAGAAATCCGCATTTTTTCAATGAAGTGATGGAACTTTAAAACCAGCTTTTGTCGCCATGAATGAATTTCTTCTAGATCTTCAACGTCGCAAACTGGCCTGCAGGCGTGTAGTTAATCCAAGATTTGACACAAATAATCGCTTCCTGTTTGGCATAAAATGCTGTAATTCAACTGTAGAATTCCTTTCTTAGGTATCTTCCGATTTCATTCCTTTTTTATAACAAAATCTTCGGCGAAACATGCGAGCGCTGCGTTTGTAAATTTTCTTCAAAATCCCGCCGAGCGAACTGAATGCAACGACGACGCGCTCAACCAATCACAAGTGAGAAAATTTGATGCTCGACCAATCAGGAGCGAGTAATGTTGCCCTCAATTAAGAAAAAATGAACTCTTCGTCAGCCAATCAGCATTCAGTAATTTTGCCCTCTATATTATAAAGAACAATAATAGTTTTGTAATAGTCTTAATTGCTCTAACTTCTACAATTTTGCTAATACGCGCAATTTGAATAATACAAGCGCGACTTACGCTGCTGGCTGATAATGTGGATCATTTGAAATATTTTCCACTTACAAATTTGATGTTTCTTTCCCAGCGAGATCATTGCAGTCAAGAATGGAAGTCTGTTTTTTTTTATTCCTGATAGGTTGTCATCAAAGGTGAAGCAGTAAATAATGGAACAGTCGGTGTTGTTATTCAGGATTTGCACATCTTTACAAGTTATTGTGCATTTTCCCCTCTCTTTGCTACGCCAGGTTAGTTAAAAGTAGTTCAAGTTGTATCAATACTTAAAATTTTGAACAAGTACGAGATTGAGTATGAGTATGTATTTTCAAACCTAGTTCGAGTGGTTAGATGATCACTTGTCACACTAATCGTATTTCAAGGGTCTGCTACTGATATTCAACAGGAAAGAGCCAGAGTTTTAGGGACGTAATTGGTCTCGAAATTTGAAAGGTTTGTACCCGTTCTCAGATCTAAATCCACTCCACTCGAGAGAGAGAGAGAGAGAGAGAGAGAGAGAGAGAGAGAGAGAGAGAGAGAGAGAGAGAGAGAGAGAGAGAGAGAGAGAGAGAGAGAGAGAGAGAGAGAGAGAGAGAGAGAGAGAGAGAGAGAGAGCTCAATTTAAAATTTAAGGAAGACGAATTCTAGCAAATTCCTCTCTGACTTAATTTTAAACATACTTCAATCACTAGAGTGACTACTACAGTGTTCCGGGTACAATCAGGGTATGCCAAGCCTACCCTTAATGGCGCTTTCGCGAATGACTCACAGTTGAGATACATGTTGTTAATGTTTGTAATATTGTGCCCCTCCTTAACGCATATAATTTCTTTTATCAGTTCTGTTTTAATACGTGAAAGGGTTTTCGCTCTGTTTTCGCTCTTAAAACGAATTGATCTTCCAAAAAACGACAATATGAGTGTTTGTTTCGCAATTCCCGATATTATACAATGCCACTTTTTAATACCTGTTGATGCATATTTGCTCTTTTACAGGTCATGTCTGTAACGAGGAAGAATTTAAATGTGAAAATTACCAGTGTGTGAAGAAAACTCATAAATGCGATGGCCACTCCGACTGTTTGGACGGTTCTGATGAGAGGGATTGCACTTGTCTTAATCGCCAGTTTACATGTTCATCCGGTGACTGTTTGTCGCCAGAAAAACTGCGAGATGGCAGCGAAGACTGTCCAAATGGCGAAGATGAAAAGGAAGCAAACGGTAAAAACGTACATGATATTCAGGCTCTTCTGGACGCACCTTTATAATTACAAAGATGGATGTTAGTGCATTTATAATATGCAATTAAGCAGATTTTTAGTCTTGACTTATACCTATTTTGTGCCCATCTTGAAGCACATAAAAAGGACGCTAAACCGTCTAGTCCGCTAAGCCGCATTTAACATTACCTACTTAAGCTTAATGGTCCAGATGATTTATCGACAGAAGGTGTTTTGATCTGCAGAAATCCCATTTTCATGTTATACGTTGTTCTTTTGTTTTCTATAAAGGGATACTGCAGAGTGAATTTCTGTGTTTCAATGGGAAAACACTTCCATGGTCAAGGACCTGTAAAACGACAGGAGGATGCGTTGATGATACCCATATACCTTCAATCTGTGGTGAGATTTATTGAGTTCTCTTGTCATATTTAATCCTACCAATAAGAAAATAGCAAAATACTCTAAAAATTACAAAGTTCCTACTCTATGTATGTGTTGTAGAATGTATTATTTGTAAAGGGGCGAATGCCCGGGGAGGGGTACGGGGATGCTCCGCCCCGAGGTCCAAGCCCGTTTTCACCGAATAGGGAATCCTTTCATATAACTTCCACTGAAAGTGATATCCTTTTCATATACATGTACCTACAAAAGAAACACTGCATCTCTTTACTTTACCCTTGAAATAAACTTATGGAACTATATCCACGGAGAAACATCAAGCTTTACCACTATTGATGGTAACCAAACAGTAACGTGCGTCTGTTTGATATATTTTGAAAGGCCCTTTTCATATACCTAAATGGCAGTTTTCCCTTCCCTTTTCTATACTTCAACTCGTGAAATCCCTGCCTTTTTTTACCTCCAGCCTCAAAAAGGTACCCTTTTGGAGCAGAGCATCCCGGTATTTCCCATTATAGGGGGTACTCCCACCCCCCGGGGGAAAAATGTTGTGAAAATATCCAAAATCAAAGTCATGAGAATAAACCAGTGCATCTTGCCAGTTCCAAGGACGTGCGATAATTGGTTATGTTTCGATTTTACTTCTGCATCGTTGAGAAAGTGGTACACGTTTTTTAACCAAATATAAAAGGAAAGCCGAGGCAAAAGCTAATTTCTTTTTGGTTTCAATTGCAAACCACTCTACAAAACTGTAAACTTTCCATGACCCTGGAAATAAACAATACTTTGTCCTAATAGTATCACATTTGTGACAAATACACCGCTTACAGTTATTCAAAGACTAGAACATTCAAGAAGCTATTTTTAGTTACCGACTCTAAACACCTAACCATTGAGCAATTAAGCCAGCTTTAAGCTTGGCCATTAATGTAAGAAATGTACATATATATGGATCATGCCTCATCCACACTTCTAAGATGAAAACGTCTAGTGCACTGAATACACCTGTACTTATCTGTTATACTCAGGAGAAAAGGAATGTCCACTGAATGACCTGGCCTGCTTAAAACAAATGGACAGGAGCGGAAAGGAAAACAAATCTACTTGTCGGATCCCTTTTGAAGGTAATACGTCACATCTTGTTATCAAAGGGTTCGTCTCGTGTATGCCTTCATTTGGCAACATATTACTGTTGGGTTGTACGCCACGCTACATTTATATATCAAGACTTCTAGGTTTCTTTATCTTTGTATTGCACGAGCAGTCATTTTATTGTTTTATCTTCTTCTATGTATTTGGAATTAAGGTGCAAAAACTATTAACCGTGCTATAAACTAGGCATGTTATTATAATTTACCGAAATAACTACGATCATGACTTAACTGACACATACATTGCATAACTTTGTAGTAAGTACGCGATGGTTTCCATCGAAAAGTTACAATAATGTTGTAATGTGTTTTATAAGTATTTTTTTTTCTCATAATGCTTTTTTTAGGACCATGTAATTTTGAAAATGGTTTATGCGGATTAAGTCATAATGTCAATAGTGAATTTCGGTGGACGGCTGGAAGAGGACCGACACCTTCCGAACGTACGGGGCCTTCATTTGACCACACGAGGTTGACCAAGGAAGGTAATAATTCGAGTAATAATTCAACTAAAGGATAAGAACACCTTAGATCATCGGCTACATATAAATTATTTCATGGTAAGTGCGCGCGTAAGAGTTTGTGATGTATCAAAAATCGAGCACGCAGCGAAGGAGTGAGATTACTAATACAAACCGACAAATGCATTAATACCATACAAATTATGGGCACTTTAAAAAACGTTGTGTTGCGAAAATGGACATTTTAAGAAGGCTTGAACATAAACGACTTGTCAAATTGTCCATTTCTATCGATGTGACAAGGTGACAACAACCCACCACTACACTTCTTCTCGATCCAATGTAAACTCGCCATTCTTGTAATGTATGTTATGTTATAGGTAATTATCTCTATGTTGAGGCATCTAACAGACAGGCAGGCGAGCGAGCCAGACTACAAAGTGACTGGTTTGTTGTAACGCAGCAGCTTTGTCTACAGTTTTGGTATCACATGTATGGCAGTGAAATTGGATTACTCAACATTTACATAGAAACAAGTGACTCTGAAACACAAGTTTGGAGCCGGACAGGAAGCATAGGGGATCAATGGATGTATGGACAAGTTCCCATTACTGAACATCGGCAGTTTAGGGTGAGACAATACCACGACTTAACCCCTATAAAAGCACTTATAAATAGCGTATCAAAAATTATGCATTAGATATAACAGTGCTGGTAAAATCGGCTACTCTACCAGACTGGCTAAAAGCGGGAAATAGCACGGCGATTTTGATGGCTTTTGGAGAAAAATATTAAATATCTTTGCTCATACACAAAATGCCCCTAGAACACCAAGAGAAAAAACATAAAAGCATTTTTCGAATGGAGAACAAACCTGCAATGATGTTTCCCAAGGAAGGTTTTGTGCTTAACTCTTATTTCAGTTCATCATAGAGGGTGTGACAAACGGGGGCATTTATGGAGATATAGCTATTGATGATATCAACATATTCGACGGGAACTGCTCCACGATTATGAAACAAGGTAACAATATATAGTTTGCTAAATACTCCTAAGAAAACGTTAACTGCAATTCTAAACACATTTGTTGGGACAGATCCGTTGTTCTCTCCGGTTAAAATGTTGGTTTTCAAGATTGGATACAAAATCACAAAATTCAACATTGGGAAGGAGGGAGACGGACTGTAATTCGGAAAAAAGTGTCGTACGAGGTCTAAAATTGTAGCATCCAGAATATTATTTGACGAGTTGAAATTATCGACATCACCAAAAATCACTTTAACATCATAACTTTATCTCTCGTTTCTCTCGTTAGAAACCTCAGACTGCTTCTTTGACGACGGACCATGTGATTGGGCCGGTGAACAAGACTGGAAAATTGATCATTCTGAAGAACGAGGTACACAGTAATTAATACTGTTTTCAACATTATTTAGCCTGCTCACGCTTACTTTAAACATTTTTAAATCCTTATAATAATATAACAAATTTCGTGAATTCTCTTAAAATTTATCTGGCAACACTTACGTGACTTGATGTTTCCATGGCAACAAGATTTTGACAGCGATGTTGTATTTTCCCTTTTAAATAAAAACATTAAGTTTATCGTTCTTTTACGCTTTTGTACCATTTTAGACTATTTTTAGTGGCTTTAGTCAATTTGGACGGTTTCGTTAACCATTGTCTTAGTTTTTACGCTCTTGAAGTTGACCAACGAGGATTGTGCCTCGCACGCGACAGCCTCCCCCCCCCCCCCCCCCCCCCACAGATAAGGGACGTTCATTACATTCATTTTTGGCTCTTCTATTCGTATGAATTACACTCAAATTCCATTTCATCGTTTTCTTAAGTAAGTCTAATTAAGTCAATGCTCTCAAAAACTTACAGGCTGGAATGATTTCTTTGCAGGAAACTTCCTTACTTTTAAAACGGATGACGCCCACGTCATCAGGAAAACCCTGACAACCAAATATGTTCATCCGGCAGACCTGTTTCAATGCCTAAGGCTTTGGTACTTCATTGGGGAAAAGAAGAGATCACATTCAAATCACGGGGAGATACGTTTGGACGTTTTGGCCCTTCATTCCGAAGACAATAGTACCACCGTCTTATGGTCCACACAATATAGGACAGACCGTTGGGTTTACACACAGTTCCCTCTCAATCAAATTCAGAGTCCTTTAAAGGTTAGAAAAGTTAACAAAAATATTTTGATAGTACCCTTACATGTTGATGTATATCAATACAGACATAGGTACAGGCACATATATAGACAAAGACAAAGTTCTGAGGATATCAGCAAAATTGATTTCTATATTCAGTTAAGTCTACCAAATTGGTTAGGTAGGTCACTTTTGAAATTTGCCCAAACATATAAAAATAAGTAATCACAAAAGGGAAAATATGTCATCGGTGTATGTGACCGATATTAATATGGCTCGACCAGAACAAATACTCGTCAATGCAAATTCCTAATAATTTTTTTTATTGATTTCCACGCATTTTAATTTGTAAAGGAATCCTCAGTTTGGTCGGGTTGAACTTGGAACGAACTAACACTTAAGTGGAATTAACGGCGTTTATAAACCACTTTGCAATGCACCATTATCCGATGCTTTTTAAGTCATTCTTAAGGCTGGTTCTCATATAATCGTCCCGGTCGCCCCGGTCGTCTGAGTCGTTTCAAAACATTTTTGCAAACGACTCAGACGATCCGGACGACTCAAGCGATTTGGGTTCTCATATGATCGTCCCGGTCGTCTCGAACGTCAATAGCGCAGTCGTAAACTGTGTCCGACAACATGTTTTGGGCAATAATACTGCATTCTGGGGTAGATTTGGGTCGCTTCGATCGCCTCAGTCGTCCCGGTCGCCTGAGAGTAGTTCTCATATGATCGTCCCCGATTTTTCACGATCGTCCCAGTCGTCCGGATAGAACACAGTTCTATCCAAGCGACCGCGATCGTCCCAGTCGTCCGGGTCGTTTGCGGTCGTCCCGGGTCGTCTCAGACGTGTTCTCATATAATCATCCCGGTCGTCTGTGCACTTTTTGAAACGACTCGGACGACCGGGACGACCGGGACGATTATATGAGAACCAGCCTTTAGCCATGATGCCGTTGTAGCTAGATTTACTTAATTTTGTGACCACAAAAATCGAGCTTTGGAGTTTTCAGTCATTTTCCTTGTTTAAATAAAACGAAAGAGAAAACGAAAAAAAACATTCGAAATTCATGTTCTACAGCCTTGTCGTTTGAAGATGACTTGTAGAGGTCATTTGCGTAATAGAAAGCTAGATTGTGTACCAAAAGGAACTATTTATTGGTTATGCTAACTACCAATTAGGTATTGTGTACCAAAGGATATTTGTGGCTGCATGCATCGCTAGGGAATGTTCACACGCGGGTACTTGTAGTGTATGGTTACTTCTAATCGTGCAAAAGCGCCAGGTTTTAGCCCCTACACTGTATATAAGCTGGAGTTGAGCGAGTCAAGACAACCGATTAGCCGATTACTAAGGCTTGGTCAAAGGTAATGATCGGACACAGCTCAATGCCGTTACGAACACAGACAGACAGCCACAGAAGCGGCTTCCTAAAATAATCGCTTTACTTTTGCTTGTTTGTCTGATTGTTTAAAAACAGATCCTTTTTAAAGCAACTTTACAGTCTGCTCTACCAATCTCATTGGCTGTTGATGATATTTCCTTCTCAAAGGAACATTGCAATACGATTCCAAAGGGCGGGACAAAAGGTAGACTGGTGATAAATTAGTAATAAATTAAAACACGCCGGGCTATTTGTCTCAAGAATTGCGCACTTCAGTATAAACTTTTGAATGCCTTAAGTGAGGGAGCTGAAACTTTGCAAGACGACAGACATTTGAATTCCAAACAATCGTATGTTTTTTGTTTTTTCAATTTTAACCGTTTTTGGCGGGAAAATGACGTCGCAAGGGTAATACGAAAATTATTTTTTCTCGTTATGGCAAAATTAGTCAGTGATTTTGAAAGAACACGTTAAGACAAATTCAAATGTGAAAAAATTATCGAAAAACCTCAATTGGTTAAAAAGTTATGGCATTTTAAAAGTTCCTATTGTTTCTAAAAATAGTAACAAAATGGCGGGAAATTCAAAATTGAGATCTCTGTATCTTTTTAACCAATTGAGGTTTTTCGATAATTTTTTCACATTTGAATTTGTCTTAACGTGTTCATTCAAAATCACTGACTAATTTTGCCATAACGAGAAAAAATAATTTTCGTATTACCCTTGTGACGTCATTTTCCCGCCAAAAACGGTTAAAATTGAAAAAACAAAAAACATACGATTGTTTGGAATTCAAATGTCTGTCGTCTTGCAAAGTTTCAGCTCTCTCACTTAAGGCATTCAAAAGTTTATACTGAAGTGCGCAATTCTTGAGACAAATAGCCCGGCGTGAAACAATCTCTGAGATGACAAGAATAGATGGGAATCATTTATATCAACGCGGAAATTGGATGAGATGATTAAATGATCCCCATTTGGTAATGAACGCCATCAGTGTAATTGCGATTAAGCCTGAACAAATTCGAGACTTTGGTTTGGTTTCGAACTCGTGACCTTCGCGTTGCTAGTGCGATGCTCTACCAACTTGAGCCGCCAAGGCCTCCCATTTTGGAGTAATGCATTGGGAAAGCAAACTGGTCATCCCGTCTGAAATACTCGATTTTTTTTTTCAGGCTTCATCGCAATAACATTGATTGTGTTAATCACTGCGAGGATTGTTTAATCATCTCATAGAATAATCTGTATCGTTTTCACTTGTTTTGTCGATAAATGTGTGCTACTATTATTATATAAGTTCTAAGGCAATGCCGCCATTTTATTATTGGAGAGACACATACACCTCATTGTAAGAACGTTGTCATATAAAAGAGCAAATACATGTAGCAAATAGGAATTAATTAGCTCAATGATATTCACAACGGATAAAAAGATAAATACATGTAGTCAAAAAAAAAAATAAAAGCTATTTATTCCTGAGATAAAAAAAAATCATTTATTTATTTGATTGAAATTTGTTTGGAAGAAATATACGTTGAAATGTCATGTTATGCGACAACATACCCTTGTGATTACCATTAAGGTAAATAATTCGTATTTGGTATTTTGTGCTTTTCAGTGACAACGTTCCTGCAATTACATGTAAGAACTTATCCTATTTTCGTTTCACACGTTGAACTAAAATACGATTCTCAACAGTGACTTTAACTTGCGCAGAAAATTATTTGTTGGGGATGGTAGATTAACCACCATGCTCCCTAAATCAAATTTCGTCTTCATTTCAGGATTAATATTTTTAAGGATTAACATATATGTTTATAATTTATGTTACTTTCATTACAGATACGTGTACTTGGCTGACCGAATACCCTGATAAGTGTTGTAAATTCCCGTTTTACTATTACAGCACGGAGTACTACTCTTGTACAACTGAAGATAACGATCGACATTGGTGTTATTATGGTGACGGGTCATACGATCACGGCACTTGCGTAGGTAACTGAGTGCAGTAAAGCAATAGCCATGGATCGATGGCTTAAACCTTTCTCCCTGAACGGGAGCGTAAGTGTTTGGTCAATGGTTAGTACAAGTTTTATCGTCAAAATCGCTCAACAAAGATCTACTCACTGAGTTAGAAATGCTGTCCATCACCTGTGGGTTGAATGCCCCTAGAAGTCAACCGTTGTAACCTTTTTTTAATGCATACATTATATGATCTATGGGTATTCTCATATTATGAGAAAAGACAGACGAATAATGCTGACCTGCGGTTGTTGATACTTTTACGGCCTAATTCCGAAAGCACAATTTTAAAATACACGGATTTATCCTGTAAGAATAAACGTTTTATTTTGTAATT